>VYZX01003553.1:132202-170991 GCA_013401335.1 Brachypteracias leptosomus | reverse complement strand
CCCCGCGGCGGCGGCTGCCAGCCGCCATCGGGGGCGGGGAGCGGCAGGAAGGCCGGCGGACACGGGCAGACTGCGGCCCTGCCCGCGGGGGAGGCCCTGGCCGCCCGCCCGNCGGCCCCGCCGGACGCTTGGCCCGCCCCGGCCCGGCCCCGTCTGCACGGCTCCCTCGGGGCGGCCCCCGCCGCGGAGCCGCCCGGCCCTAATCGCTGCCCGCCCACCCTCAGGGGCCGCGGCCCCGCAGCCAGGCCGAGGTCCCAGCCGGGTGGTGTGGGCCCCTCGGGCTTCCAGAAACCGCTGAAAGGACTCACTGACCGTACGGCCCTGAGCCACCGCGGATTCCCGCACGGGTGGAAATTAGTCACCTCACATCACATCCCTCCCCCAAGGCTTTTTGCAGAAATAGGGTGAATTGTGCACCTGGAGGGGCCTGGCTGTGCTCCAGCTGATGCAGTGGCAATGCATGCAGTGTCGTCCTGCTCTGGGACTCCAGGAAATGTGTAAATGGATGATGTTTCCTTCATTACAAGTGACCACTCTGAGGTCAGACCATCTGCAGTTGCAGGGGAGGTACCACTGGGGCTCAAAGATGAAATCTTCGGGGTATTTGGCAGGGAGCATCTAGCAAACTTCTGCTTCTCAGTAGAGAAGATAGTGCACAAGCTACAGCTTCGTAGAAGCTTATCGGCTGGCCACAGGTTGATTGCTTCACCATTAAGATGGCAAAGCTCACCCTTCCCTCCACTGTCAGGCTTTGGGCTGCAGTCCCAAGGCATGGGGACATCAGGTCTTTCCACAAAAAACATTTTTAGAATCAGTTTAGCATAGATAAAGGATCCCTGCTCTTCCCCCTGCAAGCTTGGTTGAAAGAACCAGTGAGGCTTTTCAAAGTTGTAATCACCTTAAACCGGGTTTTTATTGTGGAAAGTGCTAGACAACCTTTGTAATAGGTCTACTGGTCCTGCATGGAATATTGCTGGACTTGTACAAAGCGTTTACCACTGTCCTGCGTGACATCCTTGTTTCTAAATTGAAGAGACATGTATTTGATGGATGGACCACTTAGTGAATAAAGTGTTGGCTAGATGGTCAACCATGTCCTGAGCTGCATCCCCAGCAGTGTGGGCAGCAGGGCAAGGGAGGGGATCCTGTCCCTCTGCTCCACTCTGGGGAGATCCCCCTGCAGTGCTGGGTCCAGCTCTGGAGTCCTCAGCACAGCAGAGACATGGACCTGTTGGAGCACCCCCCCCCCCGGCCACAGCAATGATGGGAGGACTGGAACCCCTCTGCTGTGAGGCCAGGCTGAGAGAGTTGGGGTTGTTCATCCTGGAGAAGAGAAGCTTCAGGGAGACCTTCTTGTGGCCTTTCAATAACTAAAGGAAAGCTCGAGAGGGACCTTTTACAAGGGTATGTAGTGATAGGATGAGGGGTAATGGCTTCAAACTAAGAGGGTAGATTTAGATTAGGTATAAGGAAGAAGTTCTTTACTCGGGGTGGTGAGACACTGGCACAGGTTGCTCAGGGAAGCTGTGGGTGCTCCATCCCTGGAGGTGTTCAAGGCTGGGTTGGATGGAGCTTTGAGCAACCTGGTCTAGTGGGAAGTGTCCCTACCATGGCAGGGGGGCTGGAATTAGATGATGCCTCAAGTCCCTTCCAACCCAAACCGTTCGATGATTCTATGATTCATGGAAGCAATAAGAGCACGGCGATATTCTAAAGATGTGTGTTGGTTATTGAGATAAATGTCGGGAAGGAGACTTCAATCACGGTGCTTTCTGTGACCTAAGACATCTTAATGATGGGCACCATCCAAGAAACAGCAGAGATAGCGTGACAGCGAGCAGAGAGTTCAGAGTCCACTGGAGAAGGCTGCTGCTGGGGAGGCAATGCTGACGTGACCTCAGCCTGTGTCTGTGCTTGCCAAGCAGCTCTGGGCTGGGACCTGGCCAATTTTACAAAGCAGACCAAGCCGCAGAGCTCTGCTTTGATAAAATAGGTAGCTGAAAGTTGCAGCTGGCCCAGCTGGGAAAGAAGCAGCAATGTTACACTTTTTGGGTATATTTACGTGAGAGGGCACAGGAAAGATGGATGGAGGCAGAATGACACTGAAGTGCTCAAGTTTGTGAAGTTTGCAGTCTGTCCTCGTGGCTTCACAGGAGGAGTAGCTGTCTCCTAAATTTGCAAGAAATGAGGTTTCCTTAGTCCCACGGTTCTCTCACCTCCATGGCAGAAAACAGAAAAGAGGCATTTGATAAGAAACATGGAGAATTATGTAAAGCTGAGAGCTCAGGTTCTGCTGAAAATTATCTTTGAGTAACCCCACTGAGGTAACAAATGGATTCAATTACTCTTGGGTCTAATTGCTTTTTATGAGGAGCATTTTTTATGAGGGGGTTGTTGAGCCTGGAGAAAAGGAGGCTCAGGGGAGACCTCACACTCAGCAACTCCCTGAAAAGTAGTTTGAGCCAGGTGGGGTCAGTCTCTTCTCCCAAGGAACAAGTGATAGGACAAGAGGAAACAGCCTCAAGTTGTGCCAGGGGAGGTTTAGGTTGGACATGAGGAACAGTTTCTTCCCCTCAAGGGTTGTGAAGGTCTGTCCCAGGCTGCCCAGAGCAGGGGTGGAGTCTCCATCCCTGGAGGGGTTTCAAAGCCATGGAGATGTGTTGGGGGACATGGTTTAGTGGTGACCTAGCAGTGCTGGGTTAATGGTAGGACTTGCTGCTCTTAAAGGTCCCTTCTAATCAAAATGATTCTATGATTTATCGAAGTCCTTCCGGTCTTTGACTCTTTGATTTTACAATCTTTTATGATTCATACTAGATGAACTTAGTCTTTTTCTGAAAATCAACCCAGCCCACCCAGCTGCCTGCTCCTCTCTCCTGGTGTCTGTGCCTGCTTTCACAGGAAGGTTGTCTTGCTCTCCTCTCCCTTTTCCCACATAGGTCAATATTGATCTGATCATTGCAGCAGCAGTTTTATGCTAATGGCTCTCTCTACGCTGTGCCCTCTGATGAATCCATGACCTGCAAACTGTCCTTTTTTCTTGCTTGTCGCCCTTGTCTGGGTTCTTTCCATTAGTTCACAACTTACTTCACAGAATGTTTTAGCAGAGGAGTGGTTTATGCTTTATTTCACCAATTACCCCCATCTCTCAACTTCTGTGCAGAGATGGTGGCACAACACCTCACAGGTTTCCTGTCTCTTCAAAATTATCTCCAAATTAATATTCAGGTACTGTATTTCAAGCAAGTATTTTGTTTTAATGAAAGTCATGCCCTAAAATTAGCTTGCTAGAGTCCCTGTAGAAGTTCCTCAGCCTGTGGTGCTCTGAAGATAGCTGGACAGGGCTCAGGTCAAGTCTCAATTCCTATTCCCAATGAGTGGAGCACCAGCCACACAGGAATCAAAGAAAACATCTCTGTGGAACCGTGACACCTCCTACAACTTCCCCACGGCACTGAGGACAGTGCAAGCATGGAGCTACAGCATTTTCAGACTCCATAGGTCAAGCAAGATGGATAATTCTTCTTTGATCGTGACTGATTTCTCACTACATTATTAACAAAAAGCTGTATTTTGACCGGCTTTGATGTATTTGTCTATCTGACCCAGCAGTGAGGTTCTTCAAGTGGGACCACCACACAGAGGTCCCTGGGGTGATGGGTTCACAAAGTAATTGTAAATAACAAAGAGACAAATGAATTCCTTCACACCAACAAGCAGCATACGTCTTCTGAGCCAGGAAACAAAAGATGGCATTCCTCTACAAAGCCATCAATCATTTCATTATCTTCAAACAAATTCATAAAATATTCTGTAGTTTTACCAATAAGTTCTGATAAAACCAAGCCCCCATACTGCTTAATTGCACTTATTAGCAAGCCCATTGTCTGCCGGGTTTATTTTGTAATGCGAGCCGCGCTTGTAAGAACGGGCATGCGATTTTTAATCAAACCCGTGATGCTCACTACAAGACAGACTTTTGAAGGGCACCACTTCCCCCAGACAAGAACATCCATCATAGCTGGACACAGAGGAGAGGTGTCTGTATCTTGTGATATGAAAACATGTGCTTGTATAAAGATTTATCTCCTCCATCACACTCTGACTCTTAATATATTTGCAGGCTTGCTTGATGGACCTTCAGGTCAACCCGGGGCTGGCCTGTGGCAGTGTTGCTTAGGTTCCTACCCAGGTGTGGGGAGTCACTGCACGGTGGCAGCTGGCAACCAACCCCAGCACATAAATCACTGACAGAAATGCAAAATTCCATCCACCTTGTCTTTAAGCAGGGAGTTTTAGCAGAATTCCGGAAATATGAAATCCAAGGCTTCATTGTGGGTGGTATCTCGGTACAAGCAATTTCCCCTGGCACACTGACTGCTTGCACCAAGGATGAGATGTGGCAGGCAGCGGTTCAAAGGCATCCATCCCTTCCTGCCATGCTCTGTAGGTGCCTCATCTCCCAGGGAGACACCGAGCGTGGCTGCTGTTACCATGGCTTTGTGAGAGACCTTCAGCAAACACACAGTGCTCGCCAACAAACGCTGCACCTCCCGCCACTCAGCACAGCCCAACGTGCCAGGGTCCACTGCTTCATGACCTGCACGTCCCACCAAAGGTCTCTCTTGGTATTCTCCCTTCCCTACTCATATGCTTCGCCTAACAATTAGGCTCAGAAATTTAAGTTCATAAAATTCTACACAGTTTGGCTCTTATACTGGTTCAACTCCACATAATTCCCTGTTGTAATTCAGGTGGGCAGCCTGGACCAGGCCTTGGCAACTCTTTCGGTGTAGAAATTTCTCTTCATGTCCAACCTAAACCTCCCCTGGTGCAACTTGAGGCCATTTCCTCTTGTTCTATTGCTTGTTCCTTGGGAGAAGAGACCAACCCCACCTGGCTCCAACCTTCTTTCAGGGAGTTGTTGAAAGCGAGAAGGTCTCCCCTGAGCTTTCTTTTCTCCAGGCTCAACGCCCCCAGGTCCCTCAGCTGCTCCTCACCAGACTTGTGCTCTAGACCCCTCACCAACTTCGTTGCCCTTCTCTGGACATGTTCCAGCACCTCAGTTTCCTTCTTGGAATGAGGGAAGGGACAACATGGGAGTGAGAAGAGGCACAAGAGAAGTTGGCGAGCTCAAGAACGGCTGCGAGGGGGACCTGGGGTGGTGAGGCCAGTTCACAGAGGCCGGCAAAAGCAGCTCCTTCAGCCCACCTCTATAAATGAAGGTTTTGCCAGTTCCATCTTTGAACTTTGCCCTCTCTCCATAATTTAGCATTTCCGTGATAGCCCTTCTTGCTTGTCTTCACCTCAGCATTTATCTAGCAGCAGGCGATGATTATCTCGGGGCAGCTCTCTGTGCCTTGACATCCCTTAATTAAACTATGACATTTGCTAAGTATGGGAAAGAAAAATACTGGAGGAAAAAAACCCCTCATTGCATTCTCATTAGGCCACTGTATTCATGAGATGTTGGGTGCCATGTAGGAGAGTGGTACAAAGGATATTTTTAATGAGTTTCAGTAAAGGTGCCCTTGATTTTAGTTTGTCCCTAATTGTATGAGCTTTGATCTTGATTTCTTCAAGAGATATTTTACTGTGCACTTAGATATCACTGACAGACTTCAACAGTTTGTCCAGTGTTTAAGAGAGGGACAAAGTTTCCACTGGGAAATGGTTCTGCAGAAAGTTTCAGCGAGCAGCATCTTGAGGATCTGACCCAATAGTTGTCCACAGATAGGTTCTGCATGAGGAAGAAAATGTGCTCAAGTGATACACAACGCATGTGCTGTGACAGATGAAGTCAAATGCTAAATTGATGGATGTGTTTCATGCTCACCTATCATGTGCAGGGGGGAGGAAGGTTTAGAAATACCTGGAAGCAGCTGAGGGACGTTGCAGTGCCACCCAAACCCAGCTCATAGCTTGAGACTTCTTGGCCAGTTCACTCTCCTTCACATTGCGTCTCCAGTAAGAGCAGAAGCCTCCTGGGAGGGTGATTCTGCTTCTATAACTTCCAAGAGCTTTGATTCAGAGTTAGCACCAGGCCTGCCTTAGAAGACCTTTGCAGTCTATTTTTCTTATTAGTAAAGCAATCAAACAAGATGAGAACTCAAGGTAATTTTAAAGCTA
This sequence comes from Brachypteracias leptosomus, assembly GCA_013401335.1. Classification (NCBI taxonomy): domain Eukaryota; kingdom Metazoa; phylum Chordata; class Aves; order Coraciiformes; family Brachypteraciidae; genus Brachypteracias; species Brachypteracias leptosomus. The sequence continues at coordinate 164,862 of VYZX01003553.1, read as the reverse complement.
CTTTAAAATTAATCTTGGCATTTTGCTACTGGACAAATCCAGAAGGAGGGGCCTCTGAAATCATTGTAAGGGTATGGAATGGCTACAGCAAATAAGGTTCTTATTCAGGAGAGATAATGTCTAGAGGTTTTTCTCTTTCCAGCCATGACTTTACAGCTGAGCTTGCCGGTAACAGAGCTTACTAGAAGTAGAGTGAATCAGCGAGTGAAGAGCCTTCACTTCAGAGGGAGCTCAGGCACTTATTCATAGGCTGCCTTAAATTAATACTTCTTCATTCACCAGAGCCTCAGATTTGAGTTGAGGGGTAGCTGGCATCAAGACAATCCTGGAGAATAATCTGTAGTATAAGAACAGCCATCCTTAGGCCGTGAACCTTCCTCTCCACAGTGAGAGCACAGGAGAAAACCTGCTGAGACCTCCTTTGAGCTCCCTTCTCCAGTGTCTTTTCATCTTCCCTCCCATGAATATTAACAACTGTTCTTTCATGCTGAAAAACTGCAATGCTAAAATTGATCCAGAGATGCCTCCTCAAGCCTCAGCGGCACTCACTCAGCCTCACCAACCTTAGTTTTAGAAACAGAATCATAGAATGGTTTGGGTTGGAAGGGACCTTAGACATCATCTAGTTCCAACCCCCCTGCCATGGCAGGGACACCTCCCACTAGACCTGGTTGCTCAAAGGCCCATCCAGCCTGGCCTTTAACACCTCCAGGAATGGAGCATCCACAGCCTTTCTGGGCAATGTGTCCCAGTGTCTCACCACCCTCAGAGTGAAGAATTTCTTCCTTTTATGTAACCTAAATCTACCCCTCTTCCAGTCTGAAGCCATCACCCCTCATCCCATCACTACAAGCTCTCATGAAAAGTTTTTGCAGTGAGGCACCTCCATCAGCCCCCAACATCCTGTTTGCACTGAAGATGTGCCACCACTTAGCCCATGGACACAGAGGACACTTGAGCCACCTGATACACCCGCGACTTCTTGCCACTATTGAACAAGGTTGACTTGGCTCAGCAGCCTCGGAGAGCACAGCACAGACAGAGCTGCACCCGCCGGTGCCGGGGGTTTGGAGGTCACGGGCAGGAGGGAATGCCAGCCTGGGCTTCAGGGCTTCCCTGCTGAGGCCAGGGAAATAAAAAAAAGACAAAAATTAATCCTGAAGCTTCAGATATTCCCTTGGATAAAGTTCCAGCGTAGTGAAAGTTAGTGGTGATGCTGCCACTTGGCTTGTGGCTGCAAGTTTATTCACCATGACTCAGTGGAAAAACCTCATTTTTATTGGTGTAAGCGGGTGCTGTTAAGGGGCAGGTCTGCTCTGAAGGGTAATGTCCTGCCAGCGAGGTATGGAGCTAACCTTTAGAGATGCTGTCAAAGCACTTTTGGTCCCTTGTCTTCTGGATGTTTATTTGCTCCTTTTTTTTTTTTTTTCTTCTTTTCCTGCTATCTGCAGATTACTCTGATTCAATTACTCGGGGAATAAATCACTGCTCCGTAAAAAGTACCTAATCAAAGAGATAAGCCTTGCATTTCACCCTTGTCTCTCTCACTCCCACACATGACTTTGCATGTGAATCTTTAAGACCTGCGTGCCCTATATTTTTTCACTCTAATGCTGCAATTAATCACATTACATAACCAGCCTACTGCTGTTTNGGAAGAAAGAACTCTGCATTTAAATACCGTGAAGGGTCTGCCTTGAGATGACAATGCCAGGAAGCGGCGAGGAGGGAAGGCAAAGTCTCCCTCCATCCTCCTCGCACCCCCGGGAGCTGCGGCACAGGCCCCGGCTTATGCAACATCCCACGCCGGGGTCTGACTCACGCGCACTTACCTCACCGGGGACAGGCTAAAAATAGGGTTTCATTCTTAACTCTGCACAGCCGGGCTCTGCCTCACGCTTCCAAGAAGACCCTTGACGGGATTAAAATAGAGCGAGGTCTGCGCTTTGTTTCCTGCCGGAGATGTCTGCTCTGCACCCTTGTGCTGTTTGTTTATCTGGTGTTTTAGGGAGGCAGACACTGGGCTGGATGATTTCGGGGGCACAGAAAATATGGCCCCTTGGCTCAGTTTGTTTGCCAACTGGTCGCAGACAGGGTGTCATGGGGAGGGATGGGGCAGTGGGGAGGCTGGACAGCAGGAAGAGCCGAGGGAGTAGCTGTGTGACAGCAGTTCCTGCAGCTTTGGGGAGGGATGATGGGCTGGAAGGATATGAAATCTTCAGCCTGGAGAAGAGAAGACTCCAGGGAGACCTTATTGCAACTTTTCAGTGCTTAAAGGGGCCTATAAGAAAGATGGGGACAGACTTTTTAGCAGAGCCTGTTGTGACAGGACAAGGGGTGATGGTTTGAAACTAAAAGAGGGAGGTTTAGACTAGAGAGAAGGGGGAAATTTTTGATGGCGAGGGTGGTGAGAGCCTGGCCCAGGTTGCCCAGAGAGATGGTTGATGCCCCATCCCTGGAACCATTGCAGGTGAGGTTGGCCAGGGCTCTGAGCAACCTGCTCTAGTTGCTCTCTACAGGGGGGTTGGATGAGATGACTTTGAAAGGTCCTTTCCAGCCCAAACCATTCTATGAGTCTATGAAATCAGCCCCAGTTTGGGTGGAAGGAGGTTGCTGGCCCCAGAGTAGGGGTGCACCAGTGACTGGGAACAAGCCTCCCACAAAATCTCCTCTGCAGCCACAACTTAGACCCAAGTGCTGCCCCGGGTGCCCTTCTCCTTGCTCGGGGGTGCAGACCAGCCCTCTTTCCCCATCTCTTCTTGGGAAATGTCTGTGTCTGCAGCACACAGGACTGGAGTGGAGGCATCACGAGGCTCCCGGGTGGCTGTGTGGTGGGGGCACAGGATGGCAGCAGCTGAGCAATGCTGGCTGGGCACGGGCTGAGTCAGTGCACCGGAGATGGCCACTGCTGCTGGGGTGGGACGGGCCTGGCACAGCTCATCTTCTTCCTCTAGTATGGACAGTGATGGCATGCCCTTTCGAGGCATGCACATATGTCTTCTCATCTTTGCTTTAACCAGAGCTCCCACATCTGGCAGCTCTGACCCAAGAGGTCCACTGTTGGTTTAAAACAAAGCAGCTTTCTGGCTGCCTACAGCAACTTTCTGTACGTGGTGATTACAGAAGGATTGAAAGTGCAAAACAGTGTCTTGGAAGTCAGAGAGCACATAAACTTCAAGGTGAATTTTAAAACTTAAAAAAAATCTAGCAACTGATACATCACTTCTGGCTGGCCTGAAGAACAAGTTCTGAAGCTTCTGGTCAATGTAATTCCATGAGGAAAAACTTTCTTTTGAAAGTGCCAGAGCCTGGCCCAGGCTGCCCAGAGAGGTTGTGGACTCTCCTTCTCTGGAGAGATTCTAAACCCACCTGGACACGATCCTGGACACCCTGCTCTGGATGACCTGCTGGAGCAGGGGGGTTGGACAAGATGATCTTCAGAGGTCCTTTCCAACCCCCACCATGCTGGGATTCTGGGATTGGTACAGTGCTGCTTCCCCTCTGCTTTGTCATCAGATGAACCTTTGGCCAAAAGTAATTCAGAGGGCCTGGAGATGTTTTTCCCTACAATTCTATCTTAATTCGAGAGTGAAAAAGTGATATGTAAAATCATACTCATTTTGCTTCCATCTGCCTTTCTGAAAACATCTGTTTCTAGGTTGACTTGTTTTACCTGGAATTTCAGTTTCAGCCTGTGTTTAAAATGGCAGCCAGGATGAACACAGTGAAGCAGAGGTTTTCTTGTAGAAGCATTAACCCAGGGTGTTTGCTGCCCATCTCTGGCCAGTTGGACATGCTCTTTGTAGGTTTACCATAACAATAAGAGTTTCTTAAACATAAATCCCATGCTTTAGGAGATCCGTGACCATTCATTGATTCCAGAGCTAACTTTACAGTGTAACTATAGGGAATTTTAATTGGATTATAATAAACAGATCTACTTTCTAAAAGCCATATAGACTTGTCCTCTTTACCTTCCTTCTCCTCCCTGGGGCAAGGGACTTTTGGCCCAGTTATTTTGCCTCAGGCCATGAGCTCAGCCCCCATCCTACAAGGACTGGGAGCATCAGCATCATTCACTCACTTTATTTTTTGCATCACACACAAGAGTAGGAGGGCTGCCCTTGCTGTCCTGAAGATGTGATGTTGGTGTGGTCAGGATTGACAAGATCAAGAGCAGAGGAGAAGGGTGGCTTTGGGAGAGGCAGGAGGTGGTGGCAGCCCCTCGTACACCTTCATTGCAAGGTGGATCTGAGCTTTGGCTTTGCAGGATGAGAGTTCAGCAGGGTTTCATGAATGGCGGTGGCAGGAGGCTTTGATGCCATGTGGATGTCTGAGGTGTTTCCCCTGGTTGCTGCTAAACTGAAATCACGTATTTGATGGGATCGAAAAAGAATGCAAATGGCCTTGCAGAAAGGCCTGGGGAAGAGGAAGGAGACACTGGTTAACTGTGAGAAAGAGAAGATGACAACAAAAGGGAGGAAGGGATGAGAGAGACTATTAAAGGAAGCAGGCACCTTCAGAAAAATTTAAAAAGAAAATGGGACAGGATAAGGGGCAGAAACAAGAAAAAAAGCAGAAAGTTTAAATATTCAGGGAGCAAAGCTCATAGACAAAAGGACAGAGTGAAGGAGGAAAATGGAAAAGGAGCTGATTTATGAAACGTAAAACATGCCAGCCTCCTGTAGCTTGCATTTTAATAGCATGGCCATGGTCCATGTCCTACATCCTTGTAGCAGGGCAGGAAAGGGTGTAGCTGGGGGATGCTGCTTTGGAAGTACTGGAGCCTAATTACTACCTCCTGTTATTTGGGACAAGTGCTTTAAATTTGCATTCTGCCCTGAGAGGCATTACTCCCTGTAATGATTTCAAGTCTTGGTTTGGAGCTGGGAGAAGGGAGATTTCTGAATTGCATAAAAGTAAGTCATGGGCCTTGGAGATGAGAGCAGAAATTGTACTGGTATGCTTGGCTTTGTCCTTTCTTTAATGCTGTCTGGTGGCCAGGAGACAAACCTCCTCTTGGCCGCGCCTGCCTGGCCATCACCTGAACACAGAGCAGGGAGGGTGGATGGAGACACTCTCCTTCACATCTCATCTTCATACTTACTCACTGTGGGCCAGATTCTGTGTTCTTCTTTGTGCTGCTCCATGTAGTGTAGTAGGAAATTAAAACAATCCCACAGGAGAATTTCTGTTTATATAAAACTAAGAGAAATGGCCTCAATGCTTCCTACGGCATCCCAAAGCAGCTTGTTCTGGTAGAAGGGATGGAAAGTGGAGGAGCTGGACTTTCAGCAAAGCCTCTGAGTTGGATGTGATTAACTACAGACTGGTTTACAAAGGTTGTAGATGTGGGACGATGTCCTTGATGCCACAGTTTCACAACAGTAAGACAGAAGCTTGCTCCTGAGGGCTGCAGCCCATTTGATGCCATCCCATGGAGAAACCAGGGCTATAAACCACATGGCTGACCATGGCCTGAGGTTGGGTGTTGGTAGCCCAGCTCTGTGTGTAGCCTCACTGAAATGGGTGATTTCTCCCATTTTTGTTGAATATATCCTCTGGAGAGATTCAAAACCCACCTGGACTTGATCCTGGGCACCCTGCTCTGGGTGACCCTGCTTTGGCAGGTGGGTTGGAAGAGATGATCTCTAGAGGTCCCTTCCAACCCCCACCATGCTGGGATTCTGTGAATGATAGAGAAGCAACATGTCCTTACGCTGCACTGCTTTTAGGCTAGAGAGCTCTCAGGTGCCCTTGCCAGGTCTTGCTGTGAGCTGGGCTTATCCCATGCACAGATCCCGCTCTCCAAGTTTCCTAACTGGGCCATTAAATAAACAAACACAGGCATAAATCCAGTGTGGGCAGCAAACCTCTCAAGTTGGAGAGCCCAGAGAAATCACTGCATTGCTGAGGGAGTTTCTATGCTGTTAATTGCAGGCCAAGGGAGGGAGTTTGAAGTTAATGCAAAGGGAGGGAAAAAAAAAAAGCTGATGCAAGACTGGAAAGGAGGAGGGAGAGAAAAGCAGGTAAATTCTTGCATTTCTTTATTATGCATTGGACTCCTTGCTGCAATTCGTCCAAATTCCATAGGGCACAACCTAAAGGGATGTGGATAGGTGGGAACATGTAGGTGACCCCCTCAGTGTTTGGTTTCTGCAAACATTTGGGGTTTTGCAGTGAGCCAGCATCGTGCTGGAGGGACGCAGGCAGTTGTGGGACCTCAACTGAGGCATCCCTGCTGTGTGTCCCCAACCCTGCTGGCAGTGTGACACTTGAAACAACGGACAGACACACAACCAGAGCTTTGTATGGTCTTGGGGACCTCAGTCACTGACACAGGGTGAGGTGGTCCAGAGAGGTCTGCGTGAGCTGTGTGGGCAAACCCCATCAGATAGGGAAGGCAGAGCAGTTGCCAGCAGTTAATCTGCTGATGGGAATGGTGTTTGGCCCTCTCCCATCCCGCTCTGAGGTCTGTGCTGGAGGGTTTGGGGGGTTGTCAGCTGATTGCTTTGTTGCCTGTGGTCTGGTTGAGCAACACGCTCAGACGTTTAGCTCCTGGCCGGATAAGTGAGTGTGCGGATGTTACTATGAGTAGAGGTCTTGTTATAAGCACTGGAGGGGGGGAAAAATAGGCTACCAAGCCCTTCCCCCCCACCTCCCGAAATATCAGCCAATTCCCCCAAACTCTGTTCATGACCTGAAGGGAACAAGGACTTTTTGGGAGTACCACAAAGGCATGAAATTAATCTCTGGCGCCAGTGTGGTCTTGCTCTGCTGCTGTTACGTACCGCTCACGCATGAAGCTCCAGAGCTCGTTCTGCTATCAGCAGAACAAACCCAATTGCCCTGGAGCAGATTTGACTCAAACCCAATATTCACAAGACATCTTCATTCATTTCTCTAAAGCTGGGACTTGTATTTGCTCTGATGGTATTTGTCGGGGCAGGGGCTGCTGTTGTTTTTCTATAGAGTAGCCCATTTTTTCTCCTTTTGCAATAACCAGATCGTTGCCCACCTCTGTGAAAGTGCTAATCCACCCAGGAGCTGAGTTCTGACCATGGTGGCCATAATCTGCAGTAGTGTCACCTGCCCCAACCTGGTGCTACATGGACTGCACAAAATCCAAAAGCCTGCTTGATTGTGTTTTTTCACCTGAGGATTTATGTCTGGTCTGAGCTTGCAGGTACAGGTCCAGTCATTTGGATGTGGAGGAAGAGCATTGCTGGTTGATACTGATCTACCTAGGACTGGTACTTGATTCTGAGAATACTACTGGGTATCATTAGGAGGAGCATTCAAAAATGCTGCTGCTAGCAATTAAATACTGGATTGTATGGCCAGTAGGGGGGAAAAACCCTTTTCACTGATATTTGAGATGTGGCCATCACAATTGCAAATCGTGGGAGACTTGAAGCACCCCATCAATCCATGATAAATTTCATATTTATAAATTTTTTAAGGGAAATGATTTGACCTTTCTCACTTTGGACAGTTGTGGTTAGATGTCTAGATGAAAGTGCAAAGCTTCTTCAGGCAGTGTATTATGTTCATTTAATATCACAGGCAAAGCATAGAATCCTGAACTGGAAGCTCAACAAACCCCACCAAAGTGTTTCTCCATTTTTTCCTAATCTCTGAAGGGTGAATTGGAAGCTCACACTGAGGGAGGGGTGTGCTTAAAGACTGTAAATTAACTTGTGGAGTCTCCTCCTGATGAGCTGAAGCTTCAGCCCACATTTCCAAGTCTTCACGTCGTAAAGAGCAACTTCTCCCACTTCCCTGGCTTTTCTCCCTAGAACAGTGAGGTGTGTTCTGCATCAAGTGACAGAGATGAGGCTTAGAGCATTCTATTCCAGCTTGCAAATCCAATTATGGAGGACGTGGGCATTCCTCTCCCAGTCTTGCCACGGGACTGGCGCTGGGTGGGTTTGGCAGTGCAGCTGTTGGAGCCTTGAGCGCTCCTGCCTGGTTTCTCCTGGTTCCCTGGGGCTCTCCAGGCACCATGGGGAACGGGGACTGTCTGGCACTGGCTGCTTGCTCAGCTGTTGTGATTCAACTGTTGATGCTATAGTTAAACCATGCTTACTATCTGAACTGCTGTACTTTGATTAAAGAGAGATCTCTCTCAAGGAAATTTCTCTTCAAAGCAGTGCAGCAGTATGTGTTTAATGTGCAAAGGAAGAACTTGCATGGTCCCAGCACCTCAGAAGCTGATGTTGATGACTTATGTGCAGGCTGGGTTCAGGCTTCTGTGGGAAAGCTGGCGTTGCTCTGTCGGAAGTCATCTGGTGAGGGTGCAGAGCGTGAATCAGGCTGGATTTCTCTAATGGTTTCCTCGCCAGAGTCTTCAAGCAAATATGTACTTTTGCATCATAGCAGCTGTTGCCCTTTCTGCCAGTTTCTAACACTTGTGGTTGCTGGCTTGGCTTTCAGACAGACTTCCACCCAGTGTAAACAAATCCCACCCATGTTATGATTTTTAGGTGAAAGCCAAGATCTGTGCGTGAAATGTTGAACAGCGTATGGGAAACTTAGGACGTGTGTTGCTTAGTGATCTGGTCAAGCATGGTTATTGGGAAGCTCATGAGCTCCCCACAGCACCTTCCCTGGTCACAAACCCAAACTCAGTCTTTGGCTGATGCATTAGGAAAGGGAAACTTTATTGTTAATGTGACATCATCCTTCTTTAAAATAAGGATGCGAGAGAGCTTCATGGCATAAAAAGTAGCATAGCTCTGGTTTTCTCTGAAGTTTCCTGGGAAAACCATTCTTTGCCCTCATACTTTGAGGTCTCGAAGAAGCTGGACTTTTAGATGTCTTCTGATGTCTTGCATTTGTGACTGATGGAGGGAGCACTAAGCAATTAGGTCTCTGAGTAATAAATGCTCCAGAGAGAGTGTCTGGAGTGAAAAATATGTGGCACTGACAGGCAAGACCCCGAGCAGTGACTCGGGAAAGGTCAGGGTGGTGACAGAGCAGATGAGAGAGCACTTCTGCTCCTCTAATCCAGCAACTGAGATGAGGAGCTGCAGGGAGGAGGAACTCGGGTCACTAATAGCTTCTCCCTTCCCTAAGAGGAGGAGTAATGGAGGAGCTCTTTTTCTTAACCGCATTTGTATGAGCTACTTGTGTTGTAATGATACTTGGTATTTGAACATCTTTTTCCTCCAGTAATGCATTTTTCACCGTGTAAGGCCCTTAAGTGGGTTAAGAGGGGGGAAAAAAGTGAAGATCTCCTGGTGTTTTGAATCCAATGCATTGTGATTTCTGCATCTGCACTTGTAAAACCGGCACTACTGGAGCTTTAATTGACTTTGAAGCCTGACTTCAATGGTGTGTGCAGCTGCCTGGAAGGGCATGAAGAAAGACATTTGAGGAATGGCAGTCCAAGCTTTCCCGTGACTGTCCCTCTCCCTTTTATCTGAAGGGAATTCCCTGAGTTTGGAAAGATTGTTCAGTCTCAGGAACTGCAGCCAAGATCCTGAGCCACGCAGCAAAGGCCCCAGTCGCTGTCATGGTAATGAAGGAGCAATAGGGACACTCTTTCCCTGGCATCAGTCCTCAGAGCATTGCCTTATTGATTCCCTTCAGAAAAAAGGCTTTAGACCTAAGAGCAAATGGCCTTGAAAAGCAGTTAGTGCTGGAAAACTGGCCAAGTGAAAGCTTGCTATGGAGAGGTTGGTGGTGCCTCTATCTGGTCTCAACCCCAGGTGAGCTATGTTCATCAGGAGCAAACTGAAACCAGGGAGAAAGGGAAAGGTAGGGAGAGAAATAAGAGACATGCAAAAAATACAAACAGTTCTGTGTAATGTTTTGTGTAATTGGAGGGGTTATCTTGTGCCCTTTTGCATTTTACCTTGGATTTTCATGCCTCTTGACGTGAGATTCACACCTGACGTACCTCCACAGCCCATTGGTACAAGGAAGTTCTGTAGAAACCATGGTTCATGTGAAAGCACAACCCATTTACTGTGGAGATGACCTGTCCTGACCACCTAACCAAAGGGATGTGTGTCCTGGCTGATTTAAGCCTCCAGAGACACATCTCGAGTTCATCTGAAATTTCCCAAGGATTTGAAAAGTTCTCAGAAAATCTTATCCCATTGACAAGCTCTGTCTGGTGACTCTCGACAGCATCTCAGAGGCATCCACAGCTACTGCCTTCTGAAACGCTTGAAGACTTGCAAAAGAGAGTAAGAAGCTTTAAAAAATTATTTGGACTTAAGTTTTGTTGTAATCCCTCTCCTGGTTCAACAATAGTTAGCAGTAGCCAGTCAGTCTGCACCGTTAAATGTCAGGATGACTCAACTGGTGTTGGGATCTGCTGGGTCAGGAGGGGACGGGTTCACGCCCAGGGCAGGAGGCTGCTGGAGGTGATGTCCTGTGGAGAAGATGATCCGCAGAGCTCCCTCCTGCCCACCCTTGCTCTGTTGCCCAGTTGGCAACTGCAGGACCCATGGAGCTTCTGGAGGGGCATTGGGATAACCTGGGCATCCTGGTGGCAGGCTGGCCCTCCTTAAAGCCAGCTTTTGTGGGACCACCCAAAGTCGTGGGTGAGCTTGGGCAAGTGTTGTAGCTGTTGTTTCCCCCTTGTTCTGGCACTGGCTCTGTGCATTTAATTTAACGCCTTTTTAATTGCTTTTAACTTAAATTCAGCTCCCTTAGCAGCTCCCCCTAAAAGCTCTGTGGTCCCCTGGACATCATGTGAGGGACATCAGGCTGTTCCTGAGCAAGGGTGAGGAGGAGATTGGAAAGCAGAGCTATTGATTAAATAATTAAATGGATACAAATGAGCTTTTCTTGGGATTTTGTTTAGCTGGTCCTTGGGTGGAAAAAAAGTAGGTGGCCTGAGAAGACCAGTGTTCTGCCTGGTCTCATTCCTGTTTGAAAAAGGTCTTCTGAATTTCTTCCTGCTGCTGCTCTGGCAGGAAACTGCATCAACATAAATTTTTTTTTTTTTCTTTAGCAGATAGACCTTTCTTTCATGACGCCTGCATTAGAGACCTGTCCTCCCAGCAAACCCAGCTTCCTCCAGCCCAGTTGGAGACTTGCCACTGATTCCAGTTTGGGATTTCTCTGACTCCCACTGAAAATATTGTTCATAGAAAGCCAGGTTGGAAGGCATCTCAGGGATCATCTGGTCCAACCTTTCAGGCAAAAAACAAACCCCAAACATACATATATATATATAGTGTTGGAGTCCTTCGGCTCTGGGGAGAACCTGGGGGTTTTGGGGGTCTGTTCCCACTGCAGGGGAACCCCCTTGCTCAGAGATACAACACTTTTCTGCAGCAGCCTCATCTTCCCAGGGTCTCTGTGTCTCCCAGAAGGACAAGGAGCCTTCAGCTCTGTTTGGACATGGTGGAGACACTAGTTTTCCTTACAATAATGCATAGATGATAGATGACATAATGATAGATTTATGCAGCATATGCTTTTGATAGCCTTTTAGCAGCGTTTGGAGACTATTTGTGTTTCCTGTGAGGTCCCCTGGGTGCTGGAGGCCCTGCTTTGCATTCTTGGAGATGCTTCATGAACTGTTGGGCACCAGAGGGTCCATGGAAAAGGAGGATCACACCGCAGCGTAAGCTGAAGCTGTGCTGATGCCTCCACACAGCCTTTGTTTGGCTGGTTTTTCCAGGGCTGGTGAACTGACAACACAAAATCAAAAGTTAGGACTCAGACACCTCATTACATCTTATTGGTTTTGCCTAAACCTGCACTTTCCCCTATAAAGCTTCTTTTAAATTATTTTTCTAAGCATTGAAAGTATATCCAATGAGAAAAAGTTTGCAGAGATATTCCTGTATTAAATCAGGGTGATTTCTACAGTCTTTCCCCTTTTTTTTTAATTTTATTTTGGGCTGATGGGAACTGCTTGGTAAAGATAGCTGGAAAAGTTAATCTTTGAATAGCAAAAGCCCCTGGAGGGGAAAAGGGAGGGAAAAAAAACCCCAACCCAAACCAAGAAAGAATTGTCCTTTCAAAGAATCATTGACCTAAATTGCACTTTAATGCACATACCACGCTGTCCACACCACCTACGTGTCTCCAGGAATACTGCTAAATAACAAGCACTAAATGTTTAGTCATTTCCTGCATCACGTTTGCAGGAGTCGGTGGCTTCTTGCGATGAGCATATGGAAGTGCACTGCAGCTCCAACAGTTGGTTTCCATATCAGCAGCTGCTGGGTTTCATCTCCTTTTGGGAAGGGTGCCACCGGGAGTGTCGCAGGTTAATATTTCATCTGGCTTTCTGCAGAACTTCCAGCAAAGGGTCCTTGATGCCTCCTTGCAAAGGTTCTCCTCTAAATCAAGCGGGCAGCACAAGTGGCTGCAGGTTTCTTTCCAGAGCTGAGCTTTTAAGGAGGTTTTCTTTTTGTGTCTTGTGAATCTAGTAAGTTTATGGGCTGGGTGGCAGCAAGCCTCGCAGGAAATAGCAGAGGCTGCTTGATCCCAGCTGCCTGGGATGGATCCCATCCCTGCCAGGGATGCTGGTGTCTCCTGCCTGCTGGGGCACCATGGTCCTGCTCGGATGCTTCCCGCATCCACCCCATTCCCACATCATCCACCCCATCCTCCTGTGGGGAGTGTCTCTCACTGGAGAGAGTCCAATGGATGCTATGAGGATGATTAAGGGACAGGAACATCTCTCATATGAGGAAAGGCTGAGATCCCTGGGGTGTTTTAGCCTGGAGAAGAGAAGGCTGAGGGGGGATCTGGTCAACGGTTATAAATATCTGAAGTGTGGGTGTCAGGAAGATGGAGTAATCAGTCTCTTTTCAATGGTGCCTAGGGATAGGACAAAGGAAAATGGGCAGAAACTGGAGCATAGGAAGAACCTCAACATGAGGAGAAACTTCTTTACTGTGAGGGTGATGGAGCCCAGCCCAGGCTGCCCAGAGAGGTTGTGAAGTCGTTTTCTCTTGAAAGGGAGATGTACTCTCTCTCAAGGTACATCTGGACACGTTCCTGTGTGACCTTGCCTAGGTGAACCTGGTTTGGCAGGGGGTTGGACGAGATGATCTCCAGAGGTCCCTTCCAACCCCTACTGTGCTGTAATTCTGTGAATTTAGTAGCCATTAACTCAGCTTTTACTCAGCCTTGCAGGGAAGATGGAATCTTACCTAGAGAGGTTTGCAGTTGGAGTGTTCGCCTTTCAGGTGGGCATCAAAGCAGGATGGAGTCAAGGGCTAAATCCTCTCACTGCTTTAAGTGGCTGCCTTCAAAATGGTGCCTGCTTCTCACTTGAAGTTCATGGGAACAGATGGCTAGATCTCAGAGACATTAGTTAAAAGCTATAGGGTGTTTTTCACCACATGTCTTGCTAGTTTCCCTCCTTGAAAAAAAAAAAAAGTCTGTGTGAGAGCCCTCCCAACATGACAGGCCAAATCTTGCCGTCTGTTAAGTTCACTTTATATAATCTCTTGTGCACCATAAAGTGGCCTTTAAAAAGCTTTTTGGGTAGCTCGGAGCACTGGGAAGGCAGCCGGAGCCAAGAAGCATCTCTTTGCAGATATTTGATTTTTTGGGGGGTCTAGAAAAGGGGGGGAATCTGCCCAAAGTCCCTTTCAATATGGGCTGTGCGGGGGCCCGGGGATTCGTGTGCGTATTCAGGGCATAGTAAGGGCTTGTGAAACAGCGTGCACCTTCTGCACGGCCCACCAGTGATTTCAGTCTCATTTAGCAGAGGGAACAAGCAGAAATCTCACAACTCGAGTAAGAGCATATGCTCTGGGAGACCTCGCTACGTTGCATAAGCCTTCCCATTAAAGGAGCTGGCTTTGCGAGCACAGCACATGAGTCAACAGCACAGCTAGACTTGTAACGTGGGAGTCACACCTACTCTTGGCTGCAGAATTATCCAGAGAAACAGAAGGTTAATAGGAACAAAATAAAGGCTGAGGAACCCTTAAAGGTTAGTTGCAGGATTTGATTCAATTGGCAAGAGGTGGGGGGAAAGAAAGGAAATGGGTCAAGCCAAGGGAGAGAGAGCAGGGTAATGAAAAGCCACATTGTCTGTCTCCTAAGGAAAGACAGTTCAGTTTAGATCAGTAAAAATGCAATCGATAAAACTTTTTTTTTAAATTTAGCTAGTTCTGGAGAGGGTCATTATTGATTACAGAAAGAAAAAGTCATTTGACTAACGAGAAGGAGAGTGGAGCAAGCTCCAGGATGCTCAAGAAATATTACCACTGCATGAAAGCAGTTCTGCAAAACAAGGAATGACTCCTACAAGCATGTAAATACAGGCAAAGCAAGCACCCGACCCAGAGTATCGGGAGCAATACCACATTCTTTGGCTTTGCTTCTGCCTGTAGAGATCCTTATTTTATATTGGGACATTTTAGAAATGAAAGCTGAGCAAGGAGCATCTGTGTATGAAGAAGACTGAGGGGGGATCTAATTAATGTGTATAAATATATGAGGGCTGGGTGTCAAGAAGAAAGGGACAACCTCTTTTTACTTGTGTGATAGGACAAGAGTCAATGAATGCAAGCTAGAGCACAGGAAGTTCCACCTCAATGTGAGGAAGAACTTCTTTACTGTAAGGGTTACAGATCACTGGAACAGGCTCCCCAGAGAGGTTGCAGAGTCTCCTTCTCTGGAGACTTTCAAGACCCGTCTGGATGCCTTCATGTGTGACCTGCCCTACATTCTATGGTCCTGCTCTGGCAGGGGTGTTGGACTTGATGATCTCCAGAGGTCCCTTCCAACCTCTAACATTCTGTGATTCTGTGATGCCTGAAGAGCCTGAGCATTGCTGGGTGGCAGTACCAGGGATGGGACCAGCTGTGGAGAGGGAGAAGGACTCAGCTCCCAGGCTGCACAGGCAGGTCTAGTTCTCACTGTTTCAACCCATGGTGAGTGCCCTGAAGGCCCTGGGGCTGCCTGGTCCGTTGGAGTTTGCAGAGAAACCAGCCACAGCTCTGATCTGATTCTACTGCAGCCAGTGGAAAGGCTGGGAGTGGGCTTTGGGTCAGGGTCAGGAAATGGGGATATCCTAAGGAGATGAATCCATGGGGTTTTCGGCTTATGAAAATGTTCCACGGAGCAAAACTTATCCTGATACTGAATCTTTACTTAGGTTGGAGCCAGTTTCCATCTCAATGAATCGGGGGCATTGCATTTGTATTTTCTCAAGGATGCAGTGGCCTCACTGGCCTCATAAGAAGAAAAAGAAAGAATTCAGAAAGTCACATTTAGCTTCCAGGATGTTATCTTGCTTTCTTCCCCCTAAGAAACAAGATTTCACATGGCCACATCTGGTGTTCAAGGTGCAGGCCTGCCTGAACTTCACCTTGGTCCTAAGTCCATGCTGTAAAAATTGGGGATTACCAGGATGGGAGTGAAAAAACCTTGACAGCTCAGAGCTTCTGGTCAGAGCTTACAGAAGAGCCCCACACGAGGCTGCCCTGGAATTGCTTTCATTATTACATCGGTTTCTTGGCTCTCCTCCATGTATACCAAGGCCTAAGTGGAACATGTCCGTGGGGGAGGTGTTGGGCAACAGAAGTGATGTTTCATCCCTTGCTCTCAGTGCTCTTGCAGAGGGAGAGATCGTCTTGTGATCAAGGCACAAGACCGGGAGTCAGACGATCTGGGTTATTGCAAAGTTAGATTTGCCAATATTAGTCAACATTTCTGACACCTCTGAACACAGAGGTGCTCAGGGACGGGGCAAGATGCTGCTGCCAAAACACAGCACATCTGGGGGTTTTTCTGCTGTCCCTGTTCAATGAATGGCTATAGCAAAATAATTTAGCAGTGATGAACTCCACTGAGATGGAACATTTAGCAGCCTTAGCCTGAAGTTTGGGAAAGTGGCTTTCAGGGCTGATTTGTAAGGAGTAATGGAAGGAGGAAGATGGAGCGGATCTCAACGGCCTCCACGTGCATCCCAAGTGAGAAGGCACTTGCATAGTGCTTGTCTCGTCATAAAACTCTGCACTCTAAGTAATGAAAATTGTATCTCTCTTCTGAAGGTTGTCCAATCATCTTTCCTAAAGCAGAACTGCCACTGCTTGGCATTTGTCCTGCTGTATGTACCCACAGGAAGCCACATTGCTGGGCACATGTGCTTGGATCATGCTACATCTCATGGGAGAGGCCACAGAGCATCTGCCTCCTGGTGAGGCGTGTTTGGGCACGAGGTCTCACCCTGCCCCTTCCTGTTTTGGGGCTTTCTCTGACTCCAGCCACAGTGGAGAAGTAGACAACACATCTGACCAAAATTTTCCTCTGATATACAGGGCAACAGGGTGGGAGAAAGGCTGACTTATGTAGTAACCAGGGAGTAAAAGGACTTCTGTAGGCAAGGTCAAATACTTCTCTTCCCCATGCAGACCAGAACAAGGTTGGCATGCCCTCCAGAGGGACCTAGACAAGCTGGAGAAGTGGGCCCATGTGAACCTCATGAGGTTCAACAAGGTCCTGCACCTGGGTCAGGGTAATCCTTGGTATCAATCCAGGCTGGAGCTGAAGGGCTGGAGAGCAGCCCTGTGGAGAAAGACTTGGAGGTGCTGGGGGCTGAGAAGCTGGAGCTGAGCTGGCATCGTGCACTCGCAGCCCAGAAGCCAATGTCCTCCTGGGCTGCATCCCCAGCAGTGTGGGCAGCAGGGCAAGGGAGGGGATCCTGCCCCTCTGCTCCACTCTGGGGAGACCCCCTTGCAGTGCTGGGGCCAGCTCTGGAGTCCTCAGCACAGGAGAGGCATGGACCTGTTGGAGCAGGGCCAGAGGAGGCTGCAGCAATGATGGGAGGACTGGAACCCCTCTGCTGTGAGGCCAGGCTGAGAGAGTTGGGGTTGTTCATCCTGGAGAAGAGAAGGCTTCAGGGAGACCTTCTTGTGGCCTTTCAGGACTTCAAGGGGCTTGTCAGAAAGATGGGGACAGACTTTTGAGCAGGACCTGTTGTGACAGGACAAGGGGTGATGGTTTTAAACTAAAAGAGGGGCAGTTTAGGCTAGATAGAAGGGAGAAATTTTTTATGCTGGGAGTGGTGAGAGCCTGGCCCAGGTTGCCCAGAGAGGTGGTCGATGCCCCATCCCTGGAACCATTGCAGGTGAGGTTGGCTGGGGCTCTGAGCAACCTGCTCTAGTTGCAGATGTCCCTGCTCACTGAAGGGGGAGTTGGACTAGATGCCCTTTAAAGGTCCCTTCCCAGCTAAACCAGTCTGTGGTTCTGTGACCCCAGTGTATGTATTTAGATGCAGAGCCTGCATGGCCAGTGTCCCCACGGAGAGCTGAGCCACCGTCTGTGCTTGCTGCCAGTCATGGGCTCTTCTGCTGCATCGTTTGGCAACGAGCCGCAGCACAGTATTCAAGTGCTTGAGCTAGATCCCTGCCTTTCCACCAGCATCTGCGATGGGTCCTGGCACAGGAGACTGCTCAGTTTTTCCTAAATCTGGCTGAACTGTCTCCTGGGAAATGGGAGTCAGCTTGCTTGCTATTCTGCTTCCATCAGTCCCACAGTGGCAGGTGGGGAGTCCAAGTCCCTCTCCAGCTGAAGACATACAGAGGAGCTTTCAGCCCCAAAATGTACAGGTTTCAAAAATTTCAGGGGGAAAAAAGGGATGTTTCTTTATAGGGGCAAAAAAAAAAGATAAAATTCAGTAAATCAAATTTCACCCTCCCTGCGCTGCCCAGCTCCAAACCACCGGTCTTGTGATTGCTTTTTTTTTTTTAATTCTTAATATTTCAGTCCCATGATTTTTGTTTTCGCTGTTCCTAAGGCTTTGCCCTGGGGAAGGGAGGCAGGGAACAGCAGAGGATTTGTACCCCCGCAGTTTCCTGGGTGTCATGGGCCATAATCTGACATTTCAGTGACGAGGTGTTGCCATCCTGTCTGCAGAAAGCAGGATTGGTGATAGATGGTGGGCAGCATGGTTCTCCTCTCGAAGTTGTGTTTTCAGCTTAACCAGTGGTTTTACTTCTGTTCATTTCACTATTTCACTTCTTCCTTTCTCTTGATCCGAGCAGTGAAAATCAATCAGTCAGCAGCAGAAATTGTGGCATTGGATTCACCTCAGGACAGTTGCTCAGGCATCTTGCTGGAGTTCAGGAATGTGCTTGGCCAATGGAGGGTGAAGATTATATCCTGCATCACACTGAGTTTCAGGAATTGAAGGGATTACGTGATTGCTAGGTAGCTTTAATGGGACTGAGAGATCGAGTTTTAAACTTTTCATACCGAAAAGTCCCAGAGCACTTTACTGTCAGAATTTGATACAGAAGCTGTCCATCAAGATAGAATATGACAATTGAGTGATAGGACCTGCAATAAAAGTAAAGAAAACCCTTATATTCTGAACTCCGGGGGAGGAGGGCATCTAGACAGATGTACATGTCTATCTACCCGCGTCATACGCCCTCGTGAGGGACGCAAGAATGAGCATTCGTTTCTAAATTTCATCCGAAAGCGAGCTCAGAAATGCCTCTGTTCACCCACCTGACCCATCACTGACCTCCTCCGGTGCCAGCTTGCTCTGCTTCCTCATCTCACTTCCCCCACGGGACACGGGTGCTGGTGGTTCCCCCATGGCCAAGCCAGTCTAGAAGCCTCCCCCTCCTCTGAGTCACTCTTCTGCTCCTCAGCTGCCCTCAATACGTGGCTGGGATCAGGCTCTGGGGGTTTTCCATGTCTTGCAATTGGAAAGAAATGAGAGAGGACAGTGGTGGCAAGGAATGGTGGAGTGTAATGTGGTATCAGTGATGTGGCCATGCTCCTGCCTTGTCTGCCATCTCCTGCCAGTCCTGGTGGCATCACTACATCTCCATGGCAGCACTGAGCAGAGAACACAATCCTCAGGGAAGGTTGTGCATGAGCAAAAAGTGTCTCTTGAGCCAGCTGTGAGAAGTACCACACATGGTTGTCCTGTGGTGGGGTGGGATGAAGGTCAGGCCTTCCTTTCACCATTTTCATCTTGTTGGAGCTGGAGTCCATGCTGGAGGCAGGAGTTGGTTCCTGACATGGGAGTGCTGTGTGGTTGTATGCTGTCCTGACTATCGCTATCACTTCTACTGTGGTCTGGCAGGAAGCAACAGGGAGGTCTGTGTGGAGGGCATTGATCTTGACAACTTCCTGAAACAAGGTTGGAGCAAGGTGAGAGTCAGTCTCTTCTCCCAAGGAGCAAGCTGTAGGACAAGAGGAAGTGGCCTCAAGTTGTGCCAGGGACGTTTAGGTTGGACATGAGAACAATTTCTTCCCCAAAAGGGTTGTGAAGGGCTGTCCCAGGCTGCCCAGGGCAGTGGTGGAGTCCCCATCCCTGGAGGGGTTTCAAAGCCATGGAGATGTGGTGCTGAGGGACATGGGTTAGTGTTGACCTGGCAGTGCTGGGTTAACAGTTCAACTTGATTTTAAAGGTCTTTTCCAACCTAAATGATTCTATGATTCTATGTGCACCCACCTTTTCACAAAACCATGTGGTGGCTTCTCCTACCTTGGAGCCCAAGAGCATCACCACTCAGATGATGAGGACACCGTTGGCTTTGGTTAAGCAACATAAGACATCTCAAAGTGGTCCCCATCATTGCCCCAACCTTAACACGTGCTGGGGTTCTGTTTAAAGAGTTTGAGTCCTGGGTGAGGTCGCAGCTCTAGAAGATCACAGCTCATCTCCTGAAACTTTCTTTACTGCTTTTGTGAGGAACATGCAGAATGAAAATAGAAGCTTCTGCTAGGGAATTTCCACCCCAAATCAGTCATGTTTGAATAGTGGGAATGAGATGCCAAAAGAGTAGATTTTTTAATTTTTTTTTTTCTAGAAGGTTGTCTGTGTGGATGTGTGATTTGGTTGTGGGTGTGGTGACCCTGGCAGTGCACAAACTCCTGCTCGTAAACATTGCTGAGTGATGAATAAAATGACAGCCATGGCTGGCCCCAGGAGAGGCAGGGGCACCACCAAAGCAAGCGTGGAATGTGCTTCAAAATTGTTCTATGGTTAAAGGAGGTTTCATGGTTTTCTCTGCAAGCAGAAATAGAATTTCTCCATATTTTTTAGAACCCATAAGAAAACTAAAACTAAAGATCTCCCATTAACTTTCTGAGGAAGTTACTTTCTGTTGAAGATAGTCTGGTGTCAAACATCCACAAAGATGAGGAGCTTGGAGAAGGTCATGGTGGTCAGCTGCACCAGTCCTGTTACTCAGCACTCTGACACGCTCTGAGAGGGGTTTCACTGGAAATCTGGAGGAGGTTTCACGATGGGAGATGGGGCTAAATAAAGGTCTTCCACCTCCATAATTCCGGCAGCTGAATTTCAGCACAGTATCTAGTCACAACGTGACAAGGCTTCTCAGATTGAAATGCTAACCTCAAACCTCTCTAATTTTGGTGATGCTGAGCTGCAGCCAAAATGATTAATGGAGCAACCTCTGCTAAGGTGGGTTAGTTCCTGAGGTCGCCTGGTTTGTTGTATTTCCCCTGTACTTATCTGAAACAAGTCCTGGTTTGGGTTAGGTGGCAGTGATAAAATTAATTTTTTTTTAAAAGTCTGTCTTCAGGAAGTGCTTTTTCCTGTGCATTAGCACCAGAAGGGCTGAAGTCTGGATGGTGGCAAAGCCACAGCACCAGACTGTCCAGCCCAGCACCATGATTTCCAGTGAAATGGGGGTTGCTGGAGGTGTTGAGCCAGTCATGTCATGCTCTGGGCATCCTGACAGCTTCTCAGAGCTGGCTGGGAACAATACCAGCGTTCCCAAGGGAAGGCTAGCAAAAATCCGTGTATTTTAGTATTTCCGATGAGTTCTTAGAGAGTAGCCAAAATTGTCGGGCTTCAGCCAGCTGTTTATCCCGAACGGGCATAAACATGGGATGTTCTATTTCCATGTGCAGTTCCTAATTCCCTGCTGCTTTAGTGTGATTATCAGTGGGAACAGCCTCAGATGCTCCCAAATGATCCCCCTGAGCCCTGCAGAGCTCACCCGGTGCTCCTGGTGTCTGGGCTCCGCAGCCCAGGGCACCAATACAGGGACTGGGAAGGGTTAATGAGGACAGGAGGTGGTAACAGGGCTGGTCCCTGGAAGGGGATGCTCCTTGTGGGGAAAGAGGAAAGCCCATCTAGGGTGTAGGAGAGACTTGGAGGGTTGTTACTCTAATCAGAAGAGATTAGGAGAGCAGGGCAGGCAGGAGACCTCCAATCTTCTGGCTGAGGTTTTCAGAGGGAGTTGCTCTTAAGGAGGACTTCCTCTGGGAGGAAGAGAAAAAGAGACACGGAAATGATCCAAACCCTCTGCTGAGAAAGAGGGTGAAGCCAGACAGGATTGATATGGGACTTTATTTGGGTGTGCTTGGAATTGCCTGGGCCCAGGGAAGCACTGGGAGCTGTGGGATGAAGATAACCTGTGGGCAGAGGGTGCTGGCTGGAGCCAGGAGGTTGACTCAGCCATCCACACCTGCAGAGAGCACCTTGCTGGCAGGAGTCAGGGCAGGCTTTGCTGAACTGGGCTTTTTTCTGATGTAAATAGGAAATGACTTGTGCAGCTGAGCCCTTGTGGGCACAGGGCTATAAAAGGCACTGCCATTTTACATACCACGTTTGAGCCTGAGAGAGAGGAAGGAGGCTTTGCTCTTACAGTCACATCGTTAATAAGCAAATCTATGTGGCTCCATAGGGCTTGAATAACTTCTGGAAGCAAAGTAGTTATGAGGGCTGAGTCCTTTGCCTGCTCCCAATGACTAAAAATAATTGTTTTTATTTCACTGGCGAAGTCACAGAAGCCATATGTTTCCATATAACACACCTGACTCCAGCTCGCTGCCTTTGTAGCTTGTAGGGAATGAACCAGTTGCAGTCGTCTGCTGGATGCATCAGCTGCCTCTAGGCCTGGACTCCACCAACTTTTCTTACAGGTTCCTCTGTGCCTACTTGCCCAGCTGGGGGAAGGACTTGGAAAGCCTGAAACCTGCAGCCTCCTGCTGCGGGGAGAAGCAAAGAGATAAAGAAATTGCGGTAATGCAGTGGCAGATACAGCCCCTGCTACACAGGGTTCTGGTGGGATGAACATATGGGGTCTCCTGGCTCCAGCAGCTTTGGAAGCCAGCTGGTGGGCTGGCCATGAGGTGAAGCTGAGGAGCCCTTTTCCATGACGGGGTATCATAAGGGTGTGATTCAGAGGCTTTCTAGAAATGTGAGGATCTAAAAGAAGTCAAGAAGGAAGTTTTCCTCCTCTGTCTCATTCTGCATTAAGAAATCAGGCAGCTTGGGTTCTTCCTTTAGGGAAAAGGGAAATTTGGCAGAAAAAAGCCCCTCCCTCCCTCCACACATCTCTGTGCCACATGTCCCTGCTTCACTATTCACTTGTTTTGACATAAAGTACTTTCCTCAAAAAATATTAGTCACAACTTCAGCTTCAACCAGCTAACTCTTAACCTTCCTCAAAACGGTTTGAAACGGGTGACGTTAGCAACGTGTGGTGGCGATGGGTAGAGGTGGGTGGGTTCAGTATTTGTGGAAGGTTCTGCATCGAGCTTTGGGAACCCTGCCTGGGTAAAGGAGTCCTGAAGGACCTGACAGAGGGTCTTTGGTGGGTCTTGTGAATAATACAAACTGTGAGGATGGAAAATCAGAACATCTGGTAATAGCATTGTGGGGATGCTTGTGCGAGTTTTGTCAAGAGAGGCTGGAAAGCCAGAATGATGACTATAGCGTAAAGTTGAGTAATCCATGTTGATGGGTGTCAGATTTGACCTAGCTGTCTAAAATCCTGGTTTCAAGCAGTAAACTGCTTTATCAAGCAGTTCAGCACCAAGGGGAAGGAAAAAAACCCCCAAACAAGTGGTGTGTTGGATCAGAAGCGGGTTCCCAAGAGTTTCTGGGAAGGAGGGAGCAAGGGACATTAGGGTTAGACAGAGCTGTAAAATTAAATTCCAGGCCTGTAGCAGCTGCAGATGCAAGCAAGCTTGCAGTCACTGTGGGATCCTGGGTGAAATGAGCCCTTTCATCCCCGTGCTTCCTCAAGTAATTATCCCATGCCTCACACCCTGATGAGAACCTGCTCCATTTTCTCATCTCTGCTGCTCTTACCTCATGGCTGCTTCTCCAGAGCTTTTTTGTAAAACCCATCTGGCCAAGGGTTTGTATTTTATATTTTAAAAAGAGGAATCTTTGAAAATTGGTAGTTTCACTGTGCTTATAATCCTCTAATTTGGTAACAAGTCTCTGATCACAGCGATGTTGGACAAAGGTTGGACTTGATGATACTAGAGGTCCTTTCCAACCTAAATGACTCTATGATTTTATGATGCAGAATGACGAGCAGAGACAGCCCAGAAAGGTGCCCCTCGGGGTTTCCCCAGTACAGCAGCCACAGCCTGTCCTGATGGACCATGACTGGTCCCCAGAAAACCCAGGGAGGAGATGGACCTTCCAGCAGCAACAGCAAGGCCCTTGGTGAGGCTCCCTACTGACATAAACATGAAATCAGCAATTCCCAGCAACAACATCAGACCAAAGGAATGTGACCACATAACCGATAATGGAAAGCCATTCGTGAAACAGAGTCAAACATAGATCATTGGTGAGAAACCACTGAAATGAGATGTTACCATGGGCAAGTCAGGGTGGTTGCTGTGTGATGGGGCTGTTCAGGATGACTGGACAATACAAACCATGGATTTTAGAACATTGTCTTGGTTCAAATTTTATCAGTGTAGCAGAGGATGGAACAGTCTGGGGGGCTCCTGGCTCAGTGTTCGGATCGGTGGTAGGACCATGTTTGATGTAAGGGATGTTTCAGCTGGCCAACCCCTTCCACCAGCTGAAGTAGGGAGAAACTGTGCAACTTTAGGATTAAAAAATGAAGGAAATAAAGGGAAAAAAGAGTAAATAAAGCCCAGGTACATGCCAGAGGGGCAAACCCTCTTTTCAACTCTGTGCCCAGCCTGTGATGGCAGCTTGGGGCAGGTCAGACACCCAGAACAGGTATTGGAAGTGGTGAGCAGCAGCCAGCACGGGAGCCCTGCAGGTCACTGGGACTAATGCACGGTGCTCCAGGCAAGGTCATGGGCAGAAGTGGTTTCCTACAGAGAAGGAACTGCTGGCTGTGCTCCCAGGGCAGCGGAATGAGGGGCAGGACCCAGGAGCTGTGGGGTACAGGGAAAGTGTCTCTGCAGTGTCCTCATGGGAGGAGATGGACCCAGTTTGAGTGAAATGTCTCTGTTCTGTGGTGTTCTGGCATAATGGAGGGCTCTAACAAACACTGATTCCTCTTAGCCTAAGCTAAGTTTCTTCATAGAAAGAGGAGGGAAAAGGAAAACCTTTCAAGAAATACATTTATAAATAGCAATTTAGCTTGACAACCCCATCCCTCCACAGGAAAGTCAGGAGAACACAACAAAACCCACCCCTTTGCTAGGGATGCTTTCTGCTCAGGAGCATTGTCAGGGAGATGCTGGGATGAAGGTTGGACTTGATGATCCTGGAGGTCTTTTCCAACCTAAATTAATCTATGATTCTATGATTGTTCAGGGCTGTCTTTGTGCAGATGAGTTATCAGCATGCTGAGGAAGGTGTGGTCTGGGAGTGAGCCCCTTCCAGCCCCTAATTCCAACCTGCTGCTCTTGGAGCTTCTGCCCAGCCTGCTCCCATAACAGGATTTTTCCCACTTCCAACACTGCAAAGGGGCAAATCAGTGAAGATATGCAGCTTGCTGTGTAACGTGCAGTGCCGAGCCACACCTTTAAAAAAAAATAATAAAAGGGACTTCCCAGTTATTAGATTTGAAAGCAGCTATTTGGGTGCTGCATAGCCTAGCTTCCTGGGCTGGAAACCTGCCCGTCTGCAGGGGCTGGTGGCTGGTCAGGGAACTGGTCATTCCCACCCTTCTGCACCCTATTAAAGGGCCTGTATCTTTACATTGTGCCACCCAAGGTGGTGGCAACAGATACCTTGCTCTCAGCAGAGCCAAGCACTGAGTAAACCCCTAGTAAGCACTGTGGAAAGGAGAGTGGAGTAGATTTGGCTTAGGTTACAAATGGGTTATGTTCTCAAAAGCCCCGTGAACTTGGTCTCAGCATAGGAGAGGTGGATGGGGGAGGTTCCCTGTGAGGAAAGCCAAAACGTGAGCCCTGACGGGAAAACTGGAGTTGGGAATGTCTTTGTTCATCACCACAGCTGGCTCAGAGATCCCGGGAAAGCTCCAAGCCTTAGGAAGCAAGGGACTAGAAAATGCAGAGTAGGGTAAGATGAAAATGAGACAAAGTCATCACTTCCCAAAACCTTCACAGTGAAGGAAACACCTCCCACTGTCTGGAGGATCCATGGGAATATTATAATATTTGTTCCAAAAACATGACTGGGTGGATACAGAATTACTGACGCAGACACAAGCAGCTAATTGAATTCATACGTCGAAGCCCTGGACACCATATGGCCTCAATAAAACGTGGGTCCGGAGCTGTTTCTTAGCAGATGGTTATTCATTTTCATCATCTTAAATCAAAAGATCATTTTTATATCTGAAGATCAAAGGCACTTAATGTCTTCTTGGTCGAGGTTTATAAAATGAACCCTCTGTCCTCTGCTTTGGCGTTACATGCGAGGCAGACAGGGGGTTTTCCCCCCGAAACCTTTGCAGAGGCTCCAGGCAACCACATCTGAGCAGCAGCTGCAGATGTTCGCAGCTCTTCAGGGCTGGGGCTTTCTTTTCCTCATACGGATGTGCAGTTTATGAAATCAGAAGGGACAGCTGTAATGAACTTGTGT
Source organism: Brachypteracias leptosomus (assembly GCA_013401335.1). Lineage (NCBI taxonomy): Eukaryota > Metazoa > Chordata > Aves > Coraciiformes > Brachypteraciidae > Brachypteracias > Brachypteracias leptosomus. Next base: position 139,157 of record VYZX01003553.1, on the reverse strand, counting down.
GGCCATTTATATTTCCCCAGATTATTGGGATATAGCCCATGCGAATTTTTTGCAATGAAATTCTTCTTTTTCCCTTAGAAAAAAATGCTCAGAGCACTGCCTGACCTCTCAGATCCCCCACTCAGCCCCACAGAGTGGTTGAGCGGGGCCAGCTCTGGCATCCCTGTGGGAGACAAACCTGGGGAGGCACAAGATGAGTCTCGAGCTCCTCTTCCACTGTAGGTGAGAGGGTGGGCGAGCACTGGGCTCAGTGGTGCTGCTCCGTGGCAGCCAGTGCAGGGGAGGAGAAGGGGGTGAGATGCGTGGAAAGTTCTTCCACACCCACCAGAAACCCTCTAGGATAGACATGATCTCTGCCACCTAAGAATGAAAGGCATGTGGTTCATATTAGTGCCATGATCAGCTGGCATCTCTGAGAGGAGGACGAGCATCTCCCCACCACGGTGTGGGATTGCCTGCCAGCCTCGGCTGCATTATGGAAATGATCCTCCCCAGCAGACAGCGGAGTCCCACTTCGGTTCCCATTCACCTGGAGATGAAAGTGCTCAGGCTGGCAGTGTAGGCGGGGCAAAACTATTTAAAAACCTCATTAGAGAAAGTATTTGGGGAAGACAGCAACACCCTCAGTTGTGGGTTGCTCCAGGACTTCTCAGCCAGATCACTTCTGATACAGAGGGAAGGGCACTACGAGAGGCATTCCTGGCGACGAGTGCTTCTTGCAGGGATGCCTTGGGTGCACTTTGCCTTTCTCTGTCCCAGTGGGATGTGTTTTCTACCTCACTATGGGCACATTTCCCTCCAAGGTACTGTTATGGTGGGGAACCTGGTGGGACTTGCATGGTGCAGGGTGGTCCTGATGTGTGCTGAAGGAACACAAGCAGCAAAGCTGTGTGGGATCTTGATCAGGCACAAATCCACCGCCAATAGTTCCTATTCCGCTCAGTTCCTGTTTGTGCTTATTTCAGCTGAATTTGCAGCAGGAGTAATACCCAAGCCACATCTGGTTCGTGGTGCACGTGGGATCAGACCAGGAGTTTGGAAGGAGGTGGATCGGGATTCAGAGGTTTGGCTTCTTGTTTAGAAAATGACTGGTTCCATTCTCCCACGGCTGCTCCAGACTACCCCAGAGCTTAATGAGATTCACGTCCAAGTGTTTCTGAAGTCTGCATGACTAGGAAACAATCTCAGGCGTATGGTTTGTCTGGCCTGTTATGAAGGAGCTCATGCACCTGCCTTTCCCCTACTGCCTGCATTCTCTTTGCATCCCATTTATTCATATTCATTAGCTCCTAGCTGGTTGGAATGCCAATAATTGCTTTTCTTCAGCCACCCGCACACCTTAAGCAGCGCTGGTCAATCAGGACAAGCACAGCCCTCAGCCAGCCATGGGGACATCTCATTCCCTCACAAGCAAGAGCTTGGTCCCCTACAATCACACAAGCCTACAAAGCCCAGGCTGGGCCCAGCAAATCCACTCACAGCATATGGGCTTGTTCTCCCCTATCTCCAGCCATGGGAGCTGGTGGTATTCCCACAGAAGTTCACATGGGTTCCCCAGCCAGGTTCTGCCCCAGCCAGCTTCCCACACTGAACTGCTGTGCTTGCAGCTTTGCCTTGAGCCCTGACAAGGAGCCTTTACTCTGCTGCTCGTGATAGTTACAGCTTGAACCCCCTGAACCCATGGACAGGCACCTTGCACACCATGAACAAGCAGGTCTTATAGACCTTGTCCAACAGGCTCGAGGTTCAGAGGTCAAGGTTTAACTCCTGGTACAAACTCCTGGTCTCTTCTTCTGCCTGCTCTGGCTTTATTCTATTGTTATTTTTGTGTGCGTGTAATTTTTTTAATCCAGTTAGCAAGTTCAGAATACTTTTTATGTTGATATTTATGGTAATGTAGCTTGGCCCTGTAGCTGTTGTTATCTGCATCCCCCAGAATGAACCAACATGCCCCTAGAATGTGAGCCCCAGCAGTATCGATTCCTGCTGGGGTACGTGGATGCCAGTGGAAAATAAATAACACTGGTGTTAAAAGCTGTGGTATTTTCTAAGTCACAGATCTAAAGGCACCCTACTTTGCTTTGCTTTGCATACTCACAGAGCACCATCCTTTCTGCTCTTCAGATCTGAAAGGCGAAGCAGAGAGACATCTGATGAGGCTTCATCACTGACTCACTGTTTGATGTTAGGCAGGAGAAGGAATGTGATCAGATACCATTGTGCAAAAGCATCCACCACTCAGGAGGAGAAGGAGCTCCTGCTCCTGAGCAGGATGGGCTGGCAGCCCCGCCATCTCCAAATGGGGTGGGCAACCCCTCACCACCCCCTGCCCCACCTGAGCTCTGCCAAGACCATGCAGCCTAGGCAGGGCAGCAGAGATGTGACCTTTGAAATGGCTCTTATGTCATGTGCAGAGGTTTGGGGCTCTGCTGGTGCTCATGGAGTGAACTGGTGGTACAGGAGAGGCTGATGGCTTGTGCACACCTTGAGTTCTTTCTCACGAGATGGTGCAACCAGCCAGTGGGGAACTGGTTAAACAGCGTGAGCTCCTTGGCTGGCAGGATGTCACCAGGAAGCCAGCGTGTTTTATTAAACAGACTATCAAAGTGGGCTAAAGTCTCTTATTATGGATTGTAATGTCCACAAATTTTGCCACTTCCAAATAGTTTCCACCTACACATCACTCCCACGGCTGCACTGGCAAACATCTTGGCTCTGAGAGGCTTTCATTTGAATTGTCCTGGGGCAAGTTTCGTTGAGCGGTGCCAGCGTGGTGCCTGCAGCTCTCACGTGCCCACTGGGGAGTGCTGGAGGGAGAGCCCTTTGCTCACCCGGGACTCCACAGACAACAGCCCTCGCTGGGTTTTCCTGGTGTTTTATTCAATGGTGTAGCCTAAACCAACCTAATTAAGCAGAGATGGATGCACGTACTCTCAATATTAAATCTGGATTTATTCTAATGTGCGGATGATCCCTTTCATCGCAGCAGCGAGTGTGGCCAGCTGAGATAGTGAGTCACATGCACGCACAGCTGAAACCACCAGACCTCATGCTAAATTCAAGCTTTTGCAACCTCCAGGCTACCAGAAGGTCAAGGAAGAGCCCTGGTGGGTGACAAACTGCTCCTCAGGGCCTCTGCTGTTAAGTCCCACCATGCCCCTTTTGGGATCCTGCCTTCACCTGATGGGTGCGACCTCTCCTACGGTGCCTTAGACACTACAGTTGGGAAATGAGATGTGCAGGTCATAGAATTATAGACTGGTTTGGGTTGGAACGGACCTTTCAAGGTCATCTCATCCAACCCCCCTTCAGTGAGCAGGGACATCTGCAACTAGAGCAGGTTGCTCAGAGCCCCTGGCCAACCTCACCTGCAATGGTTCCAGGGGTGGGGCATTGACCACCTCTCTGGGCAACCTGGGCCAGGCTCTCACCACCCTCACTGTACAAAATTTCTTCCTTCTCTCTAGTCTAAATCTCCCTTTTTTAGTTTTAAACCATCACTTCTTGTCCTGTCCCAACAGACCCTGCTAAGGTGTCTCCCCATCTTTTTTATAGGCCCCCTTTAAGTACTGGAAGGCCAAACTAAGGTCTCCCTGAAGCCTTCTCTTCTCCAAGCTGAACAACATAGAATTGTTTAGGCTGGAAAAGACCTTTAAGATCATTGAGTCCAGGTCTCCTGGGAGCTGCTGATCCTGAGCACTCCTGGCTCCATACATCCTACACTGACCAAGATGCTGTGGTGCCACAGACTTCAGGCTGCAGTGAGGTGGTGGGTATCATCTCACGTAGCTGACAGCACCTTGCTGCTCCACAAGCATTTTCATGTCCATGGCTGCTGCCACAGCTGGACATCTGCCTGTCTAGGAAGAAGAGCCACCATGTTCACTGAGCACAAGACGCACCCTGCTCTCTTAGAGACAGTTTGACTCCCACGGGCACTTTTCCTTGTGCAAAAAGTAATGGGTATTAATTATGGAGGCCTGGAGGGTGTCCGTCAGAGGCTGTGGCCTGATCCCATCCCTGCAGCACCTCCTGCATGGTCCAAGCTCAGCATCCAGCCAGGGCTGCTGGGCCAGGACGGGGCTGTTCTTTCACCTCCGGTGCCAGTAACCTGAAACGAGACTGCTGGAAATGAGAGAGAGGGAGAGTCAGCGATTTGATTACAGGCCACGGGCACATGCCGGGCCTTCATGGATATATTAAGTAAGAGACATTTTAAAACAAAACCACCCCTCAGTAACCTTATCGTAAGCTTGAATCCACAACCCATCTGTTAACTCCCAGCGCTGCCCACATAGGCTCCCATCAGATGTCGGTGCCAGGGATTTTTTCAGAACGTTTCCCCCCAAATTGCTGTGGTCAGAATGGGACAGTCCCGGGGCTCAACCCCCCCATCTCTCCTTCGAGCGGACTCCCTTTGCACCTGTAAATAACCACAAGTCCTCCTCAAATGGGAGCTGCTGCCATCCTGTGACTCTCAGCTCTTCCAAGGCAAGGCTTGGGCGACCTGCTGCCCAACCAATGGCTTCAGAAAACGGAGCCTTTCTACCCATTTTGCTACTGCCTTAATTGCATGTTGTAAAGGAGCCCTCCATATAGAAATAATTCAGCAAACAAAACTGAGAAGGCAAATTGATGATTGCATCAGCCCCAGCTTATGAAAACTGATCTCCAGGAAAATGTAATTCAACTCCCCAGCAATCTAACTTGATGCCCAAGAATGCAATAACTTCATTTGGATCCTCTTTTTAGGGGGACTCCTAAATCCTTGGCAACGTCCCTTAAGGTCATGAGTAAATCCTGATATGGAGAATTGTTTGGCAAGCACGAGAACAGTAAAAGGGCTAAATAATTGGGGATTACCTCTGACCCTGATTTGTAGCTCACCACCCACTGCAGGAATGTACCAAATATCTGAAAGAGCATGCAGGAGTCAGGCAATCCATGGGCATGAAGCTGTCCACGTCCGCTTGGAGTCTGAACTTAGAATGCAGAGCAGGTTGGCCCCAAATCTCATTTTTCATTAGCAATCAGCTGCAGCAAGCTCTAATTATTCTTTCTGCCTTGGACAGAGGGTCAGTGATGGGACAGATTTAAAACCATATGGGGTTTTTTCACCCTTTGTTTGGAAAATAACAGCTTAGGTCTTCTGGGCAGGGAGAGGATGAACGATCTGATTCAGCGCCCGTTACTTCTGCTGGTTCCTTTCCCCTGAACTGCAGGAAGGGACAAAAACAGCACTTCCCATTTTTTTGGGGAGTGATTATTGGATTTATTCAGTGCCTGTCCAAAAGATAGTCTCTGCTTTGAGACGTCCACATCCCAGAGCTGGGATCCTGCTCCATCTATACTCAGCACCCCATTTTCAGGCCTGTCCTTAGCGGTGGGCTGGCTCTGCAGCATCACAGGGGATTTTGGAGTGAGTGAGCAGATCGTGGCCATCAGCACCTGGTTTGCAGGCTCAGACCAAGTTGAGCAGGACAGCCGGAGCATCTGCTTTTTGGGAGCCCCGTGCTGGTGACACAGTGCTGTGTTGTTCATGCTGGAGAAGCAGTTGGGACCTTGTGAAGAGGGTTTTGGTTATTTAAAAATCTTACATTTACCACTAACAGATTTCTGTGAGGCTCTGACTTCCCATAGGATTCCTCCTGGTAACTGCTCATACCTTCGGCTGGTGGAAAGCCTTAAAAGGCCCCGTCTCCATCACCCATATAAAATCTCTTTGTGCTCTCACGTAATGCCTCCTGACCTCAGATTCCTCCTGACGTGGCCAGGCCTCTCACAGAGGCTCTGTGCTGGAGCTCTGCTATTACCTTATCTCAGTAACCGCGCTGGTTATCTGATGAGCTTGCCTCTACTTGTTCCATGTTGTGCAGAGAAGATGACCGGGGCCGTCAGGAGGGGAGGTTTGCTTTGGCAGGTACACACCATGATAATCGTGCTCAGCGTTTTGCAACAGCTGGCACCCAAGAACTGCAGATGCTCTGCAGAAGCATGACCTGTCCTCCACGTCCCTGCCATGCCGGCATTCACCTATTGCCATTTTTTAGTGATTCTCAAGTTTTTTTCCAAAGTTCTGAGGCTGCAGATTTAATTTGGGTCTGTGTTCATGCCTCTTTGGGTTTGGGGGTGGGTTGGTTTTTATTTCTGAGCTGTGTAAGGAGACGGGTGCGACACAGCAGCTGGTACTACACAGCTGTGCACCCAGGGCACTGTTTCAAGGCTGAAGCTGCACTGATTCTTCACTGGGAGGGTGGTGGGTCACTGGAATGGGCTCCCCAGGGACGTGGTCATGGCACCAAGGCTGTCAGAGCTCCAGGAGCATCTGGACAATATTCTGAGTCATATGGCTCAGTGTCAGACAGTCCTGCAAGGAGCAGGGGGCTGGGCTGTGTGGTGGGTCCCCTCCAACTCTAGATAATCTATGAATTTGATGATTCTCCTCCCGCAGGATGTGTCTGATTCCACGTCCCCCTCCCGGGGCACACCGAGCCCATCCAACCCGGGGACCGGAGCATCCCACCAGGACACACGTGCAGGCGAACCCACCCCCTCCCCGGGACCATGCGCAGCCCGGGAGTGCCCCGCCAAGCCCATCCCAGCCCGAGGCTACTGAGACTGGCTGAGGATCCCACTGGGACACGTGTGCTGGGGAGGGGGGGCCGGACACGGACCCCACCGCTCGAGCCCCCTCCCTTCCGCGGTCCGTGCAGTGTCCAGGGATGGAGGAGGATCCCACCGGGACACANGGCCCCGTCCCGCCCCGGCGGCCGCCAGACGTGCCGGCAGTCACAGGGTAGCGCACGTCGCTCCCGTCCACCCACTCGCCCGCATTTAACCCGGGCCGCCGCCGCCCCGCCGCTCCTCAGCCCGCCCGGCGCGGACACGGCATGAACAGCCCGCCCTGAGCCGCCGGTACCGGCTGGCCCCCGGCTCCCGCCGCCCCCCCCCCCCC
>VYZX01003553.1:105513-131998 GCA_013401335.1 Brachypteracias leptosomus | reverse complement strand
CACACACACACGGACCCCACCGCTCTCCCCTCTCCCTTCCCCGGTCCATGCTGTGACCGGGGGTTCGCCGCCGAGCCCATCCCATCCCGGGGCTGGCATAGAACCCCACCGGGACACACGTGTAGACAGAGCCCCCTCCCCTCGGTCCATGCTCGCTCCGCCTGCTCCTGCACCCCCGGCCGCCATGGAGCGGATCCCCAGCGCGCAACCCCCGCCCGGCTGCCTGGGCAAGCTGCCCGCCCTGGAGACCGGCGACGTGCCGGGGTAAGCGGCGGAGGGAACGGGCGGCGGAGGGCTCGGGGGGGAGGAGGAGGAGCGGCTCCCATTCCGCGGCTGCCCCCCCGGTAATTTCGGTGCTTTCGTTTCGCCCGTGCAGGCTGGACTTCGCGCACATGTACCAAGTGTACAAGCCCAGGAGGGGGTTAAAGAGGAGCGAGGATAACAAGGTAAATTGAGGGATGGGGATGGGGGGGGATGGAGACTGCGCGGCTGCCTGCCCCGGGAATGAAAGTTTTCCCGCTGGAGGATGCTCCCTGCGTGGGGCACCCCCGGGGCGGGGAGAGGGGTGGGGGACACCCCGACAGAGAAGCGGCGAAGGGCGGGTAGCCCCCTGACCGCTCCGCCGGCTTTGCAGGAGACCTACAAGTTGCCGCACAGGCTGATAGAGAAGAAGAGGCGCGACCGGATTAACGAGTGCATTGCCCAGCTGAAGGACCTGCTGCCCGAGCACCTCAAGCTGACGGTATGTGGGGTGTGGGGGGGACATCCCGGGGACCCCCGGCGGGGATGGACGGAGCCAGCGCGACCTGCGCGGCTGCGGGACCTGCGCGGCCGGGGCTTTGCGGAGTCGCAGAACTCTGCGTCTGCCGTTTTACCGGGAATTTTGGGGTTTTTTGGGGGACGGGTTTTGCCTTTTTCTGTTGTTTCCCCCATCCCTTTCTCCGTGTCCCCACGGTGGCCGCATCTGCTGTAAGCGCATCCCAAACTTTCCCAGGAGCTGAGTCCTCCAGCGGCTTCCTGAGCTGCTGGGTTCCTCTGCACCCCCCTGACTCCCCCCCTTCTGCTGCCGGTCAAGGGGATCGCCCGGCCGGATTCCCCTGCAGAACCAATAAATAAAATACTTCTCTTTGACCTATGCAGCTGGTCTATAAATCATAGAATCATAGAATGGCTTAGGTTGGAAGGGACCTTAGAGATCATCTAGTCCAACCTCCCTGCCATGGGCAGGGATGCCCATAGGGTTCTGTGAGAGATCCCACTTTTAAACTGATTTTCAGGGAATATTGTCATTCATAGTCCTGTAGTGCTGAGGATAAAGGCTCTGCCTTGAAGCCTTTTCCACAAACTGTGTTGGTCCTTCTACTGTCATTGGGAGAAGGTTGGCAGCCCCATCAGTCTCCTGCATGCGTGGCGAACCCCTCAGCAGGCACCAACCTGTCCCTTGGCTTCCAGACTCTAGGTCACTTGGAGAAGGCGGTGGTTCTGGAGCTCACCTTGAAGCATGTGAAAGCGCTGACCAACCTCATTGAGCAGCAGCAGCAGAAGATACTGGCTTTGCAGAATGGTTTACAAGCAGGTGAGTGTTCGCTTTGCACCGTGTGAGAACCTGCGAGCGCCCAATGGACTTTTGCTGGGAGCCTTTGAAATGCTGTCATGACACTTTGTTCCTGGGAAGGGAGGAGGCAGGACTTCTTGCCTTTAATTGCTGTCATTTTGCTTAAGAGTTTTTGCAAAAAATAGGCGTGTTTCTTAATATGGTCAGTGTGAAGTACCCTGTGGAGCTGTTTTGAAATTAAATTGGATTTGAATCAAACCTAGTTAGGTTTGTTTGGGGGGTGTTTTGGGGTTTTTTTTAAAATACATATAAATGTGTTTTTTATACACACCTTTTCCAGGTCTCCTTATATGAGCTAGCCTGTGTCCTGCAGAAAAAGAGGGGACCCAGTGCATCAGCTTATCACGCTTTAGATGTACTTCCTCCTTCTGTTTTCACATGTGGCACTCACATGAATCTGATAAAGTAAAATTTGGTTTTTTCTCAAGAACCTTCCACTGCTCCGGCAGCCACAGGGAGTGCAGTAGAGCTTTCAGCTGAAGCAGAATTGGCCGCCCGAGGTTGGCGGAGCTGCTGGTGGGTTGAGGTGCTCCAGGAGCTCTGCCTGGAGGTGAAGGGCGAGGTGCTCTCTGCCTTCCCTGGGGTGTTTCCCAGAGAAGGCACCAGCTTGACTCATCCCTTTGCTTCAGCACCTGTTGAAAGTGGCGTATACAGTAAATACAGAACTGAAAGAAAAAAAGTTTAAAGTTGTTATGTAAGCATGGACAGGCAGATGTTCAAATAGGCTTGTGCAGAAGTCAGGGGAATGTAGGCAAAGTTCTGGTTGACCATCAAGTTCACCCCTCTGGCTGTGCTGTAACCAAAGTAATATTGCCTCCAGCCCGCCCCAAAAGATGGTAATGGAACTATTTAGCACGTTGTTAATTTTTAATTTCTCTCTGTTAATGTTTCCTCAGGTGACCTGTCATCAAGAAACCTCGATTCCAGCCAGGAAATGTTCCGATCTGGTTTCCAGATGTGTGCCAAGGAAATGCTGCAATACCTGGCCAAGCATGAGAACGGCAAGGACCTGAAGCCATCCCAGCTGGTCGGCCACCTGCACCGCATGGCCTCCGAGGTGCTCCAGGGTGGGGCCACCCGCAAGGCCGGAGACATCCCTCCGAAAATGGTGGACTTGAAGGAGAAGCCCGTCTCCTTGGGCAAAGTGGCAGAGGGGCACGGGAAGAACTGTGTGCCGGTGATCCAGAGGACATTCGCTCCCTCCAGCGGGGAGCAGAGCGGCAGTGACACGGACACGGACAGTGGCTACGGGGGGGAGCTGGAGAAAAGTGACTCCAAATCTGAGCAGCAGTATTTCAAAAAGGATACCGAACTCAAGTATGCTGTCCAGGAGAGAATAAGCTCCATTAAGCAAGAGACTGAGGACCCACCGGCTAAAAGGAGCAGGCTGGAGTCGCCGGAGGACGAGGGCCCATTTGGCAGCGACATGATGGGCTCGTCCAGCAGCTTCCTGGGCCCCCACCCTCACCAGCCTCCCTTGTGCCTGCCTTTCTATCTGATCCCACCGTCCGCCACAGCCTATCTGCCCATGCTGGAGAAGTGTTGGTACCCGGCCTCCGTACCTGTCTTGTACCCCAGCCTCCCAGCCTCTGCCGCGGCACTTACAGGGTTCATGAACCCTGATAAAATCTCCCCACCATTGCTGATGCCCCAGAGACTCCCTTCTCCAGTACCGGCCCATTCCCCTATCGACTCCTCAGCTCTGCTTCAAGCTTTGAAGCAGATTCCTCCTTTGAACTTGGAAACCAAAGACTAAGCGCAGTGTGACTTTTTTTTTTCTTCTTTTTGTTGTTTTTGTTTGTTTGTTGTTTTTTTTAGTTTGAGACTGTTTCACTTTTATATATTGGCTGGACTGAGGTGTGGGGATAAGGTTTACTTAGGAAGCTAAATCTCCTTTTCTCTGACTTGTCAGGTAGCTTGGAGAAGGATGAAGGATGCGCCCAGGTTAGCAATTCAGAACTTAACTTCCAAAAGCAAAAAAAAAAAGGATTTTGTGCTTTACCCCTGACCTTCTTCCCTCTCCGCATCTACAGAACAATAGTTGACTCAGTCAGCTGCAACTATTGCAAAGCTGTGAAAAAATAATATTCCATTGGGCAGACTTGGTTTTAGGGTCTGAATATAAAAATACGGTACTTCTCATAAAGGCTTTTAAGGCAATGGCCCCACTGCTGGTGGCTGGAGCTGAACTGGTTTGGTGCCACATCATTCACCAGCGATGGGTGCAGTGGTGGTGGTGGCAATGCCACCCAAAGTGTGGGGGGAGCAGAGCGGTGGTCGCTGCTTGGTCATGCACAGTCAGGTAGACTTAAGACGGGTTTCTCTCCACACCTTTGCTGATATATATATTTTTTTTTTTTTAAGAAATAAAATGTAGATGCTGCTTGGAAGCTTTTACATGGTGTACATCTGATAAATTAACACGCGCCCCTTCCTGTAACTTGAGCTGCTAGTTTGGGCAGGGTAGGGGAGAAAATATCCCTGAGGATCACTTTGCTTGTTGCACCTGACTCCAGGCCCCTCTTGCTGCTGCTGGACAAGTTTCACCGGGTCTAGTCTAAGTCCAAACAGTTCTACCAGCCCCATCAGCAGGGTCCGGGCGAGTCGAGAACTTCGTGTAAGAGGGAGCGATTCAGCTGCTGTTGATGCCCACTGAATACGCCCCTGCCAGTGCCTTTGAAAAATGCCAGGGCTGGGATGCTCAAAAGAGCCTCATCCCGGTGGGGTTGAAGCGTCTCAATCCCTTCATCTGCTTGGCAAACCCTGGCCCAACATGACTGTAATAAAGAATGAGGGTTTGGGAGGTGACACTTGTCCCATTAATCTGCGAGAGTCTTTCTCTGCAGAGCAACATCATGTCTGATTTGGCTTTCATTTAATTTTTAACCCCCCAAAAAACTTAACTGCAAAATGCAGTAGTGGTTTGTTTTTCAATCTTAACTGGTTTTGAGAACTGGTGTCCAGAAGCCCTGTTGTATGGATCTTCCTCTTGCCCCACCATTGCACCAGCTGTTGAGATGCACTATGCTTGATTGCAGACTGTGTTCTAATGTTTATTTTGTTGTTGGGGTTTGTTTTTTTTTGGTATACAGTTGTTGCCTTTATTTGTAAAATCCTGTTATAAATATATATATATTATATAAATATATTAAAAGGTTAAACGTTTCAGATGTCTATTATTTGTATAACTACTTGAGCATAAAGAAGTGAGAAATATGAATGTATTCTTGTTTCTGGGTTGTCTTTTTTTTTTGAAGAGAAGAATTTTTTGGTTTTTCTCTAGGGAGAGGTACAGTGTTTATATTTTGGAGCCTTCTTCAAGATGGGATATTGTACATATTTTTATCTTGAGTAAATGTTAAGTAGTTGTTTAAAAATACTTAATAAAATAATTCTTTTCCTGTGGAAGATAAGGGGTTGCCTCCTGTGCTTGTCCATGTTTGAGCAGGGTCGTTTCGCGTGGCTGATGGTGCCCGAAGACAGCTCTGGGTCCCATTACCCATGTCCCCAGGGATATTTATTTATTTTAACTCCCTTGGCACCTTCGGGGATTTTTCTCCTTCCCGAGCTGAGAGGTGCCAGGAGAGCCTGGCTGCCTTTCCTGCTTTTTCCTTATTTCACCGTGTGCTCCCTGGGCCTGGCTTTTTGGCTCATCCACCCTGAGCTCAGTGGAGAGAAGGCATCTCTGCAGGCTTTGTTTTCTGGAGGAAAAATGGTTTTTTTACAAACTGCTGGGGAAAGCCCTGGTTGCCTCCATGGTTGGGCTGGGAGGGATGGCCACCACCCCCAGGAATGAACCCATGACACCCTCCTGCATGCCCTGACATGCTGCCATGTTTCTGCTGCAGATGTTCTGCTGGTTTGGGACTTCAAAGTGGTACTGCAGGTGGGGACAAGCAGTCTGGTGCCTCTTCGATCATGCTCAGGTGATATCGCCCACCTCTGACCATGGGCTCCTTCCCTGTCCGGCAACACCATGTGGATTGGTGCAAAAAGGAGGGGACCACAAACCTCTTCCAAAGGCAAAAGCTGGGCGAAGGACTTGGTTTCCCAGGGGTGCTGGCTACGTCTGGATGGAATAAGGACAATTCTGTGAGATATTTCCAATTTTCACAACATAGATGAATCACAAAAAGTGGTGATAAATGCCCAGTCCTGGACTGCAGCATCTCTGGGACCATGCTGGAGGAGAAGCAGATGCCTGGGGGCTGATATTAGGCTGCAGTTAGGCCTATCTTAAAGTAACATTAGCTTAAGTGACACTAGGCAAAAAACCAGGGCTGCTCGTATGAATTCATCTGGGGATTCCATACCTTCTGACGTTTATGTTGTGTTTGTTTTAATTAGGTCTAAATATTGATCTCGCTGAAGACAACTGAAAGTAACCCCATTTTGGGGCCAGCATTTGGTGCTGGGTGCAGCAGCGTTTAAAGCCTCATTAGCAATTGGGATCCTGGCTCGTTTCCATGGCTCCCACTCCCCTCCAGTCTCCATCTCCTGACCCACCTTGGTGTATGGTGGGAGGACTTGCAGAAGGTCCAGATCCTCAGCCACAGAGGAAAAAATACTGTTTAAAAAAAAAAGTGGAAGAGATAAGGTTTATACAGGAAGCGAAGGCTAATTACGGGCTGGGGATTTTCTCTGCTGTCATGGACTGATGCCAGTGGAACAGGTGAGTTCTCTGCGGCAGAGCAGGGTCTGGTGGCCCTTGGTCATCCCTGGCCAGCATCCGTAGGGCAGGGGGTGCACCCATGGCAGCACCCTCGGGAGAGGCTCTGCCCATGGACCCCCACACTGGGGCTGCCCACACCTCCAGCAGCCCTCAGCCCTGCTGCTGGGATGCCCCACCATGATCCCACCATGGCATCGCCCAGCTGGTAGAGCCGGTGAGCTCCAAGAGTTGAGGGGGCAACGTCGGGGCGTCTGAGGGAGGAAGGCGATAGAGGGAGGAAGGCAGACCCCCGGCACGGTGCCAGGCGGTGGCAGCCCGTGTCGTGCCGTGCCGGCGGGGTGTGCTGAGTTCCCCGGGACTTGTTTTCATGGTCTCACCCAGCTCTGACCTGCCTCAAATGTTGACACAATGTCACGTTTCCGACTGCAGTCTTTCATGTGCAGCCGGAGGCTAAATACGGCTGCTGGTTCCTGGAAAAAGACGTGCCTGGCACCCTTTCAGCAGCAACCCGATCCCCATGCAGGCTTGGCACAACAGCTGAATAACACAGCAATAACTCTTTCAGCGGCGTTTCAAACCAGAAATAGGGCTTCCCGAGTGACTCCTTGAAGTAAGGCAAGGAGGATACAATGATTTTGAGAAAAAGAAAAGAAAAGAAAAAATTTTTTTTAATTCCAGAGTGGCATGAAAAGCGAGTATGAGGAGGCAGCCTGGTTCAGAGCAGATCAAAGGAGATGGTGGAGATGCTGAGGGTGGTTTGATGAATACGAGCCCAGGATTGCCTCAAAAGGAAAGAAATGCTCTTGAATTTTGTCTCAGTCCCGTTTTCTACCAGCCCCGTGGAGGTAGGGGAAGAGCCTTCCTGCAAGCAAGGGCCTTCCCTAACCCCGGTGAGGACACAGACACACATAATTTTAGCTTTTCACCACCTGTTTGGAAAGCTCCTATAACCAAGCGCCGTGGTGCTGGATGGTTTTTACAGGCATGTACCCCGGGAGCTGCTTATTTGCATTATGCATGGACCAGGGCCTAAAATAATCTGCAGTGACGCACATTTTTTGCTGTGATTTTTTTTTTTCCCCTTTTTTTTTTTGTCTTTCTTTTCCAGGACTCCATTTTTCTGAACGTGCCGTGACTTTTGAGGACCATGGCTGGTTAAGCAGCCCCAGGGTTGCTGAGTCCCTGAATCAGCACGTCCTCCTGCAGACAGAGAGGGGGGGGAACACTCAGTCCCCCCCCGGTCGTGACACGGGCATGGTGAGGAGAAGTGCCCTTCTGCTCTGCCCTGGCTTTCATCTGCAGAGCGTGTAGCTGCAAGTGCTGCGTGTTTACAAATGCAGGCATTGCAAGATCCCTTGAACTGTGTCCTAGTACAAAAGAGGCTTTGAAACCAGAAAACACGTTGTCATGGCATGTTCCAGGCCAGCAGCACCAGCCTGAACCAGATAATTGCTGTTTCTGCTTTAGCTGTTTCATTGGGGGAAAAGCAGTAGGTCTGGAGCAAGCCTTTTTTTTTTTCCCTTTAGATATTTGGTGCGATGCTGGGGATGGAGAGGGAGGGTTGGGAATGCCGGGCAGAGGCAGGATGAGCCCAACTGGTGCTGTGCACCCATCCTGAGCGCTGAAAGGCTGTAGCAGAAATGACTCTGCTGGGCTCAGGTTGTGTAACCATAGCTGACAGAGCTGGTGACACCAACCCTCGCTATGTGACACGGGGGGTTCATGTTTTGTAACCGTGACTCACGGCATGCAGCAGGAGCCAGGAGATGTGGCTCTCACAGCCCCTCCCACCCTCCAGACCTTTCCCATCGCCCTTCTCCGGGTGCTTCGTGGCACTCGAGAAATGGCCAAATAGCTCTGGGTGGCAGCCGGCCAGGTGAGAACTGCTAATTGGGCTGTATATTGAATGTGTCCGTTACCGCTCCGGGCTCCACGGCTGGGCAGGTGGGGTCTGCACCACTGGAAAGGTGATGGAGGGGTGGGTGTGATGGAGGGGTGCCCACATTCCCAGGACACCATGCTCCCATGCTGGGGGCATAAGAAATTGAGGGTGATATTTTTACCTGGCATTTTGAATTAATTTATTTCTTATGCATTTCTCTTTCTCCCATGTGTTGTCTTCTCTCCAGGCACATCACTCTGTGGACTCAGGTGTTGCCACAATGTCCAGTGCCTTTGGAAATGGCAAAGTGGTGAAGCCCTGGCCTGGAAGGGTGCCCAGGCCTCTCTGTGTGCACCTCATTAAAAACTGCAGCATTGAGAAGGCTGGGTAACATCATGGAGCTGCAGGAAAACAGGAGTTTGGGATGAGTTTGCAAGAAGCAACACTGAGGAATGTCTGAAAGTCGCAAGGTAGATCTCCCATCGCCTCAGGAAAATGGGATAGGAATGGGGTCTGTGCTGGGCTGGTTTCTTCCAGCCTCCCTGTTCCTGACTCATCACATCTACATGGAGCCGCAATCCTGCCTGGGACTTGGCTGCCAACAGTCCCGTGGCATGGCCGGGTTAAGGCAGGTCTGGTTAAGGCAGGGAGGTGTCTGCCATGGGATGTTGGCCCCTTGGCCAGCTTAGTGCTGCCCCGTGTCCATGTGTGTCCATGGGCTGTGTCTGGGGAACCTTGCTCTTTGAGGGTGGAAATGCTGATGGGAAGAGCTGGGTCAGCTGTCTGCAGCTTGGGGCTTGTCCCCAGGAGTCATAGAATGGTTTGAGTTGGAAGGGACCTTAAAGATCATCTAGTCCCAAACCCCCTGCCATGGGCAGAGACACCTCCCACTAGACCAGGTTGCTCAAAGCCTGATCCAACCTGGCCTTGAACACATCCAGGTAATGGAGCATTCACAACTTTCCCGGGCAACCTCTTCCAGTGTCTTGCCACCCTCAGAGTGAAGAACTTCTTCCTAATTTCTAACCTAAATCTCCTCTCTTACAGTTTAAAAGCATGACCCCTCGTCCTATCACTACAACCCTTTGTGAAAAGTCCATCCCCATCTTTCTTGTAGGCCCCTTCAGACACTGGAAAGCCACAGATCCTCAAAAGGACTCCAGCCTACTTAATATACTCTCCTGACCTCTGCTTTTTATTCCACTACCCAGGGCAAGATGCCACCTTCTTGTTTTTCTCAACAACAAGCTCCGGCCAAAAAATGGTGGCAGCAGTCCGTCATCACCAGAGCTTTCACAGAAGAAGGAATAATTCATTTTTCTCTCCTCAATCCAGCATTATCTTCCCTTCAGCCTGTGGTGCTGCTGGAAGTGGTGCAACGTTCCCTCTTCCCGTGCCGGGCTCTCCCAGTAGCCTCACTGTGTGTCTTCTTTTGGTGGCAGCTAGAAAAAAAAAAGGCAAAGCTATCTTCTGCTTTGAAAGGACTGATGAATATGCAAAACATTAGGCTTGAAATATTACTTATCCCTGTCACGGGGTACGCACGGCGCTTGTATTTGCACTTTTGCCTGGGGATGTATACAACGCGAATGGGAGGCTGAGCAGCTTACGGAAGATTTAACTCTTATTTCTATTCTTGACGCCGAATCATTAATAAGGTTATGCCCACGTTTGGGGCCTTTCTCAGAGCTCTCCTCTGGCACGCTGGCATGGTTTTGCTTCGGCCATCAATGGGTGTGCAGGGGGGGAATATCTCACCCCAAATGGGAGCAGTTGCTGATGGTTATCGCACGGTATTAGCACGTGCCGTTGGGAAATTGGTGTGATTTGAGACGGAATGTGACCGATGGGCACGTTCTCACGTATTCTGGCTGCATTACGGGTAATGCCAGGCCTTGATGAGCTATTCCTGCTGCTGGTGCCATGCTGATTAAAAACCCCAGCTCGCTCCTGCTCCCGTTGAAAGCAGTGGGAGGTCTGTCATTGCCTTCCGCGAGCGCTGGACCGCGTCCAGATTTCACTTCATAGGATGCATTATTCCATAGGATTAAAGAGGTGCAGGGAGTGGGATTCCTCTCCCTTGCTGATCTCTACCGCTTAGATTTTCACCCTGGAGCTGGCAGGGACACAAAGTACCTAACCTGGTTTCGGTGTCTACCCTGGGAGGGTGTTTTCTCTGTGGTGGCTGCAACAACTGTATGAGCAGCAACGTTGCTGAAGGTCAGCCAAGGCTGGGGTGCTGCTCAGGGGGTGCAGATTAAATGTGAGGTGCTGGGCATAGCTAGGCAACACCCCTTGGATGATCATATCTGGATGGGTTGGGGATGGGCAGGTGGGGAGACTCCGTGTGGTGCTTGGCATTTGTGAGACAGAGATTCCCGTAAGCGTTGTCCGTACAGTCAAAGCGTTCCACCCCACCAGGAGTCCTCATTTGCGAAGAAGAAAAGCCTAAGCACACCCGGGGAGCCTCGGAGGAGGCTCTGGCTCTGCACATGCTGGTCAGGAGTCGGTTGGGGAGGGGTTTTCTCTGGTTCTTGATTTCAAACAAGCGTTTGACCTCAAAGGCGGCTGCTCTGGGGCTGAATTCGCCTTGGGTGTGTGAGGTCTCCTCGAGGCATCATGGTGGCTGTAAATGTGGATCCCATGAGATCCCACCACGCACCCAGCCCTGGTGGCCAAGCCTTTGGGTGGAGGATGACTCAGGGCCACAGAGGGAGGGGGTGGCAGTGACCCTCCTCCCAGTACTGCTGGGGAACTGAAGCAATCTGTTTATCATGGAAAAACTGCTCTTTGCAGCAATTCAAATGGAAACTTCCCAGAATGAGTGTTGCAGAGCTTTCCCCTTGAATCACCGCGCTGCAGAACAGCTGCTTTCTAAGATGATGCCCTCAGGAAAGCTCTCATTGGCCTGGGCCACACTGTGGTGGCTCCTTCCCTGCAGCACAGCCAGTCTCGATGTCTCCTCACACCTGTTTCTACCAGAGCATCTCTGCTCGGTTTGGCTGGAAGGCAATGTCTGATAAGGAAAAGCAGGTCCAGGAGTGCAGGAGCCCCTGAAGGCCACAACCCGGGGCTCAGCTCAGGGGCTGAGCCTGACTTTTGGTCTGCAGACCACAGCAGGGGCTTGCCCTGGGAGAGACAGTTAAGTGACCACCAATGTGGAGTTGTCCCATGACATTGGGGTCAGGGAGATGTTGGACAAATGTTGGACTTGATGATCCTAGAGGTCTTTTTTAACCTAAATGATTTTATGATTCTATGAGCCACACTGCTTGGTTTTGGAGGATAAATGGCTGGATGCTGGTCAGCCCCATCACCCCACACAGAGTGCTGGAGGGCTCTAGGGATGATAGGCACCATGCTCGCACCAACTTAGGGACCACCCCAGGGTGGAGGCTCTGTCAGCAGCATCCACCACCACCTCATGAGGGCCATTTGCCTGTTTTCCCTGCCTGCTGGCTGCCCGTCACGCTTTCCGTGGTTTAACTGAGTGTCCAAAGGTCATGGTGAATTCACCCTCTGCCCGGTGGCTCACATAGCTGGGTGAATAAGGACTGAGTGATGCTTGACTCAACCCACTCCCTGGGCAAATCCACTGGGCACCTTGTATCCTGTGCTGGCACAGCCACTGCCAAGCCTGTGCTGGCAGAGAGCATGGAGCACACATGTCCCCGGCCATGCCCACAGCCAATGTGCCTTGCACGAGGTCCCTCACCTGGTATGTGGGTGCTCCTGGGGTGTCTGGGTCCCGGCCGTGGGCAGGGCAGCGGGCAGGGCAGTGGGAAGGGGCAGCAGGCAGGGCAGTGGGCACACTGCCTTCACTGCCAGGCATTTCGGGACCAGTGTTACCACGACTGTGTATAAAGCTCTGAGTTGTCAGCCTCACAGATTGGGAAAAGATACGAAGGAGTTGGGTGTTGCAAGGAGTGGGTGAAAATGGAGCTGGGCAGAGGGAGAGCAGGTCATGGCACCCTGGCAGTCCCTGCTGCTGCCCCCTCCAAGCAAAGCTGCTGAGGGGATTTCTGCATTTATTCCTGTCGTCCCTGTGGTTGTTGTCCCCATAGTAACAGAGCAGCCTGGCCCTGCAGCTCGGTGCCATCCCTGGTCCCCAGGCAGAACCTGCGAGGCCCATGCCAACAACTCGGTGGGGCACACAAGCCTGGGGACAGCTTTCCTGTGCTTCAGAGCACATCAAGTGTTTACCATGTGTCTGCAGCCCTGGAAAAGCAAACAAGAGCAGCCAGCCAAGGGACAGCAGAGCCAGGCAGGCATGGGGCTGGCCAGGACCTGGTAGGAGTTTGCCGGGGGCAAGAGGAAGCTGGTGGCAAAGGCAAAGCCAGGAGCTGCCATGCGTGTGACAAACATGAGCCCGGCCGCCAGTGAGGCATTAACCACAGAGGGGTATTCTAGCTGCAGCCGGGCTCCTGGGCACTTGAGGTCAAGAGGCACTTGCAACAGGAGCTTTTTGAACCCAGAAGTGAGGCAAAGGTGTTTTTTAAGGAGATCAGTGAGACCGAGATTTCTGTGCAGATCCTGGAGCTGCTCAGGAGATGAGTTAAAGGATTCCTGAAACAATTACAGTTCCTTGGTGCTGCAGCACAAACATTTCCACCATCAGCAGCACTGCCAGGCTCCCTCAGCCAGCTGCTCGTGCTTACCATTTAATAAGACACATTAGGCAATTTCCCATTAAAAATGTTTATTAGAATATATAAATATTCGCTTATACCCAACTTGCCTGGCCCTCTGTGCACAGAGCGGTGGCGAGAGTGACTTGAATTGCTATCAGTCTATCAAGAAAGCTTGAGATGGAGCCCGTCACATAGTGAGGAAATGGATGTCCTGGAGTCTTGGTGGGGGTCGAGGCTGGGAGACCTCGCTTAGTGGGATGTAGCATCCCACCAAGCAGGGCAGGGCCACCACAGGCCCTGTGCCACGTCCCTCAGCACCCAGTCACAGGCAGCGTGGGCAGGGTTTTCCCTCGTGTGATTTCCCACTGGCCGCAGGAAGAGCATGCACAGACCCGAGCTGGATTAAATCAAAGGAATTTTTTAAAACTTTTTTTTCAGTTGCTTACGCGCTGACCACCAAACCACATCCTCCGAGCTGGAGCCCAGCACAGTGGAACAAAAACTAGGCCAGGGTTTTTTGCTCTCTTTTATTTTTAATTTCTTTTCCCTTTGTGCATCAGCTGGGTGCAAAGCTGGTACACGCCTCTCCTCCAGTCCCTCTGTTCCCCATCGAGCCCAGTGCATCCCAGGGCCTCTCTCCCACCCCAATCACCCCAAGCAAACCACTTGCAGCTCCATGTGAAACCTGGAACTACCCAGATTATGCCCACTGAGCACAGCATCAGTGGGAGTGAATACAGAGGAATGATAAGTAATGACGTCCTGGCAGATCGTGTTGTTGGGACTTAATAACGGTGGGGATTGTACTTAGCTCTCACCCAACTGCTTTGAGCAGCTGAGTGTTCTACAGCCTGGCTGGGAGATAGGAGCAAACTGGAGGGGACCCAACAGCAAAGAGCCCCTGGCCACTGTCAGGAGGGATGGCCACGGTCCCCGGGCAGCATCTCGAGAGCAGGGCTTGCATCAGTCACGATCTGCCTGCTTAGGGAAGTTCTCACGTTTACAGAACAGAGAGCAGCTTTATTGTTTTATTTTGCAAACCAAAACCAGCCGGGAGTTTCTGAAGTGTCTGCCATCCCCACAGAGAGCTGTTTAGTCATGCCTGGTGTGTATGCATGTGAGACCGAGCGTAGGGGAGGGAGTCTCTAGGACTTTGCAAAGATTAAAGATTTATGCTGACCCTTGAATCTGATCCAAGGCTACTAATCTGCCCTGATCCTATCATCTGCTCAGGGTGGATCTATTTCACTTTCCTTTATGGTCCTCCTGACTCACTCCACTCCCACTCCAGGCCAGCCCAGTGGGAATGGGAAGCACTACCACATATTTGTTTGGGTTTGCATTTAAAGCTCTGGACCTGTAGTGGGTGCAGCTCATAAAGGAAACCAGTGTGGATAAGATATGGGTAAGCTGAATGCTTGGAAACCACTCCCAAACACAAGCTGGAGTGGTTTGAAATCAAGGTGGAGTGATGTACAGAAGGCATAATACTTGGCAGCTACGCCCAACGTGTGAGAAAGGCATTTAAATCCAAGGTGGTAAGGTAGGCAGGGCATCAAATATGCCTCTGAGGGAGACAAGCTAGTGGCCTTGCAGGGTCTGGAATGCCTGGGAAATGTTTGCTGGTGTTCCATCACCCCATCTGAAACGCTTCTGATGGCTGCTGGGGATTTAATAGCAAAAACAAAGCGTGGAGGAAAATACAGATCTGGTTTTGTTGAGGGTAGAATAAATCTCCTCTGCCCTTGCAAAAAAAAGGTGTGGCAGAAAGAGAAATAGGAGCTTTCCACCCCCTCCTAGCTTTCCTCTGCCTCAGCCTCACGTGTCAGGCTTGGTCTGGAGGAAGGCTGGGGATGCCAGAGCAGCTTGGCCTGCGTGCCAGCGGGGCTGGGGCCGGATAACACCCACCCGAGCACCTCCAGTGGCACCGGAGCCGCAGGCAGACAAGCAAACAGCATTAGTCATACGGACCTGGCCTGTGGCTGAGCTGATCGGGAGAGAAGGAGTGTGGTGGATCCAATTTCAGATCCCCTGGGACATCCTGTTCTCCTGATAACTGATGATATGTAAATATAGCAAATGCAAAGCCAGGCACTTTCCTACCCGTGCCGTGCCCAGGCTGCACATAGAAAGGGGCTGAGACCAAGCAGTGCTGTTGGGAACACCCATCTGCAACTGCGAAATAGGCATCACGCTTTATTTTTAGTTTAAAATGAAGTTCCTGTTTGTAAGGCCAGGGGGGTTACAGGAAAAAAAAAAAAAGATGAAGCAGGATCATTTACTGCTATTTTTCTTTTCACGTGTTCTTCCTTCCTTCCTCCCTCCTGAGAAATAGGATGTAGCACATCGCTATTCCAGGCTGTGGTGTTCGCTCACAGGAACGCTGGGTTCTGCTCCCTCTGAGGAGGTCCATCGAGCCTTGGGTAACAAAAGACACGTCTCCCAACCACTCTTGATTTCCAGTTGCTACATGAAGGTGCTTATCTCATGTAAATGAAACACCGGCTTTGCACTGACTCGCACTTCCTCTCTCTTTCATCAGAGTTTTGGGCTGCCCCTGCCAGGCAGGGGTGAAGGGCAGGTCAGGCAGCAGCACTGGGGATCCTTTCCCATCTCTCAGCCTGATCCCGCTCCTCCCTGGGCACTGGGGACCCTTCCTCATCTATCAGCCCTATCCCCCTCCTCCCTTGGCATCCGATCAGACCCAGCAGCACCAGCTGGGGAGACCAACAGATGTGTCCATGTCAGCCAAACGAGCCTTTTTAACTAGCAAAGCCAAGCACTAATTGGTCTGGTGGTTAATTCCTTGACCCAGCACCCAGGTCGTGCTTTTCTCCTTTGGGCTGGGGTCACTCTGCCATGGAATTAGAGCCATGGGGATGTCTTTTGGCAGGTGTCCACATGTTCTCCTCTGTCCCTGGAAAGGTAATTGCAAGGAGACCATGAGCTGCTGATGGGAATTCCCATCTGGGGGGTTTCAAGAGCAGTGTGAGCTTTGGCGTATGGATTAGGTTGCTCATATATACTATAGTGTGAAGGAAATAGGCGGTTTTGCTAATTCCCTTGCACTTTAGCTTAATAAAGCAGGATTTGTTTGGTGGGAAAGTGTAACAGCGGGATTTAAGCTGTGTGAGTCTCATGACTGGAGCTCGCTGAGAGGGGTGGGAAGAAGGGATGCACCGTTTGCATTCTGCCTCTCCCATGTTCCTGTATTTTTAAGCATGATTTCTGAGTGCCCACAGCTTCAGATGAGCTTTATTTGGGATTAGGTTAATTTTAAAAAACTGGATGCAGATACTTGCAGTAAATTCTGTAGCCCAGTTTCTCAGAACCTGGGGTGTCCTGTGTCTAGGGAGAGCCAAGACCTCTTGGTTTGTAAGTGCCTTATGTCAAGACTCACATAGACTGAGAAAGGATAAAGAAGTAAATGGACAGTAGACAAAGGGAGAAGGAGAAAATTAGTATCTAGTACAGTGTCTGCAGGGAAATGAGATCCTTCTGCTTTTAATGAGAAAGGCCCCAGTGGAAATTTTAAATCTGGATCCGCACCAAATCCTCAAAGTTCAGGGTGTTTAGAACGAGGAGTTCGGTCCAGTCCCTCACACACCAAAGCTCTCTGCAAAATTCACATCCTAACATTTTTTTCCAGTTGTGAATTCTGCCAAAGATGCATGCTTGGATGTGAGGGTTTTTTTCTTTTTTCATCCCTCTTGCTAATTTAATTCCCAGATCTAAATCAAGTGTTTCCATCTCAGACTTCCACACACTGGGATGCATTGTTGGGAGTTAGGAAGCTGTTATGGGTTTGTTGCTCCCGCCCTTCTTTTCCTCATTATTAAAGGACCATAAAACCCAACCAATTATTGGGATAGGCACAAATACGCCATTGATGAGGTCCCTGAGCAACCAGGCAGATTTTTTGAAGAGCCTGGAAGCAGCAAGACACAGAAGCCACATGCTGGGCTCTATCTTATTTTTATTCTTTTTTGTTTTCTTGGTTGTAGAATAAGAGCTAATCAGAATGATGCTCTCCAGCAGGCTTTTGTGTCTGGTGTTACAGTAAAATCCCAAGTTCCTTTTCTTTCTCACACATATAAAGCAGGAAGAACTAGGGTGGCTGCAGAATATTTCTATTTTCAGATGATTTAGCCAAGGAGAAAATAACTGGATGGCTAGAAGAAGGAGCATTTGATAGGAATAACCTTGGAGTGCTGCTCTCTGATATGACAGCATGTGAAGTGCTCAGCTTCCTGAGACAACCATGCTCCATGAGATACCAATGGGGAGCAAAACTTCCAGAGGAGATGACAAAGGACAATGAAGACAACCAGAGCATGCAGAAACCAATGCAAGAGAGACTGCAGGGCAGGCTAGGTGCTCCCTTCTCCTGACCAAGAAATGGTTTCAGCATCAACATATGTGAAGTTCCCCCTGGTCAGTTTAAGTCTCCTACCAGGTGCTGAGGCTATGAGCTGAGTGTTTAGCTGGTGTAAATCAGTACAGCTCAACTGATTGGGTTCATGTGAGGATGTTTGTATCTGTAAATATGTTGCTTCTTCCCCCACCAGGAAGAAGTCAAACACTCTCTCACTGCAAGGCAAGAATATGGGCAGGTTCTCCACACTGATGCTGCAGGACCACAGCAGAGAGAAACACCTGAGGAAAACCTCCTCCCAGGATTATCTCCCCCCTTGTCGGTGACAACACCAGGGGAACAAAATCCCAAAGATATTCACACTGTGAGGCTGTGGCTGACACGTGTCCATGGCACCATTGCTTGTGTTCATCCATCTCTTGTTAACGGCTTATCCCAGATCAAATCCCTTCCTTTGGATTTATTACGTGCAATAAAAAAGCAGATTTGCTCGACCCCACCGTGCCCATGTGTCCGAGGACCGCTGGGGTGGGAGTGTGTGGGGGGGCGTAGGCAGGGAGGTCAGTCCTGGGTGAGGATGAGGATGCAGGTGAGAGTGAAGGTGAGGGTGAGGATGAAGGTGAGGGCATGTTTGAAGGCCCTTGGCTAAGGAGGACAGTTTTGGTGAGGTTGTATCCCCCTCTGCTGGAAAAGCCAGGCAAAGGCAGAAGATCACCCTCTAGCCACGGAGAAAGCTGGGGTGAGAAGAGGAAATAAATGTGTGAAGAAAACAAGTGAGCCCTGGTTCCCGGGGTTTGCAGGGGACATGGTGGTGGGCAGCCAGCTTCATCTGAAGCGGGGGGTCCATCTGATGCTGGCTGCGATGAGAGGGCTCTTGCTGGGGACAATCAGGCTCTCTAAAGAAATTGGGACCATGTCTCGCTTGTGCCAGGTATAATCCTGCTCCCCATCATGGGATTGGGCAAGTGAGGCAGGGGCAGTGATGCTGGCTGCTGGAAAATACACCCAGCCGCTGGTCAGCAAGAGGGGAGATGGATGGAGAGGAGCTAGGCATTGTGAGTATAGCTAAGTAGAATTGCATGAACAAGGTCAATCCTTGATGCTGGATTCAAAGCTGCTTCATAGTCCAGGTGGACCCAAGGGGCCATGACTGGTGGGTACTGAAGGTGGAAAACACCTTGGTGGGGTTTAAATATGTGAGGACACCTGAAATGTAGGCACCTAAATTTGTCAGGAGGGGTGCTGCAGAGCTGTCTGTGGTTTCTTGGCAAGCAGCTGGTAGGGAGCCCTAATTCAAATGGGAGGTAGCTCCTCCATGCCTGGCATGCTGTCCCACTGGGCTGCAAGGGCAGGTGGCTCCTCTACCCCAAGCACTGCTGCTGGACCTCGATTTTCCTCACCGCCAGCCCAGGAGGGCTGGAATGCAGGGCTCACGTAGTCCCAAGTAGGGTGGTGGCTGTGGTGGCATCACCACCATGGCCCCATGTGTACAGTGCCTGGGTGGGTAGCTTATGGCTCAGCCTCACCAAGGACATCTCAGAAGTTGCTGCTTGGGCTTCCCCTTGGTGCTGGCTTCCTCTGAATGTGGTAGTATATGCGTCTTCAGAGAGCTGGAGGCTCAGGGCTTTGTGCCCTTCCTTCAGAGCCTCGCTTGGAGACTGTGCCTAGACTTAACACTGGAAGAATGATTCTGTTTCTTTTTGGATTTAAAATCTAAATTACGGAAAGGGTGAAATGCGGTGACTGAGCTGGCAGAGGCCTTGACTAGGCAGTAAATCTGCATGGGCCTGGCTTTTGTGCAGGGATCTGTGTAAGTGCCAAGGTCTCTGCTAATAAATCTGACTGGAGGACCAGGAGGAAACTTTTTTTTTTTAACTTACTGCTAACAGCAGGCTCTTTTTTAACCATCATTTTTTCCCGGCTCCCTTCTGCTGATTCATGCTCCTGCTGCTGCGCCGCGGGGACTCGCCAGCATTCCTGAAGGTCATCGCTCGCATGAGCAGCTCACGCTGCAAAGCCCTTGCCAGCACCTGCCAGATCAAAATGCTAAAGCAACTCTGATCATTTATACTTTCACGGTCAGCAATGGAAAAATCTTACAGCTTGCCAGCCTTGTAGCTGCCACGTCTCCAGCCTGCTGTACTAGAAGGTAAAGGAGATGTGTGAAAGGTGATGCCACCCAACAAACTTGACACCAGGTCACCTCAGCCTGCGGATTTTCACCTGGGCTCACCTACATGCAGAGATTTGGCAAACCTGGGGTCCAAGCAAGCACACCTCTCACATACCAGTCTGTCTCTCAAACAGGCAGGCAAGACACGGGGAAAGGAGATACTTCTGCTCACGTCAGGGATCGCGTCAGGAGTCACGCCACTGTCTGCAGCTCCAGGCTCCCCAGGGAAGTTGGGCTGTGCTTCCCTCCTCGGCACCTCCCTCCCCTTCAGTGTCCCTCCGCAGCAGCACGTTGAAGACTTTATGATGTCCTGGGAGGCAAAAAAGAGCCATGAGAGGAAGGCATACAAACAGCTCTAAGAAAATAAGAGTTAAATTCTAGTTTTCAAGGTGTGTCTGCCTCTTAATGGCAAAGGAGGAATATTTCTGGTGTAGCCCAAGCAATAACAGGAAAGCTGCGGGGAAGACACAGTGAAACCCTTCCTTGCTTCTTCAGGCTATTTAGTGAGTACTTATATTGCAGCAGCAGCCAAAAGCCTTGCAAAAGAGCAAGCCCTGAGAAAAACTACGGTAAGACGCAGTGTTGGAGGCTGCGGGGTAGATTTAGGAACCATCAGTTACTCCAATGTCCATCCCTTTAGAGATGACAGCTGATCTTATCCTGTCCTTTCAGCATTTGTAACATATGGATGACACATATCTCATATAATATTTTAAGTGGGAGTTGAAAACATGGAGCTGGGAACAGCCCTCACCTGCTGATGCTGTAGAGCCAAGCTCCCAGCCAGGGCTGGACTATAGGCACAGGTCCTCCTGAGCTTCCCCAGCTCAGTGAGCTTCTTCCTCCCTCCACAAGCAAGGGTGCCCAGACCTGGAAGGCACCCGCAGTTTCTAAGCCATTTTACAAATATCCAGCTCAATCCTTCTTGAAGGAAAATCAGTGTCAAAGTGAACTGACAACACAAACAAGGTATATGTGTTTGCCTCCTTCAAGTACGAAAGGTGAACAAGCAGGAATGCAAAACCTCAGAGCAATATCGTCATGATTATTTCACCATGGGTCCTCGCTCAGCAGTGGGGGGAAGTGCCTCACAGCAGGCTTCTGGAACTCATCAAATCAATTAGCTCCTTGGTCTGCATCAGCTAGTGGGAGTAGTCTTTAGCCAAAGACAAATTACAGAGATGTCCAGTAAGATAGCCTATTTTGAGAGGAGCTGCCCTATTTTTTCATACTAATGACAGGCTCCGAAACCTGTGCGCCATTTAGCTCGTTATTAGAACTAATTGGTGCCAGGCATTTCATCCTCTTTGATAAGGCTAACCATGGCTATGAAATTTTCTGAGTTAATGAGCCATGAAATGGATTAAGAACTTCCAAAGTGCAGTTCATATCACAGCTTAATTGGACGGAGTGTGTTACTTGGCTTTTTCTGGATACAAAGGGAAGCCATGTTTAGGGGTGGAAAAGTGCACGCAGCCACCTTCCCAGCCATGGGCAGCTGGGGAATTTCTGATTTGTGGCATTTGATGGCAGGTACCTTCCACAAATGCTCCACAGCATGCCGAGGAGAGCAATGGGCTTTTTTCTCTGCGTGTGCTACTTGCCATTCCTCCTGTGGAGGAACCCAATTAGCACAGCTCTCCCAGCAAGGTCAGGGGAGCTGCCAAGAGCATAAAGGGCCACCCG
This sequence comes from Brachypteracias leptosomus, assembly GCA_013401335.1. Lineage (NCBI taxonomy): Eukaryota > Metazoa > Chordata > Aves > Coraciiformes > Brachypteraciidae > Brachypteracias > Brachypteracias leptosomus. Next base: position 110,964 of record VYZX01003553.1, on the reverse strand, counting down.
GGGTGGTGTGGATCTTCCTGATGCCAGACTAGGCTGACCCAGCATGTGATCCCAGTGGGTTCATACCAATCTCAGTCTAGTTGCTGGTTTTGCACCTGTTTGACACTGGTCTGAAAAGTAGATTTGTCCCCCTTTTTCTTACCCATTGGCTCAGGAAAATGATGCAGCGTGGTTTGAAAGGCTGAGAGAGTTGGGCTTGTTCAGCCTGGAGAAAAGAAGGTTCTGGGGAGACCTTTCTGTGTCCTTTCAGTACTTAAAGGGGCTTGTCAGAAAGATAGGGACAGACTTTTTAGCAGGGCCTTTTGTGACAGGACAAGGGGTGACGGTTTTCAACTAGAAGAGGGAAATTTAGGCTAGAAAGAAGGAAGAAATTTTTTACAGTGAGTGTGATGAGAGCCTGGCCCAGGTTGCCCAGAGAGGTGGTCAATGCCCTATCCCTGGAACAATTCCAGGTGAGGTTGGCTGAGGCTCTGAGCAACCTGCTCTAGTTGCAGATGTCCCTGCTCACTGCTGGGGGGTTGGACAAGATGACCTTGAAAGGTCCCTTCCAGCCCAAACCATTCTATGATTCTATGATTTAGAAAATTTCCTTCTGGTAGTGATGGAGAAGGAGAACCCTCTGCAGGTGTCCCAGACATGGTGTGTGGCACTAGGTCACAGGATCCCAATGACAAACATAGCTCACTGCGATGACTGGAGGTCACCAGGTGAAATAGGATATCCCCATCTACACACCCTACCCCTATTACAGGTCAGCCCTGTATAATATCGATTAAATACTCCCTATTATTGTTTGTGATATCAATATTTTCCTGAAAAGGCATGGAAAAATTGAAGCTTCTGTCCTTTGTAGCAGTAAGAGTATTTTTTCTCTCATTATCCAAACATTATGAACTTTTCTGAGGGTCCAGCAATACACTATGTGATGTTATGACAGAACTTTGGTAACTTAGGTAATTTATAATTTTAATAAATGCCAAAGAGTGCACCTATTTGAAATATATTTGGAAAGATGTATTGTCACTGGGTGAATCCAGTGCTTCTCTTCTTTTGTGCAGCCTCCAGAGAATTTCTAGGAAATACCTAGACACGGAAAGTGATGATCTGATCCTGCTTTTATGTATTCTCTTCTTCTGATATGGCCATCTGCAGACTGGTCCTCCTCAAATGCCAGAAATATCCTGCAAGTCAGGATATCAGTAATGGCATCTCTGTGAGTGCTCTGTGCTGAGATTCCCAGGGGGCATATGCAGGCAGGCGATGGTGGAAGTGGGAAACGGGAATGGAAACCTAAAGGCCTGAGAAACTTTGTGTGGAACAGTTCATGTTCAGTGCTGCCCTTCTGATCACAATGAAAGGTGTTTTGGAGAGGCCCACAATTTGATGTGAATGACTGCCCAGAATATGCTATTAACCTGATCTAATGAGTGTTATCACTAAGTTTAGACACACAGAAATATCAGCATTAGTGTGACCAGCAGGACTAGGACAGGGATCATCCTCCTGGACTCGAATCCTGGGGTCAGTTTTGGGTGCCTCACTCCAAGAAGGACACTGAAGGGCTGGAGAATGTCCAGAAAAGGGCAATGAAGCTGCGGAAAGGTCTAGAGCACAAGTCTGGTGAGGAGCAGCTGAGGGACCTGGGGGTGTTGAGCCTGGAGAAAAGGAGGCTCAGGGGAGACCTTCTCGCTCTCCACAACTCCCTGAAAGGAGGTTGGAGCCAGGTGGGGTTGGTCTCTTCTCCCAAGGAACAAGCAACAAGACAAGAGGAAACAGCCTCAAGTTGTGCCAGGGGAGGTTTAGGTTGGACATGAGGAAAAACGTCTTTGTGGAAAGGGCCTGGCTGTCCCAGGCTGCCCAGGGCAGTGGTGGAGTTCCCATCTCTGGAGGGGTTTCAAAGCTGTGGAGATGTGGTGCTGAGGGATATGGTTTAGTGGTGACCTGGCAGTGCTGAGTTACTGGTTGGACTCGATGATCTTAAAGGTCTCTTCCAACCAAAACAAGTCTATGATTCTATGACGCACTCACAGCTTTTGTTATGCTGTGTGTTACAGCAGGATTTTACTGGGAGAAATATTCATGGTGTTCAAACAGACATACAAGAACCTGGAATACTCTGCAGCTTCACCAGGCTGGAGAGAACAGACACAGCATCCCCATTTGCTGGCTCTGGAAGTGGCTGGTAGTAAATCACAAGTCTGTTATTTGAAAACACGTTACAGATGAGAAGAGACTTACTCTGCACAGAAATTTGCAGCCCATGTAGAAAGTGTCTGTGGTATCTTTGCAGCCCAGGGAGAGGGGGCACCATGGTGGTGTTTGCAGCTCTAAAAGTGCTCTCGCGCTGCTTTGTTCCAGTGGGTGAATTAGAAAACTGGATTTGCTCCTCGGAGTGAAATATTCATTTATCATTTCATGGAAAACATGACTGCTGGATGAGATGTGCTGCTGCCTGTTCCACATCTGTTTGCAGGGAGCTACAACGTGTACCTCGGGAAGCTTTTATCTCTGAAATAATGAGGGACGTTCAGGAGCAGCTGACCACACAGACTCCCTGGCTCTTGTTGGCAGAGCTGTGTCAGAGCTTCTACCTACCCTGAGATCTCAAACGTGTGCAAGTCCAAGCCACAGTCAGGAAGGGACTCTCCGGAGATATTATTCTTCTGTGCAATTGTGTAATGAACAATTAATAAAGGATATTATGGGCTGCCAGGTCCTTGGACAAGGAATGAAATATAAGGAATAAACTGTTATTTTGCCTCCTGCCGCAAGCTGGTGAGGGCCCTGCCCTTCGATGCAAGCTCAGGGGGCTTGGTGGCTTTCCAGATGAGACCTGTGTTGATAACAATGATTAGTGATGGTCTGGGATATATCAATATATTTCTTGCATGTTTTATCTGTCCTCTTACATATGTCCATGCCAAAATCCACACTTGTGATGTGCAGGTGTTATGGCTGCATTAATGGTGGCAATACAGGAGTGCCTGCAAAGACCTGCAGGAACCATCCCTCTGTGATGGACTGATGCGACCTCGAAATACGGTTGGTCTCAGCTATGAAATGTCTGATTCTCGTGTGTTTGGGGTGAAATGTGATCTCGAGGCACTGGAGGGGAGAGCAAGGAGCCACAGGGGAGTCCTGGTTGTCCCAAAGTCATCCACAGTGCACATTGCTGCTCTCTTCATCATAGAGTAGAAAGGCTCCATAAATTATATCACCACCTGCCTGTATTTAAAAGCAGCTCTTAGATGTGATTTTTGATAGCCAGGGACGAGGCTAACTAAGCTATAGCATTCCTCTGAAAACAAAGGAAAAGGCCTGTTAGGTTCTGCTGGCACAGGGTTATCCCTGGTGCTGTATTTGTGGCTCCTTGCAAATATGAGCAATGCCAAACAATGCCAGAATTCTCAGGTACTAATTCCTTGTGTGCTCTTCTGCACCATCTCAGCTGCCTGGCCCCTCTCTTCATTTTTCAGTCTCCATAAAATGACTAAACCTGGTTCCCTTGCTCCCCTCAGAGTTGGGATGTCTGTAACAAGGTGGCTCAGTCAGGGGTGAGGGGGGAATGGAGCCCAACCTGTGTTGGTCCTTCCTCTCCCAGCATGGTGCTGGGGTGGGGAGGACCAGCCTCTCACCTGCGTTGGGTGAGCCCTTTAGGGGTACAGAGGCAGCAGGGCTGGGGCCGTGGGTCCCCAATGGCTGCATCTGGCAGCAGAGTGTTTCCAGCTTTGCCAGGGCTACTTTGCATTTCAGATCTCAGTAGGGAGGGAAGTTGTCCTCAGCCTGATCCTGGTGCTCTGAAAAATGCTGCAGAATTAATGAAACACAGCAAGCTAATAAAGCATGGCAGAGAGGCTTGACTCTGCTCCCACTCTTCATGCAGTGGCTTAGGACTTTTAATATTTGTAAAATATTTTGAGAACCATTGCACCCAAGTGCAAAACAGTAGCTGTTTTCCAACCTGTTGACAACCAACAAATCCTGTTTAATATCCACCAATATCTCTTAGTTTGAATCATGAAAGATTTTCTGCAACATCATAAGAAACTCCAAAGAAAATTATTGTACTTCAGGTGAACAGAAAACATTCTTACTCCTTGAGCATCTTGTAAACTCCTCATGATTTTTCTTCAACTGCATCTTCATTTGCTCAGCTCAGCTCCCTCCTGCCTTGGCCTCACACTGCAAAGGTTACCATTAACTACCTGGAGAGCTGGAGCTACACAATTTGTGAAGGACACAAACACTAGGATCCTCAGCGGTGTCTCTCTGGTGGACAGATGTTTAGAGGTGTGGAATTTATTATGAAAATGAGGACGTCTAGAGGCTGTAAATCTGAGTCACCCCGATCACTTTTCCTTTTAAAAGCCATGCAGATGTGTGCATTTTCATCCTGCTGTTCTTTGAAGTTGGGCAATTTCTAATTTCCACCTGCTATTGGTTTCACTGTACAGAACTAGCCTTAACTTGGCCAGGAATGAAAATAATCAGTTACAGTCCCCTGACTGGCATAGCAGTAAGGTCCACAGTAAATCACCTGGAAAAGTCCATGAAAAATGCATGGATTCCTGGCAGAAACTTCTGGAGAATGGCTGGTTGTGTGAGAACAACTGAAAATAATGAGGTCATGTGGGCTGACCATTAGGCTTTGGAAGTTCTAACAGCACATACAAGGTTTTAGAAGGTATTTCACTGGTTTAAAAAATACTCTGCATTTGTCATGTGAAAATATGGTGGTTAATATTTGCAATCCTTAGGATTAAAGCCCAGTATGTGCCTGCAGGCTGGTTGCAGCTCAGTGATTCAGGGGACAAAATAGAAGCTCTCATGTGGCCAACCCAAGAAATGGATGAATGAACTAGAGGATGAACCAAGAAAAGCCCCCACAGTCGATATCCTTTGTAATCGGGGCTTCAACCCACCACACAGCCTCGGTGGGGTCCTGCTTCCCACCCCGCTGGGTGGCAGAGAGGACAGGGTGGCTCTGAGGGCCTCAGCAGGTTGCTTGTGTGGGGCCAGGCAGAGGAGGAGGCTGGGGATGGGTCAGGGGGCCTGGGCTGGGAGCATAGTGACAGCCAGAGAGGCGAGATGTAGACTTGGGGTGTTGAATATGGTCGCGGCACCATGGCCGGGCAACCCTGAGGGGCTGGGGCACCCTCCTGGCTGCACTCACCCAAGACGGCTGGGATGAGGGGGTGTGAGCAGACACCACTGTCACCTGCCCAAGGTGACCGGGCTGAAGCGGTGTGAGCAGACACCCACCACACCCACACCCGCCCAAGATGGCGGACGCCCCGCCCCTCTCGGCGGACGCCCCGCCCTCCCTCCGCCGCCGGTCCTCCCAGGGCGCGATGCTGGCGGCTGCCGGCAGGGGGCGGTACAAGGCGGCGCGGCGGCCGGCGGCTGCGCGGCTCCTCTCGTCGCGCCGCGCTGGGCCGTGCCCAGACGTCA
>VYZX01003553.1:13910-105491 GCA_013401335.1 Brachypteracias leptosomus | reverse complement strand
GGGGCCTCGGGGGGCGGCAGGGCCCGGCGGGGCCTTGGGGGGCGCCGCGGCCTGTGCGGGCCCGGCAGTATGGGGCTGGCGCCGAGGCAGCCCCCTGGCCGGGAGCGGCCTAGTGCCCGGCCTCGCTCCCCGCCTGCCCGGGGTCTCCCTGAGACACGGTTGTGTCTCTGTCCGTGGAGCTGAGCCGCCCGGGATGGGAGCAGGCACGGCTGCCCTTGCTGGGTAGGCTCGGAGGAGAGGAGGCCTTGTATAGCCTCGATAGCTGCCGTGCCTCTATAAACCTTGATATGCTGATGGGACCCATGAAGACACCGGCAGGTCTGAGAGCACAGCTCTGCAGGCTTGTTTCAGTCAGTGTGTTAGCATGACTGGCCTTGCGTTAGCATAGCATGAAGTTAGTGTAATGTGTCTTCTTCCATTTGACTTTTATTTGGTGTTCCCCAGTAAACAATTTAAATGTTTCCTACTCATGGTTCTCCTCTCAGATTTTTTGCTTGATTGCTGAAACTTCTACCCAATAATCTACTTTCTTTTAAGGTATGCGCGAAGAAGTACAACTTCCAAGCCTAACAGCAGCAGACTGCTGAACTTGGGCCTCCTTATCTGATGATCTGACTGGAGGAGATGAAGGAAGGGTGTGGGAATCCTCCTACATGAAGCTTTTCCATTGTTAAACGGGATAAAGAGTGGCTTGCTTAAATGGCTTATGAGGCTTCCTCAGTGTCTTGTTCTGCAGATACATGTGCCAGAAAACATTCAAGGAGACCCTGTAGGGAGGCTGAAGTGGGAAACCAGGATACCTCTTGGTTTTGCAGGGAGCATGACTGACTTGAGTCCAGTGCATCCAGAATGAGAAAGGTCTTCAACCTTGGATTGAGAATTTCAGTGGTTTGGGATTTTTTAGTGGGCTGTCTCCTTAATATTACTGACTACTTTTATGGATGTATTTATTTGTCAGTTGAATGAGTTACTTGATAGGAAAAGGACTCTTGTGCTCTTGCAGTTATACATAATCCTGATTAGTTGTCAAAAGTAGCCAAGATCTTGGGTAGTTAAGGGTGTAAGCACTAAGCGGGTGCGTGGTAGCTGTGTGAAATGGGTCTGCCTGCATAAAACATAACTCTTCTCTGCCTAGTTCTGTTAGGTGAAAGTTGCTGGACTAACCCAGGAATGCCAGAAGCCTTTTCTTTTACACACAGTAGTGGCTGCCACTGCCTCTGGGCTTGGATTTCTAAACACAGAACTCTGAAATTGTTGAACAACCTCAATCTGCGGCTGCTGAACTGATGCTGATTGGTGTGTTCTTGCAATTTTGGGCACTGAGGTTACTTTGCAGGTTTTTTGTCTTCTGGGAGTCCTGGATGGTGATGGCACTTGGCGAAGTGCTGCTTTGCTGCCCTGTGTGTATAGCACCAGCAGCACATCCCCTTTGGGGAGTAACCTGTGAAACAGTGCTGCAGATGCATGAAGTAATACAGAATGGTTGTAGTAGTTGGGCATCAGTTTAGTCCATCTAAGCTGTCTCAAGTGGTAGAAGAACTCCAAAGTTAAGCTGACGTCTGTATCCAGCTTACTTTGCTGGGGGTTGAATCTTGCAAGGGTTCAACTGCACATTAGGAGCACACCCAGAAATTTATCTGAGTAAGTGTCATTCAAATAGCCTTGCAAAACCGAGTGAAATAAGGAAGTTGTTATGCTTAATAACATGGCCTGGTTAGCTGTTTGAGTTTGGAAGTAGCAAGTCACATTTCTGAAGTTTTTAATTAGGGAATCTAGTGACTCTTTACAAAAAACAGAGTGAGGGGACTTGCTCAGACTTTTATTACTGGTTTTTAAAAAATCATGGCATGAACTTCAATTACCAGCATAATATTGTTTTGTACAGGAGTAGTGTCATCCACGGCATCAAGAGCTAGCTTCCTCTTAGTCGCTTTGTTGTCTGACTTGAATTCAGAGTATGCATTTAGAAATGAGTGCTGGAAAAGAATAACTGCTCTCTGCAGGCTGGTTAATGGTTTGGATGGATGTGGCTGTCAAGCATTGGGATTTCATAAAACCAGAAGGAAGGGAATGACACAGCAAGATACTAGTCCTATAGAATAGCTCTAAAGGCTGGATTACATACCAGGAACTTGGTATGGCTCGTAAGGCTGCATTCTGCCCAAGAAAGGGCTCTTACCAGTCTCTTGAAAACAGGGAGTTTAATCTGCTAGAAACCTCTAATGTAATCAATGCCAATCAAATCAGGCATATGTAACTAGAGATAAAACTCGAAGCAATTACACAGGAGGCTTGACACAACAACTGACTGTTGCTAAAGTGGAAAGGCCACGAGAGGCAGACAGTCCAGTTCTAGAATAATCTTTTTCTAGGTTGCTAGCTGGTTTGGGTTGTATTTATTCCTCCAGTGTAAACAAGCACTTTGTAATCAGAACAAACTTCGTTTGACTAGAAGGCTGAAAAGCCCAACCTTAGCAGTGAAATCTGGTTACAGCTGGATACAACTAATGCAGCTTCTGCTTTGCTAAGACTCTGTATTAGTCACTGTCTCTAATTAGATATTAAGCATAAGTTTTCCGCGTGCGTGAGTAAACTTGCTCACAAGGGAGGATATCATTTCTTCCTGGGCCTGATTTCCATAATGGAGATGGCCTCTGGCTTTTACTCAGAGAAACTGCATGTCATCCTGGTATCACATCTTGAATTGTTAGCTGCTTATCTGAGGGCTTGAAATGCCCATTATTTACTGTAGTCTGCAGTATCTTCTGTTGTTTGCATCTCTGCAGCTTGGATCTGTTAACAGGCTTTCAACAGACGTGCTGTCAAAGCCACGAGTCCCGGCCACGCTGGTGTGGGGAGAGAGGCAACCGAGCTCCACAGCCACGTGATGCAACTGAAACATGACTCAAGTAAACTGACCCTGCTTCCAGGCTGTGGGCAGCGTGTGCTGGTGGATAATGGGGTGCTTGTTCAGGTTCTGAACATGCTTCGCAGAGTGGTGTTTCTTATTGTGAAGTCTTGCTTGAAGCCCAGTAGATTAATCCTTGGTCCAGACGTTTGGCGCTGGAATGCTGAAGCTTCATAGTCTAATCCTCAGTAGGCAGGAGAGGAGAATTGCAGGGGTGGGAGGGAGTTGGGCCTTCCTGATATAGTCCATGCTCTGTTTGTAGTGATAGGATAAATAAGATGCGTTTTTAGGATTTGTGTCAAAGCTTGAAGAGAGTGTGGTTTGTTTAACTTTGGAATATCTGACAAGTGTTTATACGAGGCCTTGGTTTCTAGAGAGAGGCAATTTTGGAAGCACCTCTCAGCAAACGATTCCTTTGGTCAGTTGGGAGCTGTGACTTCCTTCCGGCCTCATGACTGTTACGAGTAACTTTGGCTTAAGGAAGCCACAGAAGAGAAGCACAGACAAAGATTGCTCTAAAGAGCTGTGCTGCTGCTTTAGTCCCTTCTGAAACACCCAGGTAGGTCATAAATAGCCCATGTTGTCACTTCTTACACATAGTAGTTAAGCGAGAAGGTTGATACATTAAGTGTTTCTTAATCGAAGAAGTCTCTTGAAATAGATTGCCTCACTTCATTAGGTAATAAAGCTAATATGAGGTGACTCATGCTTCAGTTAACACTCTTTGAGGTCCTGCTTGCTGTACCCCAGATGATCTGAAATTGGAATCTATTTTTTCCATCGTGGTCTTAAGTTCCTGTATAGCACTCTTGAAGCAATGGAAGAGCTTGAAGCGGTAACACCTGGAGAAAGATGCCTTTGACACTGAGGTGTGAAATGTCTGAAGCTCTTACATGACCAACTTCTAGATAGGAATATGCTTTTTTAAAGTCTTGTTTCACTGCTGTGTGGTTGTTACATGATAAGCAGTCTGCGTCCTTTTAAATATTCCATTGAAGTCAGGGTTGGGGAAATTAAAAATGCATTTTCTTATCAGATACCACTCTTGTTTTCTGCAGCAATCACTTCTAGAAGTTCTGTTGTAAAGCCTTTCAAAGGACTTGGATCACAAGGATTGAAGCTCCTAAACTAGAGTTCAAGCTTCTGAATGTGCTCACAAGTAGCTGAAGCACTGAGGTATTTCAAGACGAAAGCTAGACTAGAGAGATTGATTTGCCCATGTATGATGCACTTCTTGGTTAAGACTAAGTGTTGCAGAAGCAACTCAGTGTAGGGGTAGCTTTATATAATGCTAAAATGACTTTTTTTTTTTTTTTGAAGATGAGATTTCTGAGAGATGTGGTGTTTTTCTTAGTGTGAAAATAAAGAAATTCAGGGATGAACAGTGGATCTTAAGGATCTTAGGGTGATTCAGGTGGATTGGGAGTGTCCTGGTTGAAACCCACACTCTAATGATGCTGTCTCCTAGTTGGCCAAGCTTGTTTGTGATCTCTTCTAGATGGCTGAAAACTATTATGAGTAAAGACAAATAAATCTTGGTTGTGTAGTAACAAAGCTTATATGAAGAAATTTGTCCTGCAACTGTAAGGAATCATGTTAGCTTTGAGATGCAAACTAAAGGCTGTCCTGACCTTTCCCATTGGTAGAAAGAATCTCCTTGTGCAGGCTGTGGAATCAAAATCTGGTAGCTGTAATTTGATGGTTGAGAACCACGTGGATGAACCATTTGTGGGCAGTGTGTTTTCCAGTGCCAGCAAGAGAGAGCCACTGCACTAGCTGGAGTGAAAGAAGAGGGAATACTGGTTCTGTCTTTAATGTATAGAAATGAGGTTTAAAGGAAGATAGAGGAAGCAGGAATTTCAGTCTTCTGAAGTACTTGATCAAGCCGCTTAGGGCTTGGTGCTGACAGGCTGGTGAGCACAACTCCTTGGATGCTGGCAGTCGTCTGGCTGTGGCTTATGGCTACAGAGAGGCAGGTGAAGTAGCCAGAGTGTGGTTTGGTTTGCAACTCATAAATGCTACAGTCTGTGCAGGAGTTAGTGCTGATAGTAGATACGAGGTGAGCTGAACTCAAACTGGTTTGTGCAAGTAGTTGTTGGCCCTGTGCTGGAGTACAATGCAGGGACTTAGTTCAGTCTGGAAGCACTTCTGCTCCTCTGAATAATCCTTACCCAACATAAGTACTCAGGCAGGTAAATGACTTTGTGTTGCACTAAAATCACGTGCTTGGGTTCTCTAGGAGCTTGGAGTGTTGAAAAGGGAGCATCTCAAGCCAGGAGGCTTAAAGCCTAGTCCTGCAGGTTCTTTCTGCATGTGGTCTCTGAAACTTGGTCTGTTTAGTCTCCCTCTTATCTTTCACACAGGGGCTAGAGTTAACTTTGTTTTGTGGCCTTCAGCAAACAGTTTATATTAAAGCTGGATGGTCTGTGTGACCTCAGAGCTAATGGCTTAATTCATAATCACTTCTGGTACACAAGGCTGATCGTCCAGGAGACCTGGGTGACACACAGTGTCTGCCTCTTGGAATATTCACAAGTGCTGAAAACAGATGCTCTTGCTAGACTAGTAAGCGGCTACACTTGCTGTCCCTGATGAGTGTTTGAGTAATGCTGCTGCACTTTCAGAGCAGGAATTGAAAATATTTCTGTGCTTGTCAAACGTGTTTTAAAGTTGATGCCTATTTTAGGAGGAGAAAGCGTCGTATTGTGAACACACAGTGATAGGGCTGAGTAATCTGCTCTAGGGGGGGACAGAGGGAAGTCTGATTCAAGCAGAACTGCCTGCTAATAAAAGCATATTCTGCTGCTGTTGTGTGAGTAGCTTTTGCATATGAATACTCTAAGATGCAGCTGAATTCTTGAACTTGTTTTCTTCTGTAGAGGTAGTAAACAAAAGTCCTCTAAATTCTGGTTTTAGAGAACTGTTTCTGGGCCGAGACTGTTTTGGATACAGTACCAGAACCTCTAGCAAAATCCATTACTGTTTTAACCATTTTTTTTTGGACATGTTTTAAAAGCTAAGGTGACTGCCAGTAGCTTTCTTTAGGTAACTGTGAACAGAGGAACACCCACACTTCTATCCAAGTAAGGTCTTTCAAGTGAAGGTCTGAATTGATCGATATCCTCAAAACTTGCAGTCTTGAGACTATAAAGTGCCCACCTCGCCTCAGAATCCACCACCTCCAAACCCTCCAGAGAGAGAAAGGGTGTGCTTGTGTTTTGGAGGCAGCTCAGTGAAGGCACCTGCCACCCTTCTGACAGTTCAGTGTGTTAGATAGCGCTGGTTTGTCTCACCTACAAAGCAGAGCACAGATGCTGCAGCTCAAGTTGTAGCTCAGTGACTGTAGTGTAGTTTTTAAGCAAGTCAGAACAAGTTTTCTTGTTTTCTTGCTACACCTGGATGTGTAGCGTGGGTAGAGAGTACTTGGAAAGTAGTAAAAGGTGCAACAGATCTTCTGAAGAAGCTATAAAAGCTTCTTTGTGGGGAATCACAGTAATTTCTTCAAAGTTACATTAAACACATGGCAACTAAGCTGCTGTTCCAGTCTGAAGGAATCTGAAAAGAGTGGTGAGAGAGCATGAACTATTGATAGGAACAACTCCTGAGTGAAGGCTGGAAGTATCTGAGTGGGAATAGCTGACAGCATAGGGGGTAACATGAAGTAGCACAAAGACAGAGGTTCCGGGAGCAGTTGGGAGCTGTTTGGTTGGAAGATGTGGGTGTAGGGTGTGACTGCAGAAGCAGGAATGCATTGGTTCTTGAGCAACCATGGCATGCTGACCCTTCAAAGGCAAGATTGGCAGCACCTGCTTTATGAACTGAACTAAGCTCTGTTGGACACAGAAAGCACCCTGGTTAACTATCTGCTGAGCTACATGTAATCAATGGGCTGCAACGGTCAACTCCTACACCAGGCTCCCAGGACAGGAAGGGAAGTGGATAAAGAGGTGTTGAGGTTGTCCACTTTGCAGTGTTAGCAGAAGGGTTGGAGTAGTTTCTGACAAAGTGCTGCATGAGGTTGATATGTGCTCTTCTGTGTAGCTTAAATGGTTGAAACTTCTTCCAAATGAGAGTGCAGAACAGCTGCCTAATGAGGCTTAAGCCGTCCGTTTTTCAGGTCATCGCTGTTTTTACTGTTGCATTCCTTGGATTCAAGGACTTAGTTATTTTTGTTTTGCTCCTCTTAAGATTGTTAATCTGTACAGCTGTGCATCTGGAAAGCAGATCTTAAATGTGAAAAATCACTGTGTGTTCAGGGCACTGCTGGCTTCAAATCCCAGCTCTGGATGTGTTTCTGGTTTGGAGGTCAACAGCAAGATGATAGTGCCATTTAACTGAAGGCCTTGGCCAAATAAGCCCATAGGAGACTGCTGTCATCTGTATGTTTTCGGTTGACTTCTAATGTTCATCAGCATTATACTGGAATCTGTATCATGTGAAGCTTGCAGCTTTGGTTTGCTAGTGGAAGATCACAGGGTTTTTTTGGGATGACTTAGGGGGAACAAGCTGAAGAAAGTGTGGACTTCTAGGCCTAGAAGTGAATGACAAAGCATTGGTGTTACAAGCTGATCATCTTCTGCTTATGGATTCCAAACAGCATGTACTCAAAGTGTGTCCAGGCAGACCTTGTTACTACTACCAGCTTGTGAGCAGTTGGGCCATGACTCTATGGGGTGATGTCTGCATCATAGATCCCAAAGGGCTTTTAACACGGCTTCTGTGCCATGTCAGGGGAGAGAAACAGACTTTCTGCTGCTACAGTATCAAGCCCTAATTAAACAACTGAATACATTTGAGTTGACCTTTTCTCCAAATCTGGTTGACTATCTGGTTCTATTAAATATAATGGATGTAGTGAGATACTTAATGACCACCATGGCTGAGATTCACCTTCTGCCAAATAGCCAAGGGAACACAGGAGAAATCTGTCCTATGTTGGTAACCCTTGTTATGACTCTTGGGTTAGCTACAGGAGATAGCTGCGAACTTGACTTTCAAGAAGTTCCAGATAAAGTGTAACAGATAGTAAAGCGTCTGCCACTAGGGAACCTCTCTAATACAACACTGGTCTGCAGCAGTTATGTCAGAGCTTGAAGTGGCTGAACTTCTGCTGGAAATGGGCTGAAATATTCTCCAGTTGCATTTTGGTTGCCGCCTCCACCGCTGAACAAGTTGGACACTGTAGCCTAGCAGGAAGCAGACCTGTCAGGTCCTTCCGCTTTCCAGCCTTCTAAAGCTCCTCAGGCAGTTCACCCATACCTGCAGGCTGGAGGCTTACTCCACAGGAGTGATTTATTACTGTAAATATTGTCCATGGGGTGGCTTGCATCAGAGGAAAATCTGGGTATTTCTAGCTCCCAGGTAACTGGGAGATCCTGACATACAGAACTTGGCTCCAGCAGAAGTTGGTGAAGGGCTCCCTTCCTCTACCTGCCCTGGCTGGCCATCTGTTAAGCCATGCAAAGTTCTTCTCTCCAAGTAACTTTGCTCCCCTGACTGCCTCAAGGCCTGGAAACTTAATTGTTTGTAGGAAGTGACTTGGCTGACTTCACACAAGCTTCAATACACACAAATATAGTATCTATGACTCCTTGGCTAGAAAGCCTTCAGTTGGAAGGCAAATGGTTAGAAAAAACTTATACTTTACTGTGTATGCTAGCTGTGTCAGATAAACACTAAATTTGACTTTTTTTTTTTTCAGTCAGGTCAATTCAGTGAAGATATGATTCCTACTGTGGGCTTCAACATGAGGAAAGTTACGAAGGGTAATGTTACAATAAAGGTATGCTACTATTGTTGACTGTCTCTCTAAAACCATGCAAAGGTGTCTTCAGTTGCTGGTTGAAAATTTGTTTGCTCTGTTTTGCTCCCACCATTGGGACAAATATGGGAAACCGAAGAGTCTCAGCTAAATCTGTTAGTTAGCTGAAGAATACACTTATGTTTGTTTATGGGGTTTCTTAAATGAGCATCTGTGTGTGATCCCCAGGTTCATGGAGGAGTTAAAGCCATGTTGTGTAGTGCTGTCTGGCTTTGATCTGAGTTAATTTTCACATGTTTAGGGCCCAGAGATCCTCCTCTTCTACTCATCAGTATTGCTTAAAGGGAGGCTTACACCAGAAGCCAAGTTTTAAGTCAATATATCTTATTTTCTTGTATACCACAGTGTGTAAACTCAGTACACAGGTGCATTCTTCTATCTGCTGTAAGGTGCTCTAGTTTGCATCTTACATTATTGGGCCTGCAAACTTTGAGCAGCCATACAAGGGATTATTTCTGTTCTAATATGTGAGAGGTCCTGCAACTGGCCTAAGGAGAAGAACAGTGGTTTGATTTCTTGTCTTATCTTTGCATGACATGTTTAAACCTAGTTGTGGCTAAATTATCTTTTTCTCCTTGCTTTAAGATTTGGGATATAGGAGGGCAACCACGATTCCGAAGCATGTGGGAACGATATTGCAGAGGAGTTAACGCTATTGTGTAAGTGTCATCTTCCTTCAGCTAGTGCTGCACTTCAGATGTGCTTCTCTTCTGCGTGTAGCCTTTTAAAGAGTGTGTGCTTGTCTCAGTAGTACTCATTTTAATTTTGAAACTGTACTGCAACCATATTGACCTTTTTTCACCCCGAAGTTCACGGCTCAAGATGGTTTATTTTGGTATTGATGTCTGATCTGGAGTACTAACTACTTCCTCTCTGAACTGGGTGGCAGTGCTGTCTAACTGAAAGAATCTTTCATCTACTCTGATCTTAGAGAATTTTTTTTAAAAGAACCAAATCTTTGTTCAGAAGACCTACCTTTGTTTAAAGCCTTGTTGAATGTGCTCAAGACTGACAGTCTAAAGGAAATGCTGCTGTTTCTGAAGTAGTCTCACTGAGCTAACTTTAAATTCTCTTTAAAGCTACATGGTAGATGCTGCAGATCGTGAAAAAATAGAAGCCTCTCGAAATGAGCTGCACAATCTTCTAGATAAGCCACAGTTACAAGGAATCCCTGTAAGTAATGTTGCCTTACACAGTATTAAACTTGCTTTAATGATATGCATAACTTCAGCATCTCTGAAGTCTGGCTTGAACTCTTAAGTCAAGTGTAAAGCCTAACCCCTCAGCTGAAAGTCTACTGGGATTGTTCTCAGTTTTATGAGCTGATGTGTTCTCCCGCTTGGTTTTTGCACTAACAGTTTATTTGTACCCCCTCTTTCCCTGCAGCCAGGTCAGTCTTCCTTCTTGATCTAGTTTATTAGTGAGTGTCTCATTCTGTTACATTTAACAGCCTAGTGCAGACTGCTTGTTAGAAGTTTGATGTTTGTAGTGGTTTTTATTTGGTTTGGTTTAAAAAAGGAAAGCTGCAACTGTTCCCTTCTGCTCTGGATTTCAGGTTCTAGTACTTGGAAATAAGAGAGACCTTCCTAATGCTTTGGATGAGAAACAGCTAATTGAAAAGATGTAAGTCTGACCTTTCCTAAGCAAGGCTACTTTAACTCAGTCAATGATTTCATGGCCATAGGGTTGTTGGATCAAGAAGCTGGCCTTTATAAGTAGAAAACTCAGCAACAGGAGGCACCTGAAATGCTGTACAGAAACAAATTGTGTGGAGAAGATGGAGGGAAACATCTTAGATTCTTAGTATATAAGTCCTTGTTTTAAGTGTGTGTTGAAATGTTCTCTCTTTCATAGGAACCTTGCTGCTATTCAGGACAGAGAAATCTGCTGCTACTCAATTTCTTGCAAAGAGAAAGATAATATAGGTAACTATCAAACTAAAACATGAAGTCTTACAAAGAGCTGTAAGAGGATGGATTGGGAATTGTAACTTCTTAAACACAAGCTTCCTGGCTTCAGGAAACTGATGACAAATCAAAGAACGATGTGGAAGTGCACTGGTTAAATTGATATAATTCCTCATGTTGGTGAGGAAGTGTGACTGGTATTAAAGTTGTAGGGGTTGTAGTTACCAGAACATGTCAGTCCCCTGTGAGATCTGCCTTTCTTTAGTTAGTGTGCAGCAAATAGCTGACTAGTCTCACTGTTAGCTTGGCCTAAATGATTTTTTACTTTTATCAGGTACTCCTAGCCCTGCCTTACTTCACAAGGCTAGCAAGTCCTTGCAGCAAATTTTTGCTCAATAGGCATTCCCTTGAAATAATCATGTTGCCTCTCTGCCTTATCAAAGCAGTTCCTGTGGTAGCCTACACTAGTTGCTGCTCCACGCAGCCAAACAGTGACATTTTGTGGTGCTGACATCAATTGCTTTAGAATTGCTAGAGTTCAGAGACAGAAACCATGGTACTGTGTAGTACCGAGTACTTGACACTAGTACTGCGAGTAAACAGTAAACTCAACTGAATGAGAACAGAGTGCCTAAAAACACCTTCCATCCTTCTCCCGAGGCCTTCTTGTGGCTGCCATGAGAGTTAACACTGGTTCAGTGGCAGGTTAACAGGAGGTTACGGAGGGAAACTTCAGTCTTGTGGTCCCAGGAACAAGCTGTAGATGGTACCAAAACTGCTTTATATTAAGGATTCAGCTCCTTTCCAGGAAAAATAAACAAGCTGTGGAACTCTTCTGGCTTCCTATCCAAGAAGCCCCAGTCACCATCAGTTAAAGATTCCAATAGGATAGGAATAGGAAGAACAGATACTCCCTTCTATCTCCTGCACAAGGCTCACAGCACAGCTGGGCATCCCTGATGCTGTAGGGAACATGCTGCTGGAAGCACTGGGCTGGTATGATGCTGGTGCATTTCACCTTCTTAGGAGACCCTCTCTTGCATGGACTAGCTTGCCATGTATTGTAGGACTAAACTAACTTTGCTTTCATCAGGTTAGGAGAGACTTGCTAAATAGAGCAGTGTTGATCTAAAGCTAATTACATGGGCCGTACCAATGTATTGGATTAAGGGGTGTCTTTTTCCTAGAGGTGTAGTTGACTGAGGGACCAGGATGTCCAAGGCAGTTCCTTCAAATACCACTTAAAGGATTCTGGGCAGTTATGGGACCAAATCACAGACAGCAAACATTCCAAGAATCATTCTGTTGGTCTGTCTTGGACCATCCTCTGAAGAAGGGCTGGATGTTCCTGTGGTGTGTTTGAGGACACTGGCATACCAAAGCAATGCCAGTTACACCAATACAGATAGATGCTTGAATATAGAACTTCTCTTCTCTCTCTTTAGATATCACGCTTCAGTGGCTTATTCAGCATTCAAAATCTAGAAGAAGCTGAAGACTTCCTGGAATCTCCAGTACCAGTTGGCCATAATCTCAATTGTCCACTTCCCTCCATGATGAGATATTACCCCAAAATCCTGTATCAAGAATCCGCCTTTTCACGGTTCATTTCTCATGTGCACTGCTGAAGACTTGTATTCCTATTCTGTCACAAAACAACTAGAGTTGTCATTATAAAGTCAGCACAAATATTTATTTTACAACCATCTATGGTGGGAGGGTTGTGGGAGGGGCTTTTTAAGGAAAAAAATCTCTCTACCATGTTAACTACGATGGTACACTCTGTTCTGGTTTTTCAGGGCCAGGTTTTTATATGATTTTCAGCAAGTGTTTTATTTCTAGTGTTTAGTGGCTTGAAGATGCTGATGCCTGACAGCATGAAGATTCTGTAAGATGCCACATACAGTAGTTAGAAAACATTTAAGCGTGAGCTGTGGGATACAGATTTATCTCACAAATGCATGTGATGTGTGTATGTAAGTGGAGAAATGGAAGCTGTTTGCAGAGGGGAGCACAAGGCATAGATCAGCATCACTCATCTACAGCTGAGATCTTATCCTGTCACTTGAAAAAGAAAACTCTCATGAATTAGGGAAGAGTCAACTGTTTAATTTTGTTGCTTCTGTTTAACATTTGTGTGGGGGATGGGAAATGGACCGTTCTGTCAAGCTTTCAAAAATTGGAGTATTCCATCATGAAAACAAATTGCCAGGAACATCAGACTTTGTTCAAATACATTTTTCTATCTACAGATTCTAGTGGTCTCTCTCAGAAACCAGAACACGTATTCTGAGCAGCTGCATGACACGTAAATTACCCATGTTTTTGTATAGAGTCAGCTGTTGACCTTTAGCACAATATCTATGTCATTGTCTAGTGTCTCTCCTGCTCATGGAATGGCTGGGCACAGTTTCACCTGGTGCTATGGCATATCTAGGCTATTGTGACAACTCTAGACCTGCCTGCTTTCTTGATGTAACCATGTGCAAAGTCTGTAAGCTGCCAGATGAAATGTTCTACTGTGTCAAAGCACAAGAGAGCCAACGGATTGATCCTGTTTCTTGACTAGCTCCTACCACCTAGGGAAGTATGTATAAACTAAAGATTGTAACATTTTTGTAGCTTTACTTCCTCAAATGACTTCAGTCTATTTAAAGGGACGGACTTGTTAAGACTGGTTTATTCATTCAGCAATGTCAGTGTAGCTTTCTAGTGTATGCAAATACATGGTATCCCTGCTTGCGTGGCCTCACACCGTGTGTGATTCTTCACCTCCACGTAGAGTTTGTGTTATGTCCGAGTCTTTGGTTGGAAGCCCAGTTTGGTCCCTATGGGTTAGGACAAGCCAGTTTTAATTTAGACTGCCATGGCCTTACTGTCGTGTACCAACTGTTGCACAGACACTACATGCTGCCTGCACTCAGTCTGAATCGCATTTTAACTTCTTGTTCCCTTTCAGTTCTTCTGAAGCATGGTTCAATTAATTCCTACTCTGGTGCTGTAGAGGAGAGGGTATATTAACTTGCTGCTGTAGTCCCTAGTTCACCAGGAACTGCTACAGTTACTTTTATTTAGCAAACTTGCTTGTGCCTAAAATAAGGAAACTAAACTACAATGTGTGAATCTTTGTGGGGGACCAGGTCACTGTTTAGTTAACTGGCCTATAGCTAAACTCGATGTGTTTGGTGTTTATATACTTCACTGCTTTCAGCATTTATGGCATCCAAACACTACCAATTGTTAACCTGTGCATTACTCTCTGCATGTGAACAACTTATACAATTACAGAACTTTGTAAATACGTGAATTTTTTTATTTAGGTGGATGCATATGTTGGTTTACTGCTCTTCAGCTTTATTCAATAAACTTATGTTTTGAGGGTTGTATTGACACTTAACTGACTGACTTGATGTGGCTTAACTCATGGAAATATGTGATGGGATGTCTGTCTCCTCTCCCACAAGACTGCAGTGGGGGAGGAAGGCTTGGTAAATACCTGAGCTGCTTTATGTTCTCTGGTTGAGCTATTCAAGTGAAATGCTTATAAAATTGCCTTTCAGGCCTGAGGCTTTCTTGGCTTACCTGAGCAAGCTTAGCTAGTCAGGCTCAGCTGAATTCAGTGCATCATGTTTATGAAAAGCACTGACTAGCTGAAGGGGTTTAAGTAGGGGCAGCCTTCTGGAGCTCTGTTTTCAGGAGAAAAATGTGTCTATGAGCTTATGTCTTGTTGTCAAGCCTAGAGTAAAACCTTTGCTTTTCTAGCACGTGTCAGATCTAGCTGTGCCTGATTGTTCACTGCCAATGAAAACATAAAGATCTGTATCTCACTGGGAAGGGAGGCTTTTGTTGATTGAGGTCTTGAATCAAATCTTTGTCATGATTTTAGTCTGAAGTTACACTAATTGTTCTTCCCAAATGCTTTGTTACATTAATTTCTCTTGGGTCACTGATTAAGTTAGAGGAGCATATGTCAACAGCTTCCAAGTAATGGTAACAATTTGGGTGTCTTCAGGGGTTGTCTCCATGGAAGCTTTTGAACTCACTGAACTGCAATGGGCAAGTTTTTGGGCCTGAGTACTGGCCAGTTAGCATCCTTCATGTGTAACTTGGTGAGTGGGAAGGACTAATGAACTGTTGAGTAAAAGATCTTGTGTTTCTTCAGCTGATGGGAGTTTTCTGCATGGGAAATGAGCTACATGGAGTTAACATCCAAAGCAAAATGCCTCTAGATGCAAAAGTTGAAAACAGCATTATTGCTGTCAGATTTGGTCACCCTGATTGGTCTGATACTGGTACTAATAACTTAAATCAGCCCTAAACCTTGACGATTGGCTGTGGTATGAACTTGGCCAACAGCTGTTGGCTTGATGTGGCATTCAAGTAATAGTTTCTGCTTCTAAGTGTCAATAGCAAGGAGAGCTACACTGTCCACTTATGATGTGCATACTCTAAAAAGTGCATTTGTATTCATGAAATGACTCCACCTAGGTTTTTTTCAGTGATTCTTGTACTGTTCTTCTAGATGCCTTTGCTCAATGTAGACTGAGTCCAGTGCAGAGGATTGTGCTTCTTTTGTTGGCTTGATTAACTTTTCAACTACCTTTGTTTTGAAGCAGAAGGGAAGTGTAGTGAGTCCTTCCAGAGAAGTGAGGCTGTTCTCACCACCTTTCAACTTTGAACTGAAAAACGACTCACTCATCAGGCACAGTTAAGTCCAAAGTTAAATATTTTTCTGTTCTAATAAAGGTGTCGAGTCTAAGATAGGCATTAGTAGTGTTGTCTGCTGAACTTGGATGCTATAGCTGTGTTCTGCTTCTGGAAATCTGTTGGCTTAATCTAATCTCTCATAGTGGTTCCTTGTCTCAGGCTCTGTAGTGAGTCTGGACAGTAAAAGACTGATTAAATTTCCCATTCCTTTAACAAAAGTTGCTTTTGAGGATGCATTTTAGTAATGTAAATTATTGTTCTTAAATGTCTATAGCTGTAGTGCTGAACCTGAGCTGTAGTGCTGAGCCAGAGAGAACTCTTGGTCATGAATACACCTTGCAAGTCAGGCACCAGTCATACCTTTATGACCTCATGATGTGTTGTTGTTGTACGACATCCTGATGGTTTAAAATAACCATCAACTCCAAATACTTGTTGGTTTTGTTGAGTAGAAGTGATGGCTCTTGCTGATGGTAGAGCAGCGTGTGTCTAGACTAGCCTAGGAAGTAGTGTTTGTGCACGCCTGCAGCACTGGGCTGTGCAGAGGTGTTAATGTCTGGTGGAGTGTTAGTGTCCTGTCATCTTCAGTGTGGATGGTGGCTTCTTCAGTGTGGATGGTGGCTTCTTTAAGTGCAATTACAGTGCAGCCTAATTGCCACCATCACCTGAGTGCAGCTCTCTTAGCAGTTGTGCAGAGCAGTTCTGTCCTGCCACTTGGCGACATGAGAAGTGCATAAATGTGGGGCTGTTTCATGACATGGGTAGCTAATAGTCTAGTTTCTTACTGACTTGTGTTCTCTCTGCATCTTTATGGAAATGGGTTGGAAAGACGGTCCTTTTTTTGGATGCTGACGTATAAAACTGCATAATCTTCACCTTCTGGTAGGAGGAGGCCAAAGAAAATGCCTTAAGCAGTCTCTGGTTAAATTAATGTAGGAATGTTGTGCAGGGGTCTATAATAACTTGAAGTAGGGCTTAGCTGGATTATGAAGCTTTTAACTTTTCTAAGGTTTATTTTTTTTTTTTTAGTTCCTGTGGCTGTGCAATGGCATGTCACCATTTGCTTTGTGAATGTGAAAGCACCACACTTCCTCCCAGCTGCATGCCCCAGCACTGCTGCTAGCTGTTGCACTGACCCTGACTCGAGGGCTGGGTGAATCCTACATATGGGGTGTAAATCAGGTTTTTTAAGTGATCTTGCTGAGGGAGGAGCATTGCCAATGACAGGGGAAGCAAAGCAATGAATTGTGTTAAATGAGACGTGTGAATGTCTGAGACTGGTGTGTGCTTTGGGACTTTATTCCCAAAACATGAGTGTAGAACAGCTCATCTCACTAGATGATAAACCTGTGATGAGTTGCTTTAGGACAACGGATGCTGAGTGTTCATGTGCCTTGGTGAAACATCATCAAGTTTACCTGTCACTTGAACGACAGACACAGAGTGGCACTCAGAGGGGGTGTGCACATACTCTTGAAGAAGTAAAATACTTGATGTTTTTCTTTCTGTCGCGGTGGAAGGTGGGTAAGTAGACCTTTGTGCCAGGATTAGTGCCTTTTAATTATGACGTTACAGGTTTTATTCTGTTAAAGGCAACATCTATCATTGTGATCATTTTGAAGTGCTTCAATAAAGTGGTGTTGAAAACTGTTCTTTTGCATATTCATCTGTAGTAGTGCAGCTGCTTTTATTATTTCTAGAAATATGTAAGAAGCCTTCGTGACCAAATTGTGGGAAATGTTGTTACACTCAAGCTAAACTAAATACATTTAATCCTTTAGATCACCTGTGAGAGGAGCAAACAGGTTGACTCCTTGAGGCTCTCTTAACAGAGTAGGTGGTTATCATGTCCATGTAGGCAGATACATTCAGGTAGTAAATCCAGTTGCTCAGGGCCCCATCCAATGTGGCCTTGAACACTTCAGTAGTTGAATGCTGTTTCCTGGTTGATGTGTGGTCAGCATGTGCTGTGTGTTAGCAGAGTGGTTTCTGTGGAAACCAGTAGTAGCATTAACTACATAACTTCATCCTGGGAGAGTGACTGTGAGCCTTGTGCTCACTGGGAGGCAACCTCCCAAGTAGTATGTCTGGGAAACTATAATTTCCAATTATGGCTCTGCTTTAGAAACTCTGTAATTTCAGATTACAGCTTTACTTTAGATGCTGAAAGCATTTGTTGGTCTCATTTATGCCTCTCTCTGAACAAACCTATTGGGTAGAAGTTCATAAAAGCATATTATTAAACAAAGCAAATATCTGAGAAAGAAAAAGCTCTTGCCATGTGTGAACTTTAAAGCTAAACCTGATTCTCAGAAGAGTCTGTGAAATAAATTGAGAAGTTGCTTCTGTATAATTGTGTTAACTGGGATGTGGAAAGATTCCTCATTGTTGGAAAGACTGAAATATTTTCCTTTTTTTGTTTTAGTCTATTAATGAATCCCCTTTCTTGGCATATTTCTGGTGCATAAAGGGAAAACATTAAAAAGATGCACGAATTCCACAGACTGAGAAAAGTAACTGAATGAGCAGTGTCAGGCTGCTATGTTTGAACAGGCCAGAGGATTTTAACATATGTCTTGATGGACCACTGAATTGTGATTTATTCTATTCTGTTGCAATGAATGGAAAACAAAGAGCAAGATCTGGCTTCTGAAATAACAAGTAAAATGCAGGCTGAAGATAAATCATTGATGGCTGGTTGTCTCTGTGTGATAAGAGTCTCTAAGTATGTTATCCCTGCGTAGGGATTTCTCATGTTTTTTCTATCAGATCTTTGTAACAAATCATGCACTTTCTTACTAAAAAGATGTGATGCTAGAGTGAACACCAGCTCAGTGATGAAGCAGTCACACTTACAACCACAGTTATTTGTGATGCTGTGAAGGTTTCTGGGGTGGCTCAAGAGATGTCTTCTCTTTACCTTGAGATGTAGTTTATGGATTTTTCTGTTCCTCTGACTGGCTTTCAGGTGCTTTGTTTTTACCAGCACTGTCTGACTTTATTTTCACTTTCATGTCTACAATTTGCAACTGCCTTTTGTCAGCTTTTCCTATTTATGCTGCTTTCTGAAGCCTCCAGCTGCCTTGGAGCTTGTTCTTTGCTCTCTTCCAGCGCCGCATGGAAACGCTGGTCACAACATGTTCGGTGCTGCTGCCATCTCACCCATTGCTCCATTTTCCTTCTCACTGGTTGGTTGACTCTGCTGTGTCATGAAGGGCCCTGCATCCATTTCCCCACTTTCCTGGGTCTGGAGCAGGGTCTGGCCTTTACCAGAGCCCTGCCTGGGCTCTCCCTCAGGCCAGGGGGAAGGCTCAGCCTCCCCTTGCCATGGAGGATGGCTCCACAGAGATGGTTCTTTGCCACATGTCTCAGTGAGAGTCTCCTGGTGCCATTGGCGGGTAAGTGGCCTGGGCTGTGCTCTGGCAGCAGGAGGAATGGGTCACGCATTTTACCATAAATCAGCCATTGAAGTATGTGGGGGTTTTTTTATACAAAACTCTTGTTTCTCACCTTCTCTCTTGTTGTTCACCTTATCCCTGAGAGCATAGTAGCATCCTACCGTTCTCTACTTCCTGTCAGGGCTTCGCGCTGAGCCCCAGGCCTAGGCCTGACCCCTTGGCCCGGGCGGGGCCGCTCCGCCCGCGGGCTGTGCCACGACAGCCTTGCGTGCACCGCCCGCTCCGCCCCGCCCCTGCCTTTTAAAGCTCAGCCTTCGAGTGACGTCTCTTCCGCCCTATGACTGAGCGCCATTCCCGCCCCCGCATTGGCTCGGCCAGTAGGAGCGGCCGGGGGGCGGGCCCCGCGCTAGCAAGCCGTCGGTGTTTCCCTTCCGCCTATTAAAAGAGGACGCGCCGGGGGGGAGCGCGGTGGGGGCTGCGGAGCGGGCGGGGCAGCGCAGCGGCCCCTTTAAACTATGCGCGGGGCGCGACCATGCAATGGCGGTCGCTGGTGCTGGGACTGCTGCTGCTGAGGCTGGGGCTGCAGGCGCTGCTGACGTTACTGCCGGCCCTGGCCCCGGGCCTCTGCCTGCGCCTCCGCTTCCCTTTCCCCTTCCCGCCGCCGCCGCCCGCCGGCCTCATCCCCCCTGCCCCAGCCGCCGGCCCCGCCATCGGCCCCGCTTCCTCGCACTGGGGCTCGCTGCTGCGGCGGGGCGGCGGCGGAGGGGCGGCGGGAGGTGACGAGTACGAGCGGCGGTACAGCGGGGCCTTCCCTCCGCAGCTGCGAGCCCGGCTGCGCGATGCCGCCCGCGGCATGTTCGTCTTCGGCTACGACAGCTACATGCAGCACGCCTTCCCGCGGGACGAGCTCGACCCCCTCCACTGCCGCGGCCGCGGGCCCGACCGACACGACCCGTGAGGCCCCGGGCTGGGGGGTGGGGGGGAGACCGGGCCGGGCCCAGGCTCGGGCTTGGCGAGGCCTGACGCTCGGCTTCTTCTCTTCCAGCTCCAACCTCAACATCAACGACGTGCTGGGAAACTACTCGCTGACGCTGATCGACGCGCTGGACACGCTGGCGGTGAGTCCTCCTCGGCGGGGCAGCTCCAGAGCCTGCCTCGGCCATGAGGTTCTCGCCACATCTTAGAAAGCTTTGCAGTCTGTGGTCCTGTAGGGAATGATCCGTCCAGCTGTGATCGCTGTGCTTCGCTGGCCGTTGTTATGTTGGTCTATTAAATTTGACCAGGAGGAAAGTTCAGGAGGTTCCTGTTGGCAGCTGGGATGAACAAACTGAATTTTGAGAAGTAGTTTGAAGGTGCTTTAGCATAGCTGGGGTGTATTGCTGAAGACTAATTCTGCTAATTAAGATGGCATCTTAGTGGGATGTAGGCATTAGTGTTTGAAAGACTGGAGTCAGTTGATGAATCATAGAATGGTTTAGGTTGGAAGGGACCTCAAAGATCATCTAGTTCCAACCCCCTAGCCATGACAGGGACGCCTCCCACTAGACCAGGTTGCTCAAAGCCCCATCCAACCTGGCCTTGAACAGCTCCAGGGATGGAGCATCCACGACCCTCCTGGGCAATCTGTGCCATTGTCTCACCACTCTCAACATAAAGAATTTCCTTCTGTTTTTCAGTCTAAATCTCCCTCCTTCCAGTTTGAACCCATTACCCCTTGTCCTATCACTACAGGTTTTGTGAACAGCTTGTGATGAGTGGCTTTGGGAGATGAGGAGCTCCAGGTGCTCTTGAACACATGTGAGCCTTCCTTGCTCTGTTAGCAGCAAAAGGGCACTTAATGCAATTCACCAGGTGGTTTATTTCCAACCCTGGTTGGGAAACCAGGAGTCAGAGCTTCTTCTTGGGCACAGAGGTTTGTTTAGAAGGGCTGTAAAACTGCAAATCTTGTTTGTGGGATGGTTGGCTTGAGGTGGGAGTGTGGTCATGAGCTGTCACCTGGACAACAGGCAGCGTGCTGGAATGGATTGAAAGGAAAGAGAGGAAAATGAGGATGTAGTATGGTGTTTGTGTATTCAGCGATCTCTTGAAACTGGGTCTTGCTAGGTTCATCTTGCGAGGTCCTGTTACTGACTGATGTTGGTCCTTACTCTGAGGTTGAATTTATAACCACGGTAAATCTGATACCCTAAGTCAGCTCCATTTTTTTAAAAAACCAACCAAACCAAAACCACTGGCACTGAAAAAGAAGAGTACTTAGAGAAACTTGGTGAGAAGATGAAGGCCACGGCATGTTTCAAACTGGAGGGAGTCACTGCACAGTGTTTTCCAAGGACCTGTTTAGTCTCTGCAGGTTAATGTTGTTAAAGCAGAAAGTGCTGATGTTTCAGGCAGAGCTGCTGACAGAAATAGAGATACGTTCTTAATGTGAAGAACAGTGAGATGACATTGTGAGGAACCATTTAAAATCATAATGAACTTCAGCAAAATGATGTAAAAGGTCTAATGGTTTGTGAGAGATTACTGAGTCCTTTACTTGGAAGAGAAGGTGGTACTGAGTGTATAGCAGCCAACAGCTGGATCACGAGCTAGCATGGGCAGGAAGGGCAGGAGTACTCAGATATATCAGCAGAGGCTTCCAGAAGAAACACAAGAAATTTTGTAGATTTTCCTCAGTATCTTTCAGGACATTACTGTCGTGCTGATGTTTAGGTAGGATGGATTTGAACAGGACGTGCATTGAGTTGCTGAGAGACATATCAGGAGAACTTGTCTTATTCAGGATGACTGCAAGATGGTTGTGCTTGGCAGAGAGGACCTGACTGACATGTAAATCTGTATGAAGAGAGGTGAACGGAGGAAGGGGAAAAAAATAGAAAGCTGCTTCTCACCTGCCAAAATAGACTGTCATGTACATTTCTGGTGGAATTTGAAGATAGTGTGAGAAGCAACTTGGTTTTATGTTAGTAATATGATATCATGGAGAAAAGGCCCTTCCTTGAACTCCTTACACATATTTAGAGACCTTTTGAGGCTTCATGAATCTCGTTTCTGCAGCCAAGGCAGTTTCTTGGTCTTCTGTCATGTCGTTGATGCCCGGGCTCCGTGGTGTGTTTCTCTCTTCTTGTGCAGAAGGTGGGGTGTGCAAGGACCAGATTATAAAATATTTCCTGTTGCTACGATGGAGTCTCAGCTCTGTGGTGAGGAGGTTTCAGCCATTTAGCGAAACGTGGCAATAACCAGCAGAATTGAAAGCAGGAAGTGAGGAAAAGGTTGGTTTTAAGCAAAACAGCAGCTAGGGATCTGTGCTACGTGGCGGGTGGTGTGTTGGCTGAAGAGTTGTCTCCCTGTCCTTGCTCACCAGTGGCTCAGTGTCCTATCCATGCCTTTTTGGGGCAGTAGATAACTTTTTTTTCCCCAAGTATAAACCTTCTAGTTGCTAGAGTCTCTTGTGTTTCGGAAACCTTTGCATGGAGAAAGCTTATTTTGCTCTTCATCTGCTCAGCTCAAGCAGGTGAATGTTTCCCCACTCAGTCTGGGTAGCAGTGAGAGCAGGCTGGCTGCACATGGTGCTTTGATGGGTGAAGAGCTCAGTAGGTTCCCTGTCCACTCATTCCTTCCACATTCCCGCTTCTTTGAAGTTGGGGCTGAATTTACGCCTGTTTCTGGATATAGTGGAAATCTATAGGTGCACCTATAGAAAACTGGCACAAGGGAACTCCTGGGCACAGCATGTGGTATTGAGTCAAACACCCAAAAGGTTGGACTCCCCTGGTTAAAAAAATATCAAGTCAGACTTCATTGTTCTGCAAGTTGTGTTATCTTAAGCTAAACTTAACTCTTAAACTGATTGTTGAAGCAGTAGACAGTGTGCTACATCTAGAGAATTTTTAGACTCCCGCTCTAAGAGATCACCCACAAGGCTGACGTTGGGGGTGGAGGAGTACATAGATTTGGAAAACAGAGAGAAATATGTATATGTTTTAGCAGACTTTTTAAAACATGCACTCTCACATGTCATCAGGATGGGTAACTTCCTGAAAAGTCTTCTTAGCAAGAGCTTGAAGTGCCCTGCTCTGTACTGGGTTAATATGACTGTTAGCAAATTCACATTTTTGACTGTTCTCTTCCCCAACCCTCTTCTGAAGCAACAGTTAGACAATATAGCTTTGTTTTCATGCAAAAGGTCATGGGAAACTCCTCAGAATTCCAGAAGGCGGTGAAGTTGGTGATTGACACGGTTTCGTTTGATAAAGACTCGACAGTCCAAGTTTTTGAGGCGACCATCAGGTATGTTGCTCTGAGATAGTCTTTAACCCTGTCACTGTTTTAAAGACATGGTGTGTGTCTGCAGGAGAACCACAGTAAAGTCGTTGATCAGGAGCCTTTGGTCAGCTTTATTCCGTAATTGTTCCTTGAGTAAGTTGGTTTTTAACCTTTTAAGAAAATATTCCATCCTTTCATAATTAAAACCGTTTTAATGAGTCACCTGTGACTCGAAGCAGCGATACAGCAGCTGGGGCTTTGCAGGTGCTGCTTTCTGGTTGTCTCTCTCGCAGCAGAGACTCAGATCTGCGCACAACAAACAACCCTGCTGACAAGTTCTCCCTGTTTTGGTTTCTCCTGTGGACTTTCTGCTGGCTTTCACTTTCGCTTCAGATGAAGAACAGCCCTGTCTGTCTTGGGGATAAGTTTAAGATACTGCCTGTTCTTTAAAATGGCTTCATTTTCTGAATGTCTTACACAACATTCATCCAATTGCTGCTTAAATTAGCCAGGCTTTTTTTTTCTGAATTCTAAGTTTATATAACAACCTTACTGCCATTTGCAGGGGCAAGGAGCTCTTCACTCATGGGGCATTGTAAGGAGCTTCTGGGTTAGGGAAATTTGGCAGAACTGGATAACTGGATTTTGGGTGACAGGCAACATGACTTTGGGATGTTTTCTCTGCTGACAGGGAAAAAAGCAGATCTTTTGTGATGCCTGTGGGGTGCACAAATCAATGCTTCTGTTGAACATGATAGTGGTGAGGGTGTAGCTGAAGTAGGAGATTCAGATCAGGTTTAAAAACTGCAGATCTTTTCCTTTTTCCATAGGGTTTTGGGAAGCCTGCTTTCTGCCCACATCATAATTACAGACACCAAACAGCCCTTTGGTGATATGACCATCAAGGATTATGACAATGAACTGTTGCACATGGCTCATGACCTCGCAGTGAGACTCCTTCCAGCCTTTGAGAACACCAAAACTGGAATTCCATATCCTCGGGTAAGTGAGCACACCACCACAGTGGGGAGAGAATCTCCAAGGAGTAATTCATCTCTCCTACAACTCAAGTTCTGTACCCTGTATGTGCCTTTATATGTGTACTTGGAGTATTGAACCTGCTCTAAAGCGTGGGGGTAAACTGTGCTGAGTTATGGTGACATGGCTGATAAATAAGTTGCTCCTTATGTCTAATAAATGTTTTCTTTAGTCTGTTTTTGGGGTTTTTTTTTCCCCTTTGTACATGCTGTTCTGTATGGGTCAGTACTCATTTGTTTTTATGCTGTTTGGCTGGAACGTGCCCTGCCCAGCAAGTTCTTCCTCTCTATCATGCAGCAACAAACAGTGCTGTCATTAGGAAGGTTAACAGGAGATATTGTAAAGGCAAAGAGCCTTGGAAAGTGACTGGCTGGGTGCTAAGATAATTGTGATAAAATAAAACATCTAAAGTATTTTTCAGACTGAGCTTGAAATTAGTCATTTTCTGGAATGCTGCTCAGTGAGTACTCAAGAGTACTGCAATATTCTTGATACTGCATCATCTTGCTTTAAGCAGATTCCATTCACAAGGAGAAAAGTGTCAGTTCTACTGGAACAACTCCAAACTAAAACTAATTAGCACTCACCTGACTAATTCTAATTTCTGGGGACAGCAGCACTGCTTTTCCTTCAGACCTGTCTGGCTATAGAAACACAAACTTTCACTTCTCTTCAGACTCTAGTAAAACAGTTGAGGGTGGTTTAACTTCCCTGCAGCATTTTGTGCTGTGGGGGAAGTTGAGGTGCTTTCACTGGGGCAACTGTTTGGTTCCAGGAGTGCTCAATGAAGGGAAGCAGCACTTGTATCACCCTTGGAAGAACCTGTTTCATAGAAGTGATGAAAAAGTGGGGTGAAATTTGGAAGGATTGGCAAGTATAAGAGTAGCAAAGTTAGGATTGCCCACCTTAAGCATGATGTTAGAAAACTGGAAGGTGAATTTCAGAAATTCTTTGGGAAAGCTTTCTGGCCAACCAGCCATATATGCTGGCTTTCTAACGATGGCTTTCTAACTAGATACACGTTGAATGCTACATATTGCAAGAACTGATAAAAAGGTTTTATAATAAATGCATGACTGCAGATGAGCACAGCTGGCTGGGGTGCAGGCTGCCTGCTTGCTGTCAGCAATCTCTCTGCCTGCTCCACAGGTCAATCTGAAGAAGGGGGTACCTCCAGACAGCCATAACGAAACTTGCACTGCAGGAGCCGGTTCCTTGCTGGTGGAGTTTGGCATCCTTAGTAGGCTGCTTGGCGATTCCACGTTTGAATGGGTGGCCAGGAGAGCTGTCAAAGCACTCTGGAGTCTCAGGAGCAATAACACTGGACTGCTAGGTAACCTCTGCTGAGGTGATGTTACGCTGACTAGACCCAGGTTTTAACCTCCTGTAGTCTCCTGTAGCAGAATGCCATCGTGCTGCAGGTTTCTTTCATGTATTGTGAACCTTGTCATCTGCTTCCTCTGTAGCTGTTGAGTTGTGCTCTCCATGTGTGCTGTGGTTTGTGTTGACCAAATGACACTTTGTAATTTCATAAGAAAAATGGAGTATCTGAATGACTGCTTAGGTCACAGGTTTCCAAAGACAAATGTTAATGAAAGTGGGAAATGAAACTGAAGTTCTGAAGGAACAAAGCTGGGGAAGAGCACAAGTCTGGTGAGGAGTGGCTGAGGGACCTGGGGTTTTGAACCTGGAGAAAAGGAGGCTCAAGGGAGACCACCTCACTCTCCACGACTCCCTGAAAGGAGGTTGGAGCCAGGTGGGGTTGGTCTCTTCTCCCAAGTAACAAGTGATAGGACAAGAGGAAATGGCCTTGAGTTGCACCAGGGGAGGTTTAGATTGGACATGAGGAACAATTTCTTCCCCAAAAGGGTTGTCAGGGCCTTGCCCAGGTTGCCCAGGGCAGGGGTGGAGTCCCCATCCCTGGAGGGTTTTCAAAGCCATAGAGGTGTGGTGCTGAGGGACATGGTTTAGTGGTGACCTGGCAGTTCTGGGTTAACAGTTGGACTTGATGATCTTAAAAGTCTCTTCCAACCAAAACCATTGTATGATTCTTGCATTTGTATGTCTGTTAATCTAACTTAGAGAGTACTTAAAATGACTGCATATGTGCACTAGTTCCTTGGGTGAATGGACTATAACAATTTTTATAGTAATCTTTGGTCATTCCTCCTTAAGACTTTAGTATTTCTAAGTTCTTGTTCTTGATTATTTTTCTCTGATGTACTTGACAGCTTTAGACTAAACTTTTTGTCTCTTCTGAAAGGAAATGTTGTGAATATTCAAACGGGCCGTTGGGTTGGAAAGCAAAGTGGCTTGGGAGCAGGGTTGGATTCGTTCTATGAATATCTTCTGAAGTCTTACATCCTCTTTGGAGAGAAGGAGGACTTGGAGATGTTCAATGATGCCTATCGGAACATTCAGAACCACTTAAGAAGAGGGTATGTTATTTCACATGAGTATCAGTCCTTAAGCAACAAGCACTCCAACAAGATAGGAGAGATGGTAGAGTGGTTTGGGTCACCCTCTGGAAAATCTGTATGCTATTTTTTCTTTAAACCCCAAAATCTTATTTCTGTGGTAGTCAGTGTGGAAATAAATTGTAATGTCCCCTTCACTCCTTATAGCAGCATCAGTGCAAAGAAGCTAAACTGGTTATGGTCCAAGTTAGTAAATGTTAAGCTGGGAGAAGGCTGTAGAACTGCAAAGGAAATGTATTTAACTGACTATTTCAGTACTTCATGAGGCCTGATCTTCCCTAGCATGACTTTTTGGTGGCGATTCTGCTGACTTAACTGTAGGATATGATGTACAGACCTTTATGAATTAATTTTTCTGAGAGCATGACTGATGTTTCTGTTTGAGCCTAGCATGACAAACCTGTGGCTTGTTCTCTTTGCTGGTGACAGAGCTGTGAAATGAAACGTACGTTGTGTTCTACACCAGTGAATATTTACACGTGCTTATTGTTATTCAACAGTCGAGAAGCCTGCAATGAAGGTGAAGGTGACCCTCCTTTGTACGTTAATGTCAACATGTTCACAGGACAGCTGATGAACACGTGGATTGACTCCTTGCAAGCCTTTTTTCCTGGACTACAGGTAAACTTTCATTCTGTTAAAGACCAAGCGACGTAGCAGAGGGGTGTCAGAACAGCTCACTCCAATCCCAGGCTGTGGCTGAGTCTTTAAGCATCTCTTCTGAGATGAGCTTCAACCTGTGGGTTTGCATCTGGCTACTTTGATAAGAGACTCTTACGACAGTTCAGCTTTGGATCAGCATAATAGTGGAAGGCCTGACCTGCTCTCTGCTAGGTTTGAGATACTTCTAGCTTTCCTTATTTAACCTCAACATTTACATACCTGAGGCTGAGCTTCACTAAAGCTTCTAATGCAAAGCAATTAATACATTGGATATTTTTTTTCGGTTGGGTTTTTTTTGGTCTCCTCTTAAAAGGAGAGTGTTTTATTATATGGCAAGTTCTTACACAAGGCAGAAAGCTGTTTGCTGCCTTGCAGTGTTCAGTGTGGATGTTTATGGCTGTTGTTATGCCCAGGTGTTGATAGGAGATGTGGAAGATGCAATTTGTCTCCATGCTTTTTATTATGCAATATGGAAACGATACGGAGCTCTCCCAGAAAGGTACAACTGGCAATTGCAAGCACCGGATGTTCCCTTTTACCCACTGAGGCCAGAGTTAGTGGAATCCACCTATCTTCTTTATCAGGTACTTGGCTTTTCTCAGCTTACAGCTCATGCTTTGACAAAAATAGTTTTGATCAGAAAGTCACTTTTTCTGCCCCTAGCCCCTGACCTGCTAAAATTTGGTGCCTCTCTTTGTACCTGTTCTTAGACAGAGATCTCTGCTCAGACACTAGATTGTCATGCAACGCAGTTGCTGTGTTGTTTGCTTAAAACCAGCCTTTTTTATAAGACCAAAAATGAGACTGAACAACCTTTTCAAAAAGTAAACTGACAGATTTTTACAAGTTAGAGACTTATGACTCCTTAATAGAAATTGTTGAAGTGCATGTAATATCTTCTTATGCTCTATTGTCTGGGCACAGTTTACAACCAGCAGATGATCCAGTAAACTAAAATAACTTTCTGGCTGCAAGAAAGCTATCAAAGAGTTTGAATTTACTGCAATTTTTATTAGGATTTGCAGTAAAACAAATGTGAAGAGCCTGCACAGAGTAATCAAAGTCATGTTGCTATGAAGATAAGTTTACTGTAATACACAAGAAACTGATAGTACTAGGCCTTTGTTGTAAGTGTTATTTTTACAAGATTGTGAAATTGCTGACTCTAACTCTTCTGTCTTCCTTATTTAGGCCACAAAGAACCCATTTTACCTTCATGTGGGAATGGATATTCTGCAGAGTTTGGAAAAATACACAAAAGCAAAGTCAGTCTTCAATGTTCTTTGTCTTCTCTCACTGCTGTATACATAAATTATATTATATAAATATTGCATAGAATTAAATCTGCCAAATGTAGGTAAACCAGAAAATGCAGCCCTCCATGAAAGCCACAAGGGATGATTTATTTATTGAATATTTCTTTCTCATCTGAAAATGAAATTATAGTCTAGTGATGACTTTATGCCTTCAGAATTTTAAAACTACCTTTCCAAATGCATTGATGATGATTAGCTGCTAAAAAATGGTTAAATTAGTAGTTGGTTTGTTTTTTTTCCTATGCATCCTGCAAGAATGTTTCTAACCTCATGGGCCCATAACTCAACTGGAGGGATGGCCTCTAAGATAAGCTGTTGCTTTTCAGCTTTTTACCTCAAGACAGTAATAGGGGAGCCTGACTAATACTGAGTTTCTGAACTTCTTGCAAGACTCGGAGGGAAGAGAGTGGATTTTTATTCAGCTGTTGGTATTTTCTGCTTTCATGGGCCAGTCTGTCCTAATCATAGCCCAGTATAAAGCGGTGCTGTTCTGCAGTTAAATGGGATTCAGCTGCTGTGTAGGGAGTTGAGTGAAAGAATTAAAGTGCACTGTGTGACAGCTTGCAGCAAAGTGTCGGTGAGAGGAAGGAGTAAGTAGCTCAGGAAGAAACCTTTGCATGAGACCAGCCTTCCAGGCCTGGGTTTCTCATGTGCTCAGTCTGGGGAAATTATCTATTTTGAGAGTATCTTGCTGCTTTGAGAGACTTAATAAATTAAATCTGCACAGTGGAATAGGTGAGTCACAGGATCAGTGATTACAGTCTCATCAGAATACCAGAAACCAGTAATCCTTGCTTGCTTTTAAAAGAGACTTGAGTAATTTGGCTTCACCCCTAGTGACAATTGGAATATTCTGAAGTTAAGGAGTATCCAGGGAGAGCACATGACAACTAAACCCAAACTAATCTTCAATCTTGCAGGTGTGGCTATGCCACATTACACCACGTGGTAGAGAAGACAAAGGAAGATCGAATGGAGAGCTTTTTTCTCAGTGAAACATGTAAATATTTGTACCTGGTATGTAGATGTTCTTCTTTTCAAAGATCCTCTCTTGCATGAGCTGTGTACAAACATGGCAGAGCAAGGAGGCAGGACATTGTTAATCAGAAACTGTGCTGGGCTTTGGGGAAGAGAGAGGGGTTTAGGTTTTGGGATGTATCAGAGGATGTGCTGCTTGTCTTTGTCCCTACTCTAATCTTGGAGGTTTGGGCAGCTGCTGGCTGCAGTGCTGGCAGTTCTTTTGTGGGGGAGCTGGAAAGGACAATCACATAATCCCAGCATGGTAGAAGTTGGAAGGGACCTCTGGAGATCATCTGGTCCAACCCCCCTGCTCTAGCAGGTCACCCAGAGCAGGTTGCCCAGGATTGTGTCCAGGCGGGTTTGGAATGTCTACAGAGAAGGAGACTCCACAACCTCTCTGGGCAGCCTGGGCCAGCCTCTGCCACCCTCACACCAAAGAAGTTTCTTCTCCTGTTCAGATGGAACCTCCTGGGTTCCAATTGGTGCCTGTTGTCCCTTGTCCTGTCACTGGGCACCTCTCACAAGAGTGGCCCCATCCTCTTGCCCCTGTCCTTTAAATACTGATCAGCATTGATCAGATCCCCTCTCAGGCTTCTCTTCTTCAGCTCAATAGCCCCAGGTCCCTCAGCCTTTCCTCAGCAGCTACTGCTCACCTCTCAGCTAAATTCCTGCTTGTAGCCGTGTTGCATGCCTCGCAGCAGCCTCTGGTTTCATGCTTTGGCAGTCACAGGAGAAAGCATTTGTGCCAACACTGCTTAACCTACTGTTCTCAATCTCCTTTAGTGCAGAAAAACAAATAACTCTGTGACCGAAAGGGAGTGGTGGATGCCAGCCTAGAAATGCCTCCATAGTGCAGCTCAGAAAAAAATAAGGGCAGTTTAAGTTGTGTGAGAAGTTTTTCTTTTGCTCTCCCCTTTTAACTGTTAAGATAAATCTCTTGCATTAAAACTATTTATTTCCATTTGCTCTAATGGTAGGTGCCTGTTTAGCACTAAAAGGATGCTTTTTGTGTGAGCCTTCAAATGCATGAGCAGGTGCTTTTTGACTTCTTGGTGGGGGGACATGAAGAACATCACACACATACTATAGCTGTCTCTCTCATCTCTCCTTTAGCTGTTTGATGAAGAGAATCCCCTGCATAAATCTGGAAATAAGTATATGTTTACTACTGAGGGACATATTGTGTCTGTGGATGAACGTTTTCGTAACTCGCTGTGGCAAGACATCCTCCCGGGAGAAGAGGCCAGCTCAGAAAAAGTGAAACCTAACGAATTAAAGGCAGTCAACTTCAGCTCTAATGTAAGGAACACCCAGGCTGCTCCTGGGTGTGTTGCTGGGGAAGGGATGGGTGTTAGGCTGGGTTTAGGCAGCAGAAAAAGCCATGTGAAAGTGATACCCCAGAGCTCTGCAGAGTTGCCTTGATAAACATCAAATAGCTGAGAAGCTCCCTTCTGGAAACACCTTCCATAGTGGAATGAGTGGATTAGGATAATGTGAGAGTGAAAACCTCAGGTGGAACCTGTCCCTTTTGAAGTATTTTGCAGCAATTAGTTTGTTAATTTATTTCCAATTATTTTTCCTTTTCTCTTTTCTTTGCCCTTAAAACTTCCAGTGTTGCTGTGATAGGGCAAGAAAAGCAGAGAGTCATCTGAATAAAGCTGGTTTTTTTTTCCTCAGGATGGTTTTGAGGCATATAAAGATGACCTTTCCTAGCTAGACATCAACTGAGTACAGAGCTCTGGATCCCATGCCTATCACCAACCAGAATAGTTATGCTTAATACAGAACAGTTCTCTAAGATATCATGCTAGAACCTACCAGCAGAATCCTTCCCTCCTCCCCCCCAGTCCTCCAGAAAAAGAGCATTATTTTAAACATTCACAGTTGTCATAGTGAAGGAAGTCTCAGTTGGGTAACAAGCTGCAGTAGTTTGGCGTGTATTTGGAAGCCTGCAGCCCGTGCTGAGGAAACACTTGCTGTTCATTTATGTGGTTTGTGCTGTAAGTTTGCAAAGAGTGAGGGAAAGTTGGGACTGGAAGTGCTGTTGGTTATGATTTTCTGTACTGGGAGGAAGGCTGTGGCTGCTGATGCTGAAACTGTTACAGATGGTATGAGGTTGCCTGGTCGTGTATCTGAATTCTTAAAAATACTCTCTTTTTTGTTAACAGTGTAACAGAGTTCCCGATGAGAGGAGATACTTACTCCCCTTGAAGAGTAACTACATGAGACAAATAGATCGAATGGTGGGCTTGATCTGAATGGTTCTTCTGATTAACATCTATCATATGTCAGGAGGAGCATGGGATTTGGCTGCAGACATTCCTCTCTTCCTCAGCTACATGCCTGCACACGCTGAGTCACTTGGGTACCCCCCGTGCTTGTTAGTTTTCACTTAAGGACATGAAGGAAGATCAAGTTCTCTTCTCCAGTTCACTCTTCTGAACTGTGGTAACTTCACATGCCACCTGAATAGAGATTCTTGTTTTAAGACTTCCTATGAAAAATGTTGTTGCAAATGAAGGCTGAATATAGTTTAAAAAAAAAAAAATTGGCATGTGCTGCTTAGCTACCTCTTTGTAGCTGTATTACAAATGTCCCTTTAGAAAAGGGTCTAGTATTTAATTTGAAATGATCCTGGGCTTGGGAAAGGAATGGGAAAGTGCAATTTCTTACACCAAGTTTAATTGCTGAATTATTCTAACTAGCAATACACAACCTTAAGTAAGTACTACTCAGGTAGCAACCCTCTGGAAATGGGTTTTGCGGAAACAAAAATGCTCTATCTAGAATAGCATAGAAAAGATCATATCAAAAGCTACCAGTATAGTCCTGATACCCCTCATGCCCAGTTGTATAGAATTGCACAGTCGTAAGAGCCCATGGATGCAGAAACCAGTAATAAAACAAACCAGGTGCCTTTTTTTGTAAGGGAATTGGAGGGAGGGAAGGGGTAATTGCAAAGCCACTCAGCTTTTCAAGCAGCTAAGTGGAGATAGCTTAGCTGAGCAGATGTTCCACAAGCATCATTGTTTGCTATGTATCTAGTGCCTTTCCAGGAGAGATGCTGCTAAGAACTGGTACAACTACATGAAGAACAAACCATTTCACATTCCTGACAGCATTAATTTGTTAGTGCCTTAAGTTTTCTTCATGAGCGGGGAAAACTGAGCTTGCTTGGGAAGATGTACAAAGTATTTCTGATTTAGCTGGTTACAAAATACAGTGGATCCCAAAGTAACTTAAAAAGTAACTTGCATATAAGATGATTTCTCCTTATTTTTTAAGATACTGGAAGAACATCCACTTCTGTGCCCGTCCCAAAGAATATTTCTGGGCTAGCTTTACTCTCTGTGTCAGTGCAGTTAGTAAAGGGGCTGAAAATAAATCGAGGCCAAAACAACTTATTCTAAATGTAACCATTTTTTGTTGGATTTTTTTGTTGTTTGGGGTTTTTTTCAGTGACTCTCTGTCACTTCCATGCTTTTTACTTTTGACTACAGTTGAAGTAGTTGAATGTTACTGTTGGGTTAATTATTTTTAAATTAAGGCTTAAATATAAGGGCAAACTTGACCTGCTGTATTTTCACCTTCTTACAACAACATTGGTTTCATAAACCATACGTTGCAACTCAAAACATTTCTAATAAATATGAAGTTAGTGCCGAAGAGGTTATTGTTAAATCTTTTAGTATACTGATGCATCTCAGGGACTTTGTTGTAGAATCTTCTATTCCATGATACTTAGCTTTTGTATTCAGGCAAAAAAAAATCTGTCTTCTTAGTCTTACTATGTTTTAAGGGGGTGAGGATTGTAGGGGGGAGAGGGAAATATGTTAATATTTCCCAAAACATTGCAATAGAATCAGCTGCCTTGATGTTTGAGGCAGGTGGCAAGTCCAGCCCCTGTAGAATTGGCTTTACAAACCTATTGCTGGGATGTCTTCATTGCCTATTTCAAAGCAAAACATAAATTCATGGTGTTACGATCCAAAGATAGTAGTAGATGCCAGGATGGACATTGCCTCAGGTGTCTTGTGGGCTCCTTTGGGGGGGATGGTTTTACCCAGCTCGAAGTTTCACTCTCTGAATGTGCATTGCATACCTTGCAGTTGGCCCTCAGTGTTCTGTGCCTTCTGAAGCACCCTGGTAAGGGTTCCAGCCCAGTGTTATGCACAGAAATCTGTTTCAGGGTTTTCCTCAGAGAATCCCATGACTGTACTGAAGTTGCACAGTGTTCTGCCACCATGTTTTTTCCCCTTGTGTATTCCAGAAATAGTGAGAGGTGGCTGTAGGACAGACAGGGATTGCAACCTTTCATGACTTGGATGTTTAGTTGACGTGCCAAATAATATATGGTCAGCTTCTTATTTGAAACTGGGTTGAAATTCCTGTTGCCAAGGTGATTTGACAGTCATCTTTCCATAGGAACATTTTTTTGTATACAAGGAGGCTGGTGCTGACCACATGGCAAAAGGCTTTGTCTTCTGTAAAGAGCCAATTTTTCTTCCTCTTTGTTTTCAAACTCCTTTGATAAGTTTTGACTCTGTAATGACAGGGAACATGTTATGCACTAAAATTAAAACTTTTGTACAAGTCAAGGATATCAAAATGAAGTTGTTGATAACACTGCTGGAATAATGTGCTGAAACAGACTTTTGTATTTTCTGTTATAAATGTGCAATATCAACTTTGCCTAATTAAAAATGCATTGTATGCTTGAATCGCTGTTTTTTCCATGAAGTATTTAATTGGGGATGGGAAATTTTTAAGAGGACCAAATGTTCTTTCGTGAAATGTCCTGAATTTTCAAAACAGCTTAAATTTTACAAATCTGCATTAAAAAAAAATGTGTATTTGACCACTTTTATGTGTGTTTTTCTTATAGTGTAGTCTGTACGGCCATCATGAAGTGTGCAGGTGATGTCCCAAATGCAGGGAAAAGATGAAGTTGAGTGTTTATATCTGCCATTTGCCAGGCAGGAAAACTGCAGCAATTGGGAGTGACCTGGGAGCAGGGGTCACTA
This sequence comes from Brachypteracias leptosomus, assembly GCA_013401335.1. Classification (NCBI taxonomy): domain Eukaryota; kingdom Metazoa; phylum Chordata; class Aves; order Coraciiformes; family Brachypteraciidae; genus Brachypteracias; species Brachypteracias leptosomus. The sequence continues at coordinate 70,949 of VYZX01003553.1, read as the reverse complement.
AAGGAAAACATACCTGAAGTCAGTGTTCAAGCATATTCATAGCTCTTGTTCAAGTTCTCCTTGATTTGGCCAGTCTGCATAGCTCAAAACCTCTGACTTCAGTAAAATAACACAAGTCCCTGATGGGTTCCCTAGTTCTGCTGGAGGTGTCTCTCGTGGTCTCATTGCATGTGAAGACTCCAACTGTGTGCTCCAAAGAGAGTGGGCTGGGAATTCACTTTTTTTATGAGCCAGCTTTAGTCATGAACTGTTGTTCTGGGGAGGAAAGAGATGACTGCCTCAACCAGAACTTGATAGTTCTCTGTCTCCAAGGATAACTTGGCTCTGTCTTTGCAGGAACACGTAATTGAGGTGTGCAAGGAATCGCTTTTACTTGCCCTGGGGGAAATGAGACTTCACAACTGTAGCCTTGCAATAACACAAAATAACTTAATGGTTTGGAGAAGGGATTACTCTCTGGCGAGAGCTTTCTTGCCAGCTTCAGCTGCCTTGGTTACTAGACATGAGAGGAGGGCCACTAAAGTGGTCTGAGGGTAGAACCCCTCTGCTGGGAGGCCAGTCTGAGAGAGTTGGGCTTGTTCAGCTTGGAGAAGAGAAGGCTCCATGGAGACCTTCTTGTGGCCTTTCAGGACTTCAAGGGACCTATAAGAAAGATGGGGGCAGATTTTTTAGCAGGGCCTGTTGTAACAGGACAAGAGGTGAAGGTTTTAAACTGAAAGAGGGAGATTCAGACTAGAGAGAAGGAAGGGATTTTGTATATTGAGGGTGGTGAGACCCTGGCCCCAAGGTGGTTGATGCTCCATCCCTGGAGATGTTCCAGGTGAGGTTGGATGGGGCTCTGAGCAACCTGCTCTAGTAGCAGTTGTCACTGCTCACTGCAGGGGGTTGGACTAGAGGAGCTTTAAAAGTCCCTTCCAACCCAAACCATTAGAACAAGGGATGACTCCTTACTTCAGGAAAAGAAAAAACCCACCCCACTTCCCAAACAAAAACCCTTTCTTCTCCCCTGTCCCCATCAATGACTGGGAGGCAGCCTGTGCTGAAGGCAGCGATTTGACGTGGAATGAAGAAATGAAGTGTGTTGGCATCAAGCTGTTGGCATTGTGAGCTGATAGCTGAGTCTAAGTAAGTACTGACCTACCTCCTGGTGTTCCCAAATACCATGTTCTCTAGGTCTGTCCATGAAAAACCTGGTGCAGGTGGGAATTCTGCGCTGAGAAACTTGCTGGGCTCTCTCTAGTCTGTGAGTAAGTGTAGCCTGGGAAGCAGCTCATGCTATGTTTAAAAACAGGGATGTGGAAACAAACTATCTGACCATCACTTTGCTATTTTTTTCTCTTTTTTTTTAATTCACCAGGATTTGTTTTCTCTTTCATTGACATCCCTTCTCTTTTCTGGTTTGTAGTTCTGATTCAAAGGCTGTTGAAGTTTATAGGACATTTTGTTACCTGCCTTGATCAAACTCCAAGTTACAAGGAAATATCTATTGAACATGAGTGACTGGATTTTTGTAATGTTTTTACAGTTCCTCTGAATTTTTGGATTATGATATTTTTTCCCATCTCACCCTACTTTTGCTGGGTTCAGTTTAATAAGTGTCAATTCTGAACTAAGCATAAATGGACTGAAATCCTGATTCTGGGAGCTCTAAAGCTTCCACCGTGGTTGCACATTTACTGGAGGTGTCACTGCCCTGAGCAACTATTTGCTGTCTTTCCTTATCTCATGGTCTTTCCTTATCTGCTGTCAGAGGGTTGGTTAATGCGTTACAGCTCTGAAGTGGGATTGAGTGTTTTGATTATATTTTCTCTTAAGTCTACAGTTAAGAAAATACCTCAAGAAAAGCCACTGGTCCCATTCTCAGCTTTTTGGTCGTTAAATCATATGTGATAAAAGATCCAAAGTCTAAAGTTTAGAGCTAATGATCTAAAGTATGTGTGAGAACTCATTTCTTAGGGTATAACACATCAGACTAATGTGGTATTACAGCTAAAAAGAAGTGGCTTCTGGTAGGTGTAGGCAAAGGCCTTTGGGTTGGGTTCCTGTGTATTTGGTAGCAATGCTGTAGGTCTGATCTGCTTCCACCAGAGACCACTCTTGTGCCGTTGTTTGCAGAGTTCTGGCTGTTGCGTAGCAGCAAGACAGCAGTGATAGCTTGAAGGTGGAGTGGTGGAAAATGTATTTTCATGGTTTTGTGGAGCTCTGCTCCTTCTGGGAGAGCTGCAAAGTGTGGAGGAAAGCTGAGTGCGAAAGGCAAAGATGGGTTGTGCTGCCCGCAGCCTGTCCCAGCTGTGCTTGGATAAAGCATCTCTTCTGGTTCCTAGAGATGTTCACCTCTGTCCCTGCTTGAAACTTCTTTTGGAGAGAAATTCTGTTTCACTGATCACTGCTCGTATCATGTATTCACTTAAAAGAGATCAGCAAATGTTTGGTGAAAGCTGCTTTGCACTACTTTTGCCTTATTTACCCCCACCTTAGAATCGTTTCAGTTGGAAAAGAGCTTTAAGATCAAGTCCAACTGTTAACCCAGCACTGCCAGGTCACCACTAAACCTTGTCCCTCAGCAGCACATCTGCAGGCAGGTTTGTTTTTTAATAACACTGTGAAGTCCTTTTTTTTATTTTATTTAGGTAGTGCTAATAAAGGTGAAAAAGGTACCAATGTGTCCCAGCCCCTAACAGGTGAAGATAACATCGATCTCCTGTAGAAGTCACAGGTAGGATCACTACTGATGTCTCCAGGCAACGGACCTGGGGTAGGAGCTGGGTGAACTGGGAGAGGTGGGACCAGCCACGGTCCATGCCTGTTGATCAGGTGGGGATTTACCAGTTTGGGGAAGGAGCAGGGTGTGCCAGTGTCTATGGGGAGCTACTGGTGTGGTTGAGAGTGCCTCGGTGACCTCCCCTGGCCTCGGCAGGAGCAGAGATCTACTGATGGCTCCTTTGGTCAACCTCTCCTTGGAGGACATTGTTGCACATTTATAGGGGCAGATCACAAAATGCAGCAGCTTTTGCACCCTCAGGGCAGGTGCTATAAAAATGTGAGAAACCAGATTAGAAAAAAAAAGAGAGGGAAATATAAGAAGGGAAAAAAGAAAAAAAAAATTACTTTATTAATATTTTTGAATAATTGAAATGACTTGCCCTGTAAAACCCAGAGGCCTTCACAATAATGGCAAACTGCATACTATTAATTTTTTATAATGTTCATTTGGTGGAATAAGTAATTCTTAACATTAATAGCTCTTGAAAAGGACCATGAATCAATCACGTTCATCAGGTACTGGTGATGCCAGCAGCCTGGGTTTGTCAAGGAGCTGCCTCTCGTTACCTGCCCATGAAATACGAAACTCTTTTTACAGAGGAGATTGATTTTTAAAGCAGCCTTCAGGAGGAAAAATTAACCCTAAAAGGAGTTTTTAAATAAGCATTTTTAATAGAACAAACATCCCCTTGCTCTCAGGTGCTGCTTCATGAAAAAAATGACACAGGAGCTACAACTTGGGGTTTGTTTTTCTTGCAAATGAAGACTCCTCCTTTCCTCTCACTTCTGGACCCACAGCTGAGAGCAGCCCATTAATCCATAATTCAGCGAAAGAAAAATCACATCCAACAGAGTTGAGATTGGGCTTTTTTGTTTTTGTTTTTGTTTGTTTGTTTTCTGAGCTTTCTGAGCTTTTATCTTTCTTTTCCTCCTTTTTATTTCCTCCCTTTGAAATCCATTTTGTCCAGCCAGGAGGTTCCATGGGGCTGTACTTCCCGGTTGGAGTCAGTGGTATCAGTTAGGTTGGTTCTTTGCATGCTTTTCATCTTCCTCTTCCTCTTTGAGCACTGACACAGGCTGCCCAGAAGCTGTGGATTCTCCATTCCCAGGGATGCTCAGAAGCATCTGGGCATCATCCTGGGCACCCAGCTTTGGGTGGCCCCTTGAACAGGGGTTTGGACCAGGAGACCCCAGAGGTGTCTCCATCCTCAACCAGCCTGGGATCTTCATGATGACAATGGAGGCTGCAGTGAGTGGTGCTGGTGACTGTAGCTGATGTTCTCCTGATGTTCTTCTCAGGCTGAATCTTTCAAAATCTACTTTAGTTGCGAACCTCAGTGTAATGGGTGTTGTGTCTCTGCAGCTACAGATCAGGTTAATGACTCCTCCACTCCCAAGATGGCTCTCCCTAAAACTTCCTGAAATCTAAGCATCTAGCCTGGCTGAAAATGTGTGATAAGGAGAAAGAAAGGAGGTCCAATGTTAATTTTTAAGGTTCATGGAAGTTCAGGTAGTTCATGTGTGAATGGAGATCTCAGTGATTTAAAGAAAAGACAAGGTTCCCTCTGTTTCAGGAGGGTTTGGTTGATCCATGGCTGCCTTTATCCTGGGAAAGTTTGCATCCAGACCTGGTTAGGCATTGGAACAGGCTGCCCAGGGATGTGGTGGAGTCACCACCACAGAGGAGTTTAAAAGACAAGTAGATGTGGTGCTTGGAGACATGGTCTAGGGATCAGGGAGATGTTGGACAAATGTTGGACTTGATGATCCTGGAGGTCTTTTCCAACCTAAATGTTTCTATGATTCTGTAGTACATAGGGGCAGAACAAGGATGGGACTGGAAAGCAGTTTAAGAGGATACATTTAGAACTTCAGCAATGAAAACACTGTTCAAAATGTATTATTTATCGTGTGAAAAATGTCGCCGTTCCCGTCTGTTGACACACAATTATTAGCTGTGGAGGATTATTGCACCTGAATTTGTTCTGCTACTGACACAGCACAAATGAGCATCAGAACTCTTGAACTGATGGAGTAAATTAGTAGGACGGTAAAGAAAACCAACCAGAGCTTGGCTGGTGGCCTGTGCTAGCCCTGGAAACACACAGTGGGGATTTCATGGGTGACCTGTGCTGGGATGTGATCATGACAACCCCAGACTGAATGTGTGCTTGTTAGAAGAACAAGAGAATGGCTCTTGTAGGGCTGGGATGATTCCTCGGGATGCGAAGGGGCCAAAGTGTGAGGTCGCAGGTTCCTGTGCTCACCACAAAAGCCCTGGAGACCCAAAACCAATAAAACCATGGAGTTTGGGGTTTGTCAGCTGGGCTGGCTGTGTTCATCTGATGTAGGTGATGCTAAAGCTGTGTGCAATGGGAAAGGTGTGATGTCACACATATGTCACAGCCTACATCACACGCCCCACCTGCTGAAGGAGCTGCAGCTCTGCCTTCACCCCCCAGCTTCCCCCAAACCATGTTTTGGGAAAGAAAAACCTGCTCAGACCATCCTTTACCTTTCTTTTTCAGCGTTCTCCCTGGCTCAACACCAGAAAGATTTCTCTTCAGGGAGTGAGGAATGTTGCAGTCTGGTGATTAATTAGTATTGCTATTAATACAAGGTGTGCTTCCATTAGGTTAATCTATCTTATTGGTCAGGCTTTAATTAATTAGGTAATAAAAGCGATCCTAAGGAAAAAAAAATCTTGAACGCTGGTTAATGAAACTCATGGATCTACTTATTAAGAATTAAAACCTTACTCCCTTTAATATTTTTCTGCATTATTAAACCCTGCTCGGTTTCTTTGTATGGTTTGTCCCATCAATAATGAGAGTCTTATTTCTGAATTGCTTTGTGTGAGCCAAGAAATCTAATATTATCTAATTAGGGACAACTCTTCCTGCGTAATAAATACAGGGGCAGCAAAAATCAATTTGTTCCGGGCATTTTGTATTACTTTTTAAAAAATCCAGTCTAATACACTGTATACCAGTCTCCATAGGAAAAAAACATTATCTCTTTAGATGAAGAGTTGGTCCCTGGGACTGGACAGTCTGGGAAGCCTGGCTTGGGATGGCTGGAGGTCCCAGTGGGGACAACACCTGCCTCCATTGCAAAGGGCTGTACAAAAAAGACCTGGTTTTGGAGAATTTGCAAGGTCTGGATTTATCCATCCCCTCCCTGAGTCCATATTTTCTGGTGCTCGATGGAGCAGTACAACCTCCTGGGTTATGGGAGGGATGTGATGGAACAAGTGTCCTCCTGGGCCAGGGATTTCACTGGGATTTGCTGCAATCGAAGTTCAGTGAATTCATCTCCAGGAGCAGTTTTGAGGAAAGGAGGAGACTCTAATCTCTGTTTAAAAGATAATTAAAAAGATTATCTGTGCCATTGACTTTGCTTGGTCCTGGGCTTGGTTCTGTAAAGGGAAAATATTGTGGGAAATAAAAAAATAATCCTCAAGTCATTAGGCAGCTTGACATTTCTTTCTGAGTAATTATCTTTTGATGATCGCCTTCTTAGCTTTAAAATAAAGGTAAATGGCTCTAAAATAACAATTAAACCCCTCAACAGGGTATAAATTATTGTAATTGTGTTGCCAGTTATCACAGAACCTCAAAACAAAAGATGTCATTGCTGGGTAAGTAGCTTGAGAAATGCCATAGAAATGCTGCAGCTCTCAGATCATCATCACCACAGAAGGAAAATCTTGGTTAAGAAACCCAGATTCATTACAAAATAGATGAAAAGACATTTAAATAACAAATAAACATTTAAGGTTCCTGAAGGGAAAGGCCCTTAGGCCAGTTCATCTTCAATATGTCTTATTCCAGTCTGGGTTGTCCCTGTTGGTCATCACTACTTGGGAGATTGAGGCATTGGCGCCTTCACTCTGACACAATGACACCCAGGGAATTTTTCTTTGTTGTTTCTCCTCTTGAGGACACTGCTGCTGAGCATCATGTGGAAACGCTCCCAAGTCTCTTGGTCTGTCACATATCCCTGGTTGGATCCCAAAGGAGAAGTATTGGTTCAGAGGGGTTTGGTTGAAAGGGCAGGAATATGGTGGTCCCCATGACCCTTTATATTTCTGAGATGAGTCAGGACCAAGCAGCGTAGATGCAGAATCCACCAAAGAAAGGTGTGTTTGTCACTTGGAAATGGGAGATGAATTATTCTGGAGCACAGAAGAAAAACATCCCACCTGTAGAAATGCTGTGTTGGCTTTTGTAATGTGGCAATAACCTCGTGATAAATTAGCAGTAGTCTGAAATTAACATTTCCTCTTCAGGAAGTCTGAGGCTTGTGCTGCTGAAAAACCGATCATGAAGCAATTACCTGGTGATAAAGCTGTGGGGTTTTAATCAATACTGGAGGTTGTGTGTGCTTACCTTTTTAATTTAGAGGTTATGATTTTTAAACGCTGTTAGATTAAGGACTTCTTTGAGGTCTGTGCTGTGAGGTCACTGATACTTCTCTTGGTCAGAAAGAAAATGCTATTTTATATTTCCAGCTGCAGTCATTGGGCAGAAGGAAGAATCATGAACCCCTGCAGAAGTCCAGGTCCCTCCAGGAGGCTGGGACTTTTCTGTCCTGAATTGCACCAGTTATTACACACTTTTGATTCCTGGGCCTTTTATCACTTGCAGTCTAAACATCAACTACAGCTTAAAAGCAGGAGGGGTTTATTTTCTCGGGAGGTAAGTGGAGGGGCTTTAGGGATAAGCTTCTCCCTCTTCACACCTTGAAGTGCTTCTGCTGCTTCTCAGGCTGCTGGTGTTGATGGGGAAGTGTTGGTTTCAGAGGTTACAAGCTGGACTTGTACTGGTGGACACGCCACAACCAAGGGAATGCAGAGAAAACGTCAGCGTGACCCATCACATCTCACTCAAACCTTGAAAAAAGAACATAAACCCTGGTCATTAGGAATTTGTCTCAGTTGCACTGAATGATGTTTTATACAAACAGATGAGAATGGCCTTTGGAGTGAATGCTTGACAGCAATTTAAATTTAATTTAAATTTAATTTTAAATTTAATTTAAAGGTAAATTTAAATTTGCTCATGTGACATCTTTTTGAGCAGGGAGACACACCATGATCCTTTACAGTGCTCTGACTCTGACTGAACCACAGTCATGTTGTTTTTTCCAGGCTTTGGGGTCTGATCTTATTTCCTTTGGCTACGAGCAGCACTAACCTGTGTCTGTTTTATAGCTTCCCCCTCACAACTTCCAGGCTGTGGTAGCAATGAGCTTGCTACCATAATTACAACATGTAATTTATCTTTGGCTCTCAGTTTCTTCAGTATAATTTCCTGGAGGGATAACTCCAGTGATAATGAATGTGTGGTGATGAAAGTTGCCTTGCCTTATAATAACAGTAAAAAACGAAAGGTAAATGAAACAGAAATGTATTAGGGCACATAATAGTGAAACAGAGAAAGAGTTTGTCTCTGGTTTGGCTGCACTTCGGGGTGAGCTCTTGTGGTGGGACCACTTGTGCCCTGGCTGCTGGAGCATCCTGGTCAGTGGATCTGAAATCCCCATCCCTGTGCTGCGGGGCTCAGCAATGGACCTGAGGAGGGAGGGCTCATCCTGGGGTTGGAACTCAATCTGGGTGATTATATTTATATGAAATTATGTTTTACATCAGCAAGGCAGCAATCGATAAGGCTGCTCCAACCTGGGTTCTTGCAGTCTGTGCAAATCCTGGTTTGTAAGAATTATACCATTAAATTCAATGAACTTGATCCTAATTTTCTTCACTACAAGCTTTGGGTGGGCTCTGTAGGAGCTTCTGTATCTGGATTTACAAAAGCTTTGAAAAATGCAGATTACTCAAAGAAAAGAGAGAGGAGAAGGAAAGATAGAAGAGAAGGAGAAGGCTGGGGTTTTTTTCAATATTGTTTTTGTATATATTTCATTTTATTGTTATTATTCAAGCCGGTTTAGTTTTCTTTTCCAATCCATAAGTCTCTCTGCTTTATTCCTTTTTAATTACCCACTGGGAAAGGAGAGGGGTCCATACATAACTGACACTAATTTTTGTTTTTTCTTCTGGTTTTGTTCTAGTCATGCGTAAATACCCAAAACAATGTTGAGACCATAATGACCAATATATGCTAATGTTCTCTTCCATTAAAGACCATGAAGAAACATGATGATTCACATGAAAGGTGGGATTTCTGCCCTGCTATTCCCTTATCTCTATGAACGGATTCAATCCCAGACCACTGAAAGAAAAGCTCCTGAACTGTCAGTTGTGTTTCCTGCAAGTCGAAGGTATTGAGAAATCCTGGGATGATGGGTCAGCACAAAGCTGGACTTGCACCATGGGATGTCTCCATGTGACCGGTGGTGAAACAAAGCAGTTCCCACCAGGGCATGGTGATATTTCCAGATGGAAATCAGTGCAATTACCTTGTATGTCTGAAAGGTAAGATCTATGGTGTTGTAAATCATAGTGGAAATTTCACCCTGTGTTTCCCGAGCAGAGCGTGGGCAATAAATAACTGTCATTGCCTTGGTCAACCCTCATTAGAGTGAAGCTCTGGCTGGACTCAGTGGTATGTGAAGGGAGACCTTGTCATTAAGACTGAGCTGGATCCTCAGTGCTTTATACAAATTAATTGAGCCAAGAGCCCTGAAAGGAAACATGGACACAATTAACAACTTCTGTATCAGTTTTAGTAGCTTAGAAAGAAGACAAAAATGTGATGCTTTTAAACCAGAGCAGATTGCAGCATCACTCTGCTGGGTTTCCAGGTTGTCCTCATCCTTCCTTTGCTCTCTGCCTTACTGGGCATAGTCAAGGCTTGCTGCTGGCAGGCTAAGGAAGGGTTAAAATGAAAGCACTTTGTTTTCAGCTGCCACTTTGGGCTGTATTTAACGGGAAGTTCATGCTTCAGTTACCAGAACTCTGCAGTTGGGCAGTGCTGGAGGTCCAAGCCCCAGAGCAATATTTCCAAGGGTTGCTGACAGGGTGTTGGGTCTGCCTGCAGGGATTCCTTAATGACAAGTGAAGTATTACTCTTTAAATGGCATTTTCGTATCACAGATATTGAAGAATTGAGTCCAAATAGACCTTAAATGCTCTCCTCCAGCCCCAACAGAGTTCCAGTTAAGAACACCCTCCGTGAAGGAAAATTCAGAGGCTTTGTGGTGTGAAATGACAACAGAAGCTTTAGGAAAAGTGGAAGAAAAGCCTGAAACGGGATATATTTTTAAGTTAGGGCTTTGCTCAAAGTCTTCTGATATGGACAAAACCAATCCCTGTGTGTCTCATAGGTGCTGGGTCCACGAGGCTGTTGGTGTGTAGAGAGTTTGGAGATGGAGAAGTGTCTGCTCTTCACGGGGACCCAGAGCCTCAAGCTCCTTGCAGGATCTTCATTAATTCTATTAACATCACATGTATTTAATTTCCCTAACTTCCAAAAGCATCAGTGGATTTTGCAGCTTTTTAAACTGCTTGGTCCTGAGTCAGGACCAGGGCCACAGGAGGTTGAAGTCATCTTTTGAGAGCCACCCAGCTTCTCCAGCACCACCAGAAAATCCCCAAGTGCTGGCTGTAAGGTTGTAACTATTGGCTTGTAAGGTCTTAACTATTGAAAGTTATCTTCTGCTTGGCAAAATCTGTCTCTCTCTGATTTCCGTGACAAAGAAAACAAGCTTGACTTTGATATTTTCAGCTCATTTTTAAAGAATAGGGAGTATTTCTGATCATGTCATGGTCCCACTGGGTGATACTGGTGGAAATCACCTCTCTGAGCCTGGCTTTTCATTGCTTTCTGGTTTATTTACTCTCTAAACCCATACGTGTTTTTGTTAGGCAGAGTTAAAATGTTGTTTTGCCTGTAAGGACAGATGGCAACAGACGGTACAGGAAAGCTTTTTAAAGAAATAACGAATTTGGAGAAAGCTAAGGAGGTCCAAAATTATTCTCCAGATTTAATTATTCCAGGGAATGAAAAAACAGGCTTCTTGAACTTGCCTTCTCGGGGTTATATTAATGTGAAGCATTTAATCAGCAGGGGGATGAAATTAGTTCACCTAGATTGATCTCTAAGCTGAACTGGAAAGTTGGACAAAATAATCGTTTCATAAACTTCCTTAGAATAATAATTTTCCTGAACAATTACACTGAAGGGCATCAGTCAGTAACCTTCTGGTGCTCAGATATCGGCTTGTGCTGCATCTGAGGAGAATGATGAAACGAGCAGGAACATTTTTGTCTTCAATGCGCACGTGATGAGGTGGGTCTCAGGCTTCACGGGAAGGTCTCCAAGATCTTCAATATTCCTGAGTTTTGTTTTTGGTTTTTTGGTTTTAATGGAAAAGTTTGGTTTGTGAATATTTAAGGGAAGTGTCTTTCTCCACCCAGTTGTTACTTTCCAGGAAGGAATTGTGATTTTGGCTGCTTCTTTTCAGTTTTCAGTCCTGGCTGCAGACAGGTATAACTTAGAATTTGTCTGAAGGGCTGAAAAAACAGAATAATAATTGAGAAAAGAATATTGCAAGTTGTTACAATGATATAATGAAAAACAGAGGGAATGTGATTACCAACCAATCATCAGAAGGTCTTCTCTTCAAGGACCTTTGCTGTTAGTACAATGCTGGGGAGATGTTCCTCAGCAGTAAGGGCTTGAGGCTATGGCTGAAAGGTGCTCTGGTTTGTGCCCAAGAGTGTGAGAGGGCATTGTGTAAATTTAAATCATAGAATCACAGAACCTTTAGGTTGGAAAAGACCTTTAAGATCATTGAATCCAACCATTAACCCAGCACTGCCAGGTCACCACTAAACCATGTCCCTCAACACCACATCTCCAGGGCTTGGAAACCCCTCCAGGTGCCCTGGGCACCTGAAGTTTACAAAATATTGTGCTGAGCACAACAAGATTTCAGTTCACAATTTGCCTTTCTTGGTTTTAGCGTTTGAAGTTAGAAGCAATATTGTCCGTGAACCAAACCTGGTGGCTGTGAACCAGGGTGCAGAAGAATCCTTGGCAAGGAAATTGAGCATAAATCAGGATTTACCTAACCTGCTGTGCTGCGGATCAGTAGAAGACTTCCAGTCTGAACTGGGAGCCAATCAGTTTGATGGTTGTCCATTAGCAATACAGCTGTTTTTAGTTAATTTATTTCGGTTAAGTGCTTTTCAAACTCTTTAAGTGGGGAGAGTACCTTTGTGAAAGTTTGGCATAAGAAAAAAAAAATTATTTATAACCTAGAAAATTACTGTAGCAGAGTCAAAATCAGTGCTGGAGAATCCTGGACACCATCCTCACCTGTACATACTTTCAGGAGTGAAGATCAGCTGCAAAATCTGCAGCAACAGCTTAAAAATGTATCCTGAGTGATACTCTGAAATGGTTGTACTGCCAGAATTAGCAAAGGAGCAGGGAAAAATGGTGTCTTTTATAGTTTAACTGGGAAGAGCCAGCACTGGTGTCGGGAGGAGATGATGTTCCAGGGATGTACTTGTAGTAGAGCTTTCTGCAGGAAACAACAAAAGTCTGTAGCTGGCTATTGCCAGATGACTCAGAATAATGACAGTGTTAGCAGTAAACAGTTTTAATTTATACAGGTGACATTTAAAATGCAAATCAGACCTTAAGATAATTGCTGGAAGTAAGGAAGCCTCTGTTGGTTTAGGGAATCTTTCCAGTTTCTATGGAAATTATTTATAATGCAGCGAGATCAATGAAGGGGCTTGTGTCTTAGAAGACTTGGCTGGAGTTGCTCCTCGGTGGAATCAAACACTCATTTAAAGTGTATGTGTGGGGAAAGGGGCTGGTGGTCAAGACAATATGTTGGGAGAAAAGTGCTTCAATCTGCTGAAAAAGATAATTTTTCTGTTGACATTGCAAATGTAGATGGACCAAAATTAGATGGAGTTACTGTAGATGTGTGTGCCTAACTCTGATCCCTCAATGAACTTGAAGTTTCACATCTGCTTTCAAATTTGGGGATTAGTTTTAGTTTTATGCATCTTTTAGACATGGTGATGTAGGAGAGAAATCCAGACTCACCTGGGCTGATGGTGCTTCACATTTTAATGTGGCTATATTGTTCAGTGGGTTTTCGAGTGCTCTGTGTTGACCTCCTCTGAAGCAATTATTTCCTCCTTGCGGTAGGTGAATGCTGCCAGAGCGTCCTCCTGGGGACCTCAGCATCTTTATCTGATTTATAACAGATTTCTCTGCTCTTTACAACCACCAGTCTTGTTCTGCTTTAATTTCATCTTCCTCTACTGCAGCTGGACTTCCAGCTTCGGGGATTTTTTGATGGTAGATGTCTGAGTGCTTTTTTTTTATTTCAGCCTCCCACAAAACCCTTAATTTACTTGATATTCATCCTTCTTCGTACCTTACTTCCAGGTTTATTCTTCCAGGTTTCAGCACCCCCTTAGCTATAAGATACAATCTTGTCGTTTCCATCTGAAAAGTTTCTCATTAGTTTGTGTGGGTGGGCACGTGTAACATCCACATCCCACCACTGCCTGTATAGAAATGGATCTTCTGGCTGGAGAAAATGAATAAAAATGTAATTCTGGTTAGAAAAAGGACAGCTTATGTAATCTCTGCTTGCAGTTGGCATACCTGCTCAATGCATTTGTCAAGTGCAAGGTGAGACTGGCAGCTCTGAGTGTGCACAGGGCAGTTACATGGCACATTGAGAGGCTGAATATTCATCTTAGGAAGAAGTTATTAATTTCAGGGAGAAGTTCTTTACTGAAAGAGCGGTCAGGCACTGGAACTGGCTGTCCAGGGAGGTGGTGGAGTCACCGACCCTGGAGGGCTTCAAAAACTGAGTAGATGTGGTGCTTTGAGCCATGGTCTAGGGGTCAGGGAGATGTTGAACTTGATGATCCTAGAGGTCTTTTCCAGCCTACATGATTCTATGATTCTATTCTATTCTATGTCTTGGACAACACCAAGCTGTGTAGTGTGGTTGACATGCTGGAGGGAATGGATGCCATCCAGAGGGACCTTGACAGGCTTGGGAGGTGGGCCCATTCCAACCTCATGAAGTTCAACAAGACNCAGGGGGGTTGGAACTAGATGATCTTGAAACGTCCCTTCCAACCTAAACCATTCTATGATTCTATGATCTGGTGACAAGGATTAGCTCTGTTGGCTCCCACAAAGTGGTGTTGAGTGATGCATGTCTTGCTTCTCCTCCTGAACACGTCCTCCTGTGTTCCTCAATTCACTCTATCCCCTGGTCCATCAAGTGGCAATGCCGTGGAAACAAAGATGATGTCAGGTCGTGTCTGCCTTTATGGCCGTATTTTCGGGCAAAATATGTTCCTTTCCCTCTCTACGTGCTGTTGTATAGGTGTAAATTGATGCATTTGAGTAGTTTTTAATTTGGCTGCCTACCAGTGTGAGCTTGGGATCTGGCATATGCAAGAGGTTGCTAATATGTTATTCATTTTAGTGTTATCTTTTAATTCTTTATTCTTTGAAATGCCTATACCGAAAGTAGAGTGACATGTTGTTGTGTCTTCTCTATCTTTAATTGGGCCTTCTTCTAAGGTTTAAATAAGTTTTTCCTATTCAGGTTAATAACTTGCAGTTGCACTTCACATTAGTGTTTTTAATAAGTGATCAATTGTTTCTGCAGGTTGGAGAGCTCAGCAAATCCGTAAGTTATTTATAATAAAATCCATAACCACCTAGTGGCTAACACAAACTATTTGAAATTAATGCTAATCACATTTGCTGATGTTTATAACAGTTCTAAATTCTTAACCGCTTCTAAATAATGTATAAAAAGCAGCATAATAAGCATATCAATGTCTTTATCCACCTTTCACAGCAACCTGTGTTAAGGGCTGTGGATCAAGTTGGAGCTGACTGGGAATAAAGCTCTCAGGCTCCCTGCTGAAGGTGACAGTGGTGGTTGGTGTCTATGTCATTGACATGGAATGACAGACACTCCTTAGCAGCCTCAGGATGGGCACAACACATGTGTCTTGTCTCTACCTTAATGCTGAAGGCAAGGTAGGACTTGGTGCCAATGATGACTGTTTCTCTGAAGCTGGGACTCTTCAAGTTGGGAACCCCCAACCCCTTTGAAAGAAATTTTAACCAGAAGCAGCCTCTTCTCAAAGTGAATGTCTCTCTGGAGACTTTCAAAACCCGCCTGGACATGTTCCTGTGTAACCTGCCCTAGGTGAACCTGCATTGGCTGGGTTGGATCTCCAGAGGTCCCTTCCAACCCCTGTTATTCTCTTTGCTTTCTCACCATACAGGGAAATTGGAGGTTGGCTAAGGAGGTGTTTCTGTCCTAGAAGAAAAAAGGATGTTTCTACTCACTCTGCAAAGAAATTACCTCAGGACTGACGTCCCCTTTGGCCTCTGTGAAGATGCCACCAAATGCCTGTGACTTCAACTCACTACAGTTCTGGAGCAGGGTGGTGAGACCTCTCTGGCCTTGTGTGCTATTAACACCTTTCTGCAATTTCCAAACGTCAAATGAATAGAAAAATCTTGGGTTGGTGCCATCAGGGACTCTTCAGGGGTCTCCTGGTGCATTTTGAATTTTTAACCCGTATTTCCAAAACAAATGATCATGGTTAGCTGGGGGCTTATGCAATTCTGTGTAATAAGTCTAGTTTTTCACTACAGTTTGGAAAGAGGGTATTTGCAAAAGATCAAGATACAGCTTTTGAATGATGGAGTAAAGAGCAGTGCCTGTGATCCCTGTTGTTCCAGGGAAGGGTGGTCCAGCCAGCATGAACCTGCCTATGTTCAATTAGTAAGTAACTCCCAATTTGTTTATTAAACTCTCATTGGGCAAACAGCAGAGCTGCAAAACTTATGTGCAAGTGCTTAATAAACAGTCCGTAGGTGTTATAATCATAGAATCATAGAATGGTTTGGGTTGAAGGGGACCTCAAAGATCATCTAGTTCCAATCCCCCTGCCATGGCAGGGACACCTCCCACCAGAGCAGGTTGCTCAAGGCCCCATCCAGCCTGGCCTTGAACACCTCCAGGGATGAAGCATAAACACCTCCAGGAATAGAACAAGACATTACAGAATGTGCTACATGCTACAGAGGGATGTGAGGCCACCAGCAGGACCTTGCTTACCTATTAACAGCATTTATAAGCACCCAGTCAGCCTATACCTATTGATTTCCCGCTTGTTAAGGCCTTAGACAATAATTTATCAAGTCTTTGTAAAGTTAACCTTTTTTGTAAAGCCTGATGTCTTTGGTTGTACGTCAAGTGAGCACCTGTCCCTGTGCCTGTGGGTGTCAGATAAGCCCTAATTCATGGGTTTCTCTGGGAGCTCTCTGCAGCATTGAGCAGAAGTTTCCCTGTGAGCAACGTGGCTTATTTTTCCTGATATGGAACAGTTGGCTCTTTTTTAAGAAAATGTTTGTTTTCTAAGCAAAAATGAATGACTTTAGATGTCACTCTCAAATTAGAGAGACAGGAGCATAGAATCATAGAATGTATTGGGTTGGAAGGGACCCCCAAAGGCCATCTAGTCCAACTCCCCTACAATAAGCAGGGCCATCTAGGTCAGGATGCTCGGAGCCCCGTCAAACCTGACCTTGAACATCTCCAGGGATGGGGCCTCCACCACCTCTCTGAGCAACCTGTTCCAGTGATCAATCACTTTTTTCTAATGTCCAGCATCCGCTGGTCCTTCTCTCAACACCTCTCACTGTATGTGTGTGGGGTTTTCCCACCTAGAGTGGGAATTAAATTTAATTGTGGAATGGAGTATGAAAAGCAGCTGTCCCTGGCTGAGATTTGGAGGCTCTGGCACAAGTGGCTGCAGCAGTGAGTGATTGTTGGGGGCAGAAAGAGAAGAGGTATGAGGAGCGTGGACATGCAGGGATGTAATGGCCTGACCTGCAGCCGAGAGGTGACTCCACCACTCCTGCAAGATCTGCCAGTGACTACGGGCTGCTGAGGCCTCCATTTTACACATCATCTGAGTACACAGAGTGCAAAAGTAATTTAATTCATGCATCGCAATTAAGGAAACAATTATCTCTCATGTCTTGGGCTGATCTCCAGGTCGTCTTAGCATTATCCCTTTTGATCTCATTATGAATTTAAAATATGAAATAAATTGGCTCTTAATTCTATAGAAAAGGTCACGCTTGCTTTCTGCAAGAGACAGGGATGTATTTAATGGAAAGATCTCAAGGACAAGGGAAACATTTGTTAATGACTGAGGGAATGAATGCCCACCCACCTCCTGGAGACCATTTGTGCAGGACTTCTGCACATGCACAACCTTTCCATGGGCAAATCCTGCCTGAAGGCACTTTCCCAAGAGGTAAACCCTGACCAACATAGCAATTAGATGTTGGTGTTTCATCACAGGTTGATCCAGCCATGGGGGAAGCCTGATGATTGTGTCAAAGGAGCATAGGGGTGACTTGAGACTCTGGGAACTTCAGCGCTTCCTCCCTCGGAGATCTTTTTGTGGTTAACAGGTCATTTTAAGTTTAACAATAGCTTTGTCAAGTGGAGCAAGATTAATTGCACTAAGTGAGCTCTGTTTACTTGCCCCTGTTAAGTTCTGATTTATGTAGGTTTTGTTCTTTTCTTAATAAAAATTGTTATGTGTTTATACCATTATGCCAAAATAAAAGCATCAATTCAAAGACAGCTTAGTATAAGCAAGTAGCAACTATATAATTTTTGTTTATTTTCTCAAAGATGGATGCAGAGTATCAGTCTGTATGACTTTATCTTCACTGCTTCTCTAACATGTGTCTGTGAGAACTTGCAGACCTGGAGTGGTTTGTCTGATCTTCTGACTGACACCTCCATTCTGACACTTATTTTTCAAAGGATCAGGATGTTTCTACCTGAACATGAGGAAAATTTCTTTGCTGTGAGGGTGGCAGAGTCTTGCCCAGGCTGCCCAGAGAGGTTGTGGAGTCTCCTTCTCTGAAGAGATTTCAAACCTGCCTGGTTGCCATCCTGGACATCCTGCTCTAGGTGACCTGCTGGAGCAGGTGTGTTGGCCCAGACAATCTCTAGAGATCCCTTCCAACCCCTACCATGCAGGGATTCTGTGACATTTTTGTTGATCTTCTGCAAGAAAGAGATGAGCAGTTTTGAATGTTATTTTCAAGAAGACATGGACTGTTGGTGCATCATGTGCAAGCTCTTGTTATTCCATATGAATTTTAAAGACCAAACTGCTTCACAAGCTGGATGCAATTCCCCCAGAGTTGGCCAAGCTGTGTGCTGAGAAAGTGGTGGACATTGCATGCTTGGTGATCTTAGGAATTGTGCTTCTCGGGGTGAGATGTGGGGAAGAGTGTGTTAAATTCCATGCTCCATCAAAACTCTGTGACCTCGAGAACATGAACTGTGGGGTTTGTGGTGAGCGATGGTTCCCCCTCCTCTGCCTGCCAAATGGAAAACCTATCCTAAAGAGAAGCTCACCACCATGAAGACTGCTTTATCTCCAGTTTGTTCTCACAAATAGAATTAATAGCTAAATAATAAATCCCCCCGATCAAGGCTTTAATACAAACATAGAAATCCTTTGAAGTGTAAAAGGTGCTGCTAAAATGCTGCATTTGTGTAACTTAGGTAAACTTCAATTTAAAAGAAAGAAGACAAGAATTTTTATCTTTATTTGTTATTCTATTCACTTCTATTTTTCATGCTTTCCAGCAGGCAAAAAATAATTCAAAACTGGACTTATTGCAGAATTCTCTATTCAAACATTTTAATATACATTACCTGGCAGTGCAGAGGACAGATAATTATGTAGGCCTATCTCTTCTGCAGAAGTGGATTATTTGGGTTCCCATTTCAAGAAGCACTGAGCATACAAAGTCCTGGTTGTGGTGTGAGGAGCTGGAAGCATCTGTCCCTTCCTGGAGCAACTCCTGGTTCAGCATCTGCTGGGTCTGCCTGACCCTGGCTCTCCATGGCAGTGGTTCAGAGCAGAGCTCATAAATGGTGGTGACAAACTGCAGATTTTGGTAAAACTGGTGATTTAGTAAAAGTAGCCTAAGTGGACTCTGGCTAGTGCTTCCCAGTGATGTGGGCAATGCATTCATGGTCTGGCCCATGACATCCATCACCAGCTGGGGCGTGCTGGTGGAATATGGGCTTCTCATCTCACCTGGGGATGGATCTGCCTTAGCTTCAGGGCAGCTGAGTCTAAGCACTTGCACTGGGAACTTAAGGAGGGTGAGTCTGGGAATCCTACTTGGATGTACGACTTGCTCAGATTCCTTTGACAATCATATCTTTGCTCCTGTGCTCAGAGCTCTGCTGTGCAGCTCTGCACCAGCTCCCAGGACAAAGCATCCTCCTGATTTACAGCTACCTGACCTTTGGAGGTACCGGGGGACTCCCCCATGGAGGCTTGTGGGGCTTTCACGCCTGGTGGTGCTTGAAGTGATGGATAGGTATGTAAAAAAGCATGTAGAAATAAATCATGAATTGCATCGAGGTGTCGTTTATGAATAGCATACAAGCAAAACAGGAGTTTTCCCAGCTGGGTTAGAGAGGAACTAAATCAGTCATTTATTAGGCTGAGAATAAAGACACCCCAGACAATCTGCTTGACCTTTGGATTACAAAGCTGGGCCAATATGGAACCAAACACTTATCTAGCACAAACTCTTCATTCACGCTGCAATTTTAGAAAGGCAAGTACAGTTAAAGGGGTGAGGAAAATTGTTTTCTGTGGGTTCTGGGAGTTTTTCTATCCCCAACACATGGATAATGTCTTAGGAATCATTTCCTGGAGACAAAATGGATATAAGTACGTTTACTTTCATACCCTCCATGTTTAAACAATTCTTTTTCGGGACAAACTGCTTTAAAGTAGTTAAATGAACCACAACTTTTTCAAAAGGTTCCCTTCTCACACTATTTTACAGTAAATACTTGCTGCATTTGCCAGAAGATTGGGGGTGAGAAATCCTTGTCTTTCACCCGGTGAAAGCAGGTTGGATCACTAGAGCAGCCTGACAGATTTGAAAGGTAAATCACCTGCTGAATAAAAACCATTGTGGTTCAAACTGCTCCTGAACCTTACTGAACAGAAAAGAGCTGTATTATCTCCCCCAGCATAAAACCAGCCAATCTGCCTTTCCATCTGGGCTGCTTGAAAGGAAGTTCAAAGCTGAGGTGAGGCAGAGGCTTAAATCTCATGCTGTCTACATGATATTGGAATTGGAATGTTTTCCCTTCACAACTTATTTTCTGTAGGAGTTTGTAGCTTTCACACACTTCTAGACAGGACTGAGGGTTTTTGGTTTCACACCTCCCAGCCCTATTGCACCGTCCTTGTGATCCCTCATGGGACAGGAGCAGACACAGTCCCACATCTCCAGCATCTAACCTCCTCTAATCAGCCAGAAATACCCACTGCTTTCGTTCCTGATGTAACAGCAAAAGTTAATGCTGCTCCAGCACAAGGAGGGCTTGTGGGATCGGATACTGGTGCTGCTGGTGGCCTTGACCTCAGGGACAGCATAGTCACCCTGGCAGCCCAGCAGAGAAAGGGCAGCCAGGAATTTGAGGATGAGTATGATAAACCCAGTTACATTAACAGCATGTATTTGCCAGGATAGGGACTGTGCCTGAGGGCAGGTCTCAGGAGAAGCTGGGAGATATCTTGACTGTACCAGGGTGTATGTTCAGAGCCCTATTCTCATAAATTATTTTGAATCCTTATAATAATGAATAAGCTTATTCAGGAGATGTTTCATAAACTTGAAAGCAAAGGGCTGTGGGTACATTTTCCTACAGTGAGGGGTACAAAACCCTGCAGAGATGCTTGGATTTTTTTTTTTTTAATCTAGATTCCTAACAAGCTGCAAAGATGAAAAGCTTTCAAACTCCTTCTATTTATCTGGAGAAATATTCCGTGAGAGAAATGAAATGGAACAGACTCACAGACTCATTTAGCATTTCTAAACTGATAAATACATTTATTGGCCGTGGCTGCTTGGGATGTTGATCCCAATTCTTTCTGCAGCCTGCTTGTTGGATTTCTTCCCCAGCACTTAGCTCTCAGAATGATGTTAGACTGCTAATATCAAACCATCTTGGCATTGTTTGTAATTTACATCTTATCCTCTGTTAGGGTACAGCACAGGAATTGGGTATTCCCATGGTGGAAAGTGGGTTGAGGAGCTCAGCCAAAGCCTGGTTTGATTTAATTTAGAAAGAAGGGTCTGTACCCTCTGCAAACCCCAGTTTGTGCCGATGGTGCCAGGCCTTGGCTCCAGTAAGCAACTCAAGCTGCTCCAGTGCTTCCCAGCCAGCAGCTTTCACTGGCCTTAATCATGTGGAATTAGAAAACAGATGACTGTTACTGTGCTAAAATAGAGGATAATAAAAATCAGCTTACTTAGATATCTGAGGAGCCCTCTAGGGTAAGGTATTACTTATGTCACCACAGTAAAATATATTTATAATTTTAACAATTAAAAATAATTTAAATATATTTTACGTTTATAGACCAAAACACCCTTTTAAAAGTTGGGGTTTTTTTACACCCGAGGATGTGAACCTATTTAATTTTTAGAGAATGTCTTTCCTCCCATCTTGGACATTTTTTTCCTGTTTTTGTTGAACTGACTTGTTGCCTCATTCTTACTTTAAAGCATTTGCGACTCCAGCCCCACATCCCAGTGGGTGAAGTTCTCAGGTGAATTTAGAGCTATCTTTATGTTGTAAATGTCACTGCCTTCATCCCCTTCCCTCTCCAGTCAAGAAATAAAAAAATGAGCAGTAGAGAAAGGCAAGAGGGCTCCGAAGCTCAGCCATAAAACCCCTGTTCTTGTTTATAGCCACAGACCCACACTGAAATGCCACTGGAAAATGAGAGGAAGGGCAAGTAGCAACTCTTAGATCACAATGAAGGGGAGGAATTTCCTATCAAGGAGGCATTTGGCCATGTATCGGCTCGATCAGCCCAGGTTCTTGAGGCTTTAGGAAGCCACCACACCCCCATCAGCACAGGCATGATTTAACATGCTCCTTTTTCGTTGCCCATCTTTTGCTTCCCTGGTGTGATGTGCTCACCATGGGTCCTGGGTCTGGGGTGCAGTGGGTTCTGCTGAGCTTGTTTTTTAATAGCTTTGGAGTTCTCCTTGGTCATTTACCTGTTAAACATGATTTAAGTCATGCCTTTGTCCCAGAAAATTGAGTAATGTTGAGAGCACGTTGCTGTTAATTAAACCAGTATGTGACATCCTTCGCTGGTGCCTGATATTTTGCAAGCCATGGTTCTAGCTGGGCTCCACCTGCACACTGGGAGATTCCATCTTCTGGTGCTAAACCCTCCAGCAGCCCTGGGCATCAAAACTGAGAAACTGAGCTATAAAGCAGCACTTCAGAGATGCCTTTTTTTCATGCTGTCTGGTTTTCTTACAAGTGGTGTTCTAGGGCTTGACAGAGAAGGGCAGTGAGGAGCATCAAGACCCAGCTTTGTGATGAAGTCGTGCCTTGCTGGTGTAATTTCAGATGTTTCAGACCATTTTTGGGTGGTTTCATGGCTCCCACAGGTGTAATATGTTGCTGGATTACCTGCCCCCTCCTTGTGGGTCTCAGTCCCCACCTGGCGTGGAAGGTCCCTACCAATGCCATGATACCTTCGAAAGGGGATAGCAGGTGCAGGTAATTTTTGTGCTCTTAAAATGCTCTGCGACATGCTTAAACCATGTCCCACCTGTTTTTTAAACAGGTTTTTTAAAAGCATTTCCACAAAGGCTTTTCTGATGAATCTGAGCAGCTCTGTTTGCCCGGGGTTGGTGTTGGCTGCACTTGGTCATTTGGTGGATGGTGCCACCTCCATAAAACCCCACTCTGATCCTCTCCCACAATTCCTTCCCGTTCCTCTGAGCTGCAGCTCTCTCCTTGTCTCCTTCAGATTTGTCCTGGAGGTGTTTGAGGGGGGTTACCCCAAGCGTTCCCAGCTGGATTTGGGTGACAAACCAGAAAAGCCCTCATCTTGTCTCTTAATGGCTAAAGCTGAACTCTTCTCACTCTATAGCCTATGTGTAGTGTGACCTGTCCTGCTAGACACTAATTAAGACTACTTGTGTTGCAATTTGGCAATGAACCATGATGGACATCTCTTTGCTAAAGAGTTCAACTGCTTTATTAACATTGATGAATGATCGTAGACTTTTTTTTGCCCTTTTTGCAAAGGTCATGCTCAAATAATCGCATCATCAGACTTAATTACAACAAGTTAATTTGTTGCTTGCCTGCCTCACAGATGTTTAGGAAAGCACATTTTGTTACTTCATATATCATGCATCTATGGGATTGCTCTTGAAGCTATAGCAATATAGTCATTGTATCTGGCCAAGGATGATGAGGATAGGGATTGTTGATGAATTTTTTTTCAGTCCCTTGCCAGCCAAGTCCATTAATGATGGTCTTGGACTTAGTTCAATGCCATCCTTGTCCCCAGCTGTACATCATGCCTACATTTGGTTCTAGAAAAATACAAATAATAATAAATAATGAATTATACCACTGTAGGATCACAGAATCTTACCTATCCTGTGGCATTGTACGTGTCCTTTGGTGTTTCCTGTCACTGCAAAAAGATCCTTCTGCCATTTCTTAGTCCTGTCCAACTAAATGACTCCTCATTTCAGTTCTGCTGTATGACACCATGGTGCAGCATTCCACAATTTTTCCATGTTTTCTTGTTCCTTCTGGGTCCCTGGATAAAAGCTGATGGCACACTATAGAAAAGCTCAATTCCAAACCATCTTAAGTAGTAGTAGAATCTACTGCTACATTTCTTAATACAAGTTGTGTGATTGTTTCATAAAACCAGTTTCCTCCCAAAGCACTGGTATCTGGGTGGGAGTGAAGCTCTCATGAAATCCCATCCCCATGGAGGATCACACTGTTCCTAGTCCCTCCAGGGCCCCATTCAAGCAGCACAACCACTTACCTGGGAGGATTTTAAAAGTTTGTTTTATTACTGTGGTGGGAGGAGGATGCACATTTCTTCTGGGCTGGGGAAGATGCTGCAGCTGGTGCCTTGCAGAGGGCTGGTGACCACCAGCTCTGAGCCTCCCTGCCAAGGAGAAGGAGGCAGTCCTGAATCCAGAGCTGGCAGACAGAGCAAACCCCAGGAAAAATCCAGCTCTTCTGCAAAGGAACAGGGAAAACCACAGAGGGTAAAACAAACGCAAAACCTCCGTGACCTGTGTACTGATCACCAGCAGCAGCAGCAGCTGTCAGAGAGCTCAGGCTGATAAAAGGCTAATAATTCACATTTATAGCCACTTTATATCTAGTATTTGCAAGCCCAAAAGGATCTTTACAGTAAATTAATTGGCAATAAGCAGCAGTCGTGTTGCTGTGACTCGGAGGGGGCTTTCCTCAGGCTGCAGGAGATGTCAGGTAAGCAGGTGTATGGAAAGGTGAACAAATGACTGGCTTTTTTTTGCCCTTTCCCCCCTGTTTTGGCAAAAGGTCCCATACTTCTTGTAAGTATTCCCAGGAGACAGGATGGGTGCTGCTGTCAGATAAGTCGGCATGAGCAGAATCACATTTTGTGGGGATTTTTGGTAAGCTGTAGCTTGTTATAATTACCCAGAGGATGCAGCCAAACTGTTTAAGTGCCCTGTGAGACATCCTACCAGGCTGGAAGAGCTGAGAGGATTGCTGGAAAGGAGGACACGTGTAAAGCGACCCAATCTGCTTGGGCAATAGCTCTACCTTTGCTCCAGGATGCTTCTGAGCTCATCTGTGGCTGGGCTGCTGTCTCTGGGGTTTGGTGTCCAAGGGCTCCCAAGTCCTGGCCACTACCTTGCACCCCAATACCACTTCTTGAATCACCAGCATGTGTATTCAGTCATGGAGCAGAGCTGGTAAGCCCAACGAAGTGGAAAGGTGTAGGAGATCCCT
The DNA here is from genome assembly GCA_013401335.1 of Brachypteracias leptosomus. Lineage (NCBI taxonomy): Eukaryota > Metazoa > Chordata > Aves > Coraciiformes > Brachypteraciidae > Brachypteracias > Brachypteracias leptosomus. The sequence continues at coordinate 46,292 of VYZX01003553.1, read as the reverse complement.
TCCAACCCAAACCATTCTATGATTCTATGACATCAGACTTAAGGATGTCCTGCTCATCTGATGAGTCTGGTCAGGGCTGGAGTTTTGGGTCCTCTTGTTTTCTTCAGTCTCACAGCGCTTGGCCCCACTTGCTGGGCTTGGTTCTCCTGGCTGGCATGGAGGAGAAGTCAAAAATGAGCTATGAAGTCAAAAAATAAAGACCTAAATAGTGACAATGAGCTATTTCAGAAGTGACTTGTTCTCATAAATTGATGCCTGGATTTTGGAAAGGAATTTTATGGCCTTTGTGAATCTTATTGAAAAATAAATTTTAGAAAATGCTTTCAGATAGTTACTGAGGGGTATTTACTGATAATTGTGTCAGAAAGTGAAAAAATTATAATGGTAAGAAATCTGCTGTGGGGTTTTACTGTGGTGTGGGGAGGAGCTGGAAAGGGAGCTTCTTTCTGTAGCCTGATTGGGAAACCACAAATTAGTTAACAAGGTGATAACAAAAATAAAGGAAAGGAGTTTGGCATGCTGTGCAAGCTCTTATCTTCTCCCTTTCGTAAGGAGCAGAGAGAGAAACAGAGTAGAAAGGTTGTAGGCTTCACTAAGTCCTAATTATCCCTTGATTATGCCCACAGCAGGGATGAATTTTTCAGAAGTAGGGTTTCTGTAGTAAATCCAGAAAACTGGCTGAGTAGTTCGATAGTCCCATTTATATGCCCTGCAAAGTAACAGTGGGGCCAGACTCAATACTCCAGTGCCTGAAAAAATAGATTGTACCTAAAAGCTGCTCTGATTTATGCCATTGGATGTGCTGCAGGAAAATTTTTTCTCCTTTCCTCCCCTCCCCAGGCAGGAAAACTGTTTGGTTCAGGCAGCACCTATAATCTTATGTGGTTATTTAGTCTAGAACATAAAAGTCCTCATGATACCTGGTTTTGTTCTATTTTATTTTATTTTATATATTTTTTCCCCTCCTCCTTTCTTTATTATTAAGAGATTGTAAGAGCTCTATGGAATAAAACCCAATGTGACTGCCAGAGGACCAGTTACTGAACTCATCTTTCTCCAGGTACTTGAATTCTCCGAGAATAAGAACCCAAGGAACATAGGAGGAGGGAGACATCCCATGTAAGCACGTACCTATAGTCTGAAAAATGGATGCTTTATGGGTTTGCTTCTTAGCAGATGAGTGCATTTTAGTCTGTTCGATGTGGTTCAGCTCCCCCCAAATGCTCAGTGTCTGCAGCAATGTGGATTTTGGAAGAAGCTGAGGAGATGAGCCATTTGAGGGCTGCATTTTGCAGCTGAGGGTGGTATTGATTTCCCCTGAATGACAGAATGTAGAAGCTCTTAGGACTGGAGCTGCAGGATTTATGGCTTCATGGTCCTTATTTCAACCCCTCAGGCAAAAGGCAGTTGAGACCTAGCCATACTCTCCAAAGAGCAGCTGTTCAACTGCATAAAAAGTGATTATTTGTATTAAAAAGGAGAACAGAAAAGCAACTGGTTGTATATTAATATATGATTCTCCAGAATGCAGCTTCCTACGAGATGCACTTGCATCCTCCTTGCTCCCAGCAGCCACACCCTCCTGCCTGACATTGGTAGGAAATACCTCCTAAAAATAAGTGGTAAATCGCACATTTCTTGTAGTAGGAACTGTTTGTGATGGTGTTTTGGGTTCTGCACGGGCTGTGCTGCTAACTCTGGGAGCCCTGGACACTGTTTTTCTTCTGTGTTTATTTCTTGCTTTGTTAAGCATCATAATTTCATATGCTTCTCGTGGCAGAAATAAGATAACATCAATTTTGGCAGCATCAATTTTGAGTCCGAATGGCAACAGTGCTGCTCTATGTGGGGCTCATAATGAGCTCGGTTTTATTTACACTTGATGGAGATGGATGCAAAGGGAAAAAAAATCTCCTGGAGCATTTTTCAGAGAGTTAAAACAATACATTAAGTCTATATATAAATGTAATAAATGTATTCAAATACAGTTAATGCTCTGAATAAATACATAAGGTCTCTAGACCTTGACTCCCTCTGATGCCCAAGGAGTATCAGTGCTACTTGAGGAGTATTAATGCAAATAGTTGTACCCAGTGGTGCGGCCCCTCTCTGGCTGTAAACATATCCGGCTGTAAACATATCCCCCCTCTTTGGGAGAGGGGTCATTACGAGGGAGATTTGGTTTATTTGGTTGCTGGATTATCCCAGGACTACCACAGTCCTTGGCTATTAGTGGGCAAATCATCAAGCACTCTCTCATGTATTTCAGAATGTGTGTTATTCTCAAATAGCAGTGAAGGCTGTAGGCAGGACAAAATTCAGTGTTATTAATCAGCAGTTGAGGAAAATTAGTCATATTTACAAAGGGCTTTTTTTTTTCCTGTTCACAGAATATTTTAGTACCTGGTGAGGGGTCTGGAGAACATGTCTTATGATGAGCAGCTGAGGGCACTGGGACTGTTTAGTCTGGAGAAGAGAAGGTTGTAGAGAATTTGCTCTCTACAACTACCTGAAAGGAGGTTGTAGAGAGGTGGAACTGGTCTCTTCTCACAAGGAACAAGTGATAGGATGAGAGGAAATGGCTTCAATTTGCTCCAGGGGAGGTTTAGATTGGATATTAGGAAAAATTTCTTTACTGAAAGAGTGGTCAGGCATTGGAACAGGCTACTCAGGGAAGTGGTGGAGTCACCATCCCTGGAGGTGTTCAAAAGACACGTAGACATGGCACTTCAGGATATGGATTAGTGGTCATGGTAGTGTTGGGTTGACAGTTGGACTTGATGGTCTTAGAGGTCTTTTCCAACCCGATTCTATGATTCAATTCACTGGCGTGTTTGCAGAGTACTTCTCTCCAGACATGACCAGGAATGAGTTAAGGTTGCATTGCCATAGACATGCTTGGGGTGGCAGCTCTGCTCAACTCTCTGGGGCCTGAGCTTGCCCCAAGGCTGTGCAGCTAGAAATGCTTGTCCCTGCTGAGTTTTCTCCCAAAAATACAGTTAGGAGTAAAGTTCTACAAGCAAAATTCTGAGGAATGGGTGGGAAAAGCCCTGTGGGTGTCCCTGAGCAAGATCCCTGTCACTCAGGAGGAGAAAGGGAGCATTGACGCCCCTATCATGGGGCACTTTGAATTTTTAAAATGGCAAACATGGAAGGAATTCTGATATTCAGGTGGGGATGTGTTGGCAGGAAGGGCAAAGGCCTCCAGAGAGCACAGGCTGGGGGACATGATGTGGAAATGCAGAAGATTGAGACATCACAAGGTGAAATCCTGAAGTCTTGAGCAGAGCTATGATGGGCACAGGACGAAAACACCCAGTTATAAAATGACTGGTAGTGAGTGGTGTTGTATTTTGTATTCTGCAGCCTCACAGCCCTAGCTGGAGCTCAGCTGACACCTCTCGTGCTCCACGATATGATTTCCATCAGAGGTGGTTGACAGGCTGTCCATATCGTTACCCACCACAGAAGTTAGCGGTGCCCAGCAGATATCGCCTGCTACTTTCAGCCCACAGCAACTAACTTCTGCTTGGAGCCAGGTTTGATGAACCCACGTCCAGCAGCAATCCCAGCCCCCACGCAGCCTGGAGAGGGAGGCACGGCCTCAGGAATGGCAGAGCTGTGCATGGAGGCAGAGCCTGACCCCTTTCCCAAAGCTCTGGGGTGAGATTTGCTCTGCAGAAATGCCCTTTCTGAGTATTCTCACCTGAGGCAGCTGGTGTGCTGCAGCCATGTAGCAGCATCCATCGCTCTGTTCCATACCAGTGTGTCAAGTTAGGGCTGGGATGGACATTAGATGAGTGACAGATGCTCTCTACTAGCCCCTCTCCCTTCCAGAAGAGGAAGAGAAAGGGAATAAGGAAGAAAGGCTTGGATTAGAGTAGAAAGCTAAAACAGCTTTAATGGAAATATTAACAATAAAATCAAATATATGAAGCAAACCCCCCTGATGACAATTACATCAATGTCATCACTGATGCTTGTGGAGCAGGCACTGGGGAAGTCCCAGACTGGACTCAGTGGTAGATGGAAACCAGATTCAGGAGCTGGATTCTGGAACTAGGTTCAGGAACATATGGATTGGGATTAAAGGCAGAATGCAGAGAGTTGTCCTCAGACACTGGCCATTGAAGAAGAGGCTTGACCCTCATGATCCCTCAGCTTTATACAGAATATGGGGCACACAGGATGGAAGTTGACCAGTTTGGAATGGAATGCATTGTTGACCAGTTAAGATGATTTTAAAAAATAAATGCATTGTTGTGATCAAAACATTTTTGTGTAATAATGAGGAATTTCGTTTTTCCTGCAGCTAATGATGTTTACAATGCAGTGTTTTGCTGAATAATTTTTAATTAGAAGTGAGGACATGGATCCAAACCTGTCATACGTTTATGCTCATCTGTTTTCTTGAGTCTTTCCTGAGATAATGAGTCCTGCCTCCCTTCCTCAGTGTCAAATTCGAGTTTGACCTTTTTTTTGCTTGTAAATAGATTAGGAAAATTAATCCCAGGCTATAATAAGATCTTTCATTACACTATGGGGAAGCTTATTTATGCTTTCAAAGCTTGTTCCAACCTAAGAGGTGTGAAAGGAAAGAACACTTGAGCTCTCTGCTGCTGACAACAATATTGTATCTGAAAAATAAAAGTCGTGGTGCTGAGGTTATTGAAGATAAATCTCAGCAGCACAAGCACAAACTGGAGATAGATCTTTGAAGATAAGGGAGGTGGGTTTTACTCTGGTACATCAGAAAGGTGATTACAGCTGCACACAATTGTATATGAGGGAAAAAAGTGGGGAAACAGGAGAAGAGTTTCCTTCCCAGCTGGTTTCTGGCAGCTCATGTAAACCAGCTGGGTGATGCTCATTTGCAGGATTTTCTCTGTTTCTTAGGCTATTTCTCCCAAAATGGATTAAAGGAGCTTTCTAGTCTCAGCTGATCAAAGGTGATTAAAGATGAATGGGTCCACCCCTCTGACAGAAACCAAGGTGGTGATGGGAACCAGAGTGATGCCAACAGGAAAGCATCCTGGTCTCTCACCCAGTCGGTGATGTGGACTCAGAGCTGCAAGAAACCTGGTGAGACCTTGAAGTCTTCAAGGAAAGGCTGGGGAGCTTAGGAAGGGAGAGGCAATAGTGAGGGGTGTGGAAATGGGTCAGCAGGGCTTTGCTGGACACTGAGGACCAGGCTTCTGCCTGGTGCCTTGGTGTTAAAGAGGGGCTTGGCCTTTCATTGCCATGTCCCTGGCTTGTGGGCTCTGCACAAGTCCTATGAGAGTATGTATTAAATAATTCCTTTATAAAGGAATGATCTAACAGGCAGCTTTGCTCAGGTGAAGAATATGGATACTATTTTTTTTTTTTCCCTGCATCATATGGGGATTTGCTCTAATAACATCAAAATCCATGCAAGTACAAGGAAAGATCTGGCTTCATTTTCTTGGCTTTGTTCATGTTCAGTTGCCCTGTAATCTGTGAGCAAGCCTGTGGTCCTTGGGACTTTGGGGAGGCTGAGGGTTGTGGAAAGGCAGAGAAGAGACAAGAATAGCCCAAGTAGAAAATCACAGAGTATGAAAAATGTTTTTGTGTGTGGAGGAAAAGGGAGCGTGCGTCTTTCTGAGAGGATCCCGTGACTGAGTGTGGAGCATCAGCCTTTTGTCTCTGAATTCTGCAACTCAAATCTGCTTTCAGAGGCAAAATGAACTCTGCAAAAGCAGTTTAAAAAAAGTCGATTATCCCAGCCCCAGGGTCGAGTGAAGCAAGACTGAGATGAGCTGAAGAATTAATGATAGATGTGAGAAATGTACCCAAAGCCTGGGGAAGGCTTCATGGTTTGGATATTGCAACTTCCACCAGATCTTTTTGTCTCCTTCATAATAGGTCTTCAAAAAAAGATAATCGGCCCAAACTGTCCTCTAGAAAGGAAACATAAACATGATCTAAATAACCATGGGGTAAACCCCCCTGTTCTCAATTGAAGCCATCAGTGGCCAATGACCACTCAAATGAACCATTTAGCACCTTTTGGTGTGGTCAACCTGGTGGAGGTTGCAAAATGTCCTGACAAAAGGCGAAGTCTCTGTTGACTCTGGTTGCTCAGTGTGTTTTAAATTAGTGGAAAACTGTGCCTCTTAGAACTACTGCTTTGGCATTTAGCCTTGTGTACTTTGCTGTGGCTTAATAAAGTGACTGAACCCTGACGAGAGGCAAAAAAACCAAGCTCTGCTTGACTTGGGATAAGAAAGGAATTTTCTTGTTTAGTTGTTTAGGAGTTGCTTTAATCATAATGAGTAAACTGAAGGTGCTTATATTAATATAATTGATGTTACCGAATGGAATCTATAGTTCCTGAAGCAGTAATAAAAAGTAACTTATAATAACTGTGAAATGATTTGCTGACATCCTATAGGCATTCCACACCCTGAATAAATGAGGTGTACATCTGCAGCCCTTGGAAAGGAATAAAACTGTGTGTCTGTGCTTCCAGATCAGGATGAACGTGGCACAACTCCATCCATCCACCCACCCACCATGCTTTGCACGGTTTGGACAAGCATTTTGGTTCACAACTGGGCTCGGGTTATTGCTCTTGAGAGGAAAATGAGATGAAATATGTCTTTACAAACTAGGGATGTCTAAGGGAAGAAATATCCCTGAACCAATATGCCTGTATAAACAAAATATGCTTAGGGAGGCCTAGGGGAAGAAATATGCCTTTAGAAAGAAGGGACACCTAGAAGAAGTATGCCTTTAAACCTTAACAATCAAAGGAGGCTTAGGATAAGATAAGAGGTAGGTTGTGGAATAACAAAAGAAAACAGGACTGGTTCTTTTCACCATTTGGGGAGTCTCAAGGTGGTAAGGAATTAGCCTTGCAAATAGATAAGGGCAGCGGTGATTTAAAAACTTAAGAAGTGATAGGTTGAATGGAACCAGCACCTGGCCTTCAGTAATATACATTGTAGAAACTTTTACATATTAACTTCTCCTCCCAGGGAGGGAGAACATAAAGTAGAGTTAATAAGACATACAATGCATAATGTGAAGGGGGGGGTACATGTTAGAGGGATGTATGTAGTAGGCGTATCGGGAAGTCTGTACTCTCCGAGTACCTCAGCCAATGGGGAAGGGAGAAAGGGAGACCTGCGGCCGGGAAATTAGGATAAAAAGGGGGCTGTGTCCCCCAGGAACTTTGAGAGACCCCATTGGGATGCTCCCGTGGACTCTCCCTTTATTTGAATAAAGCTAACTAAGGCTCCCCTGTCTCCTTTGTGAACACTGACCTTCTAGCGGTGAGGATTTTCCGTACACTCTCTTTGCTACCATTACAGCTATGGAAAATGAGACAGAAGGAGACTTTCTAGCCCCTGGGCATACCTAAGGGAGTGGCTGAGCCCAGACTTGAGCTCACCTGGGCTCGACCCAAAGTCCTGCCTGTTCCCCAGGCAATGCTCTACACCACAGCTCGGCAGTCAGATTGTATTTATACCCAGAGAACTTGCTTTCCATTAAGAAATTTTTTTCCTGGCAGGGTATGCATCTATCATTAAATCAAAATCTTTCTGGAAACAGAACAGAGACTTGAAGTTCAAAGCTCACCACTGTTTTCCATGGAGCTCTTTTTGCTGGTTGCCTGGGAGGCTTATTTGAAATTATGCGTGAGGATGGGCAGAGAGGAATGATTGCCAAAGTCATCATAAGTATGCCCTGGAGTGGGCGAGACTTAGAAAGCCCTTGGGGTGCAGGAGGTGGCTGAGATGAGAGGCAGCAAGCTCTGTCCCTACACCATGAGCTGGTCTGAGCTGCAGCACGTCCAGCACCCTCCAACCAGAGAAAATCCTCAGGGGCCAAAACCCCCAGGGACGGTCCTCTCCTGTTCCTTCCACCTTACAGACTGTCCAGCAAGCCCTCAGTTTATATGTGCTTTCCATATCATTTGCTCTCACTGATTTTGGAAGGTTGATGGGTGCAAAAATGACAAAATGCTGTCTGACATAATGCCCTTTACAGCCCTATGCCAAAGGAGGATCCTTGTTTTCTTATGACAGCCTGGAATCTCAGCCACACTGTGCTTAATATTATTAAAAGTTCCCTTTTGCCTTAAAATATTGTCACTTTTTCAAGCCTTGCCTAGCTAGGTTTGTGTGTTTATATGGTGATGGACTTTGCCAGTGCAGGGTTAATGGTTGCCCTAGATGATCTTAAAGGTCTTTTCCAACCTAAACCTATGATGCATTGAAATGGAAGGTAATGAAGTTTCAGACAAAGAGTTTTCCAGAGACTGGGAGAATTCAGTGGCTCATACATGCAGCCCCTCCCCAGCTAGAAACCTCCGCCTGGTGAATCTTGGGTCAGAAGTGCTAATTTTGAGCAACTTTTAAATAGTGAGGAAGCATCTGCTGTGTGCTATAAAGCAGCAAAGAGAAAGCTTAGCTCTTGGGGTTGATGTGGAGGATCAGCTGTTGGGAGCTGGGTCCTGATCAGTGTGTTTCTGATGAGATGATGCACTTCACTTGTGGGTTTTGTTAGTGAAGTGTGTTGGTTCATTTGATATGTATGAGACTTCATATGGCTTGTGGGAGCACAGATATTAACGTTTGGTTAAATGTACAAGTTGATTCTTCTTCCTTTCTACAAGGGTCCTCTCCATAGCCTGAGAATCTCTGCAGAAAAGTGGCTCCGGGTTTTGTTGTTGGGTAATTTGTCTTCAGCTCCCTTGTGCATGGTGGTATCAGGGAATGCTGGCAGCAGAAATGCTTCGGCTGCTTTCTTCTGTCCTTTTCAATTTACTGTAATTGCAGCCAGCAGTGATAGAAGACATGCAGTTCTGGATACTTTCAAGGTTGCCCCATTTTTTAAAGGGATCATTATTGCCATGCAGAACAGCACTGTGGTTGGGGACCATGACACTGTACCCACCTCTGAATAATTGCCTAACATCTCCCTGAGTTAAAAAAGCATCACAGATCGGTCCTTTCCCGTGGTTTTGGTCCAGCCCCAGCCTGTGCCATCTCCCTGTGGAAATGAAATGCTGTGAGAGATGTACTTAGGTCAGCAAAAGGATTGTAACTCACCAATGCAATACAAGCCTTTTCTATACCTTTGTTTTACAGTTCAAAATACATATTGTGCTGGCACAGAGCTTAATGGTGCGTATATATCATAACACAGGGCACTTGTGGCCCGTGGCTGCTGTTGCTCTGAGCCTTTCCATTGGTGATCTCTTTATGGTGAATACAGACTGGGAACTGTTGCTGGATACAGAGTTTTCATTGATTTAAAATGTGTTTTTTCACTTGCACAAACTTTTATGTATAGCAGATTATTACATACCCGGTATAATTGTGCCTTGTATGTAATTAATTTGGTTTCCAGAGAAGTCACTGGAAGCAATTATTTGATTTTGCCTGGAATTTGTGTACCTGGTAAATGTTGGGAAACAAGTGCCATGCAGTACTGTGGGTAAAATGGAAGGTCGCTGTCATATTTTTAGTCTAATACACAGTCAGACACTACTCATCTAATTAGTATCTACTTAATTAGGCTCCAGTAAAAGATTTCTGAAGTTAATAACGTAGTTAGATAACATAGTTATCTAAGTTGATAACATAGTTAGAAATTCCAGAGTGTTTCTGTGTATGCCTTACAGGTTTTGTGTGCAAACTGCTTGCCTAATGTCCATCAAATCGTAGAACCTTGAAGGTTGGAAAAAACCTCTAAGATCATCAAATCAACCATCAACCCAACACTACCATGATCATCAGACCATGTCCTGAAGTGCCACATCTACACATTTTTTGAACACCTCCAGGGAAATGTTCAAACCACGGGCAAGTCCTCCTGGTGCATCTTCACCCAACTCCCAGGACATTCCTCCAGTGCTGCTTATGGTTTCACCAGCTTAACATGAGGGAAGAGAAATCAAACCTTGTCCAAAGGCCTCCTGCATCTCAACCAGACCTTCTCAGCTTCAGCAGCACCCTGTCCTTGCTACTAGCCTGGTGTTGCAGGATCCTGCACACTCCACAGCTCCTGCTTGTTCCTCTCCTGCTATTCTGAGCTTGCAGGTATTTGCTTGTTCTTGGCTGTGGTGTAAATCCACGTAGTGCTCGTTCACCCAGCTATTTTTGGCAGGGAAAGGAGAGATGCTGGAGAGGGTTGATGGCATGGAAGGAGCTGCAGCACGCTGTGCACCACTCAGACTAAGCTCAGAAAATAGGGCTGGCCTCTGGCTTAATTTACTTTCAGCCCAGGTTCACGCCAGCCACTGCTCACCATAGTCAGGGATAAGAAATGACTGACTCCTCCAAATGGTCCCTGCTGGTTCCTGAATCAATTCTCCATTAATACCAGAGTTATAAGGTATTTATTCACTCCTGGCTACTTGGGTTGTCCCAGAAGTAGTCACCTTGGGGGATTATGCTCTCACTAAAGGTTTTGATAAAAAAATTGAAATTCCCTTTTGTTGTCTTGCAAGTGATTATGTTCACATGATAAAAATGAATTTATACCTGACTCCACCTATTAATCAAAAGGGTCAGTACAATAAACAGTTTTTACCTTTTCTGCCAGAAACTTTACCTCCTGATGGTCTTAGGACCTGCTTATAAGAGAAGACGTAGACAAAAGAACAGGATCTCAAAGCCTGGTTTGATCAATGCGGCACAGAGACATGAATTATAGTTGAGAACTTGGTGGGGGGAGAAGTAGAGAGCTTTGATGCCAGGGAGAAGTAAGATTGCCTGAGGTTTCAACCTCCAGGAAACAAAGGTGAATGAGTAAGCTTCATTCATCTTAATAAATTTATATCTGGCATCTGGTTCTGAATGAGATTGATTTTTCCTTTCTTAAGATATGTATGTGTGTGAATATATCTATATAATATGTATATATATATATATCTCTCTCCCCCATACTATTGCTTTCATAAACCTCACAACTAAACAACTGACTTATTCCATTGCATCTGATTGCAAACTTAGGGTGAAGATGGAGTTTCTGCTCCTGGGTTTTACATTTATTAGGCTGCTCACTGATAACTTCTGAAATCATCACCATGTCTTAGAACCAGAGGTGCTGGCAGCCCCTGATTTACAGCCAGGTTTTGAGGTGATGTGTTACCAGGACATCTGATACATGTGGTACCATGGAGTTGGTTTCCCCTGGGCATCTGCAGGTCCTGCTGATTCTGAGGCCTTTGCCCTTAGCTTTGTTAATGTTTTGCTCATCTGCAGTGACCCCCCAGCCCCCATTCCCCTGAATTCCTGGCAGTTTGGACATGCAGAGTATCCAGCCCCTTCTCCTGCCCTAACAGGCTGTTTGAGCTGAAGGAAGAACACGAGCTACTGCAAATGTCACGAGAAGAAAAAAAGAGCCACAAGTGGCATTTACCTTTCTGATTATTCCTTCTCATCCCCTGCACTGTGTGTACATTTCCATTACAAGGTTGCGTGTGACAAAGAGTAGTTAGATTTGTTCTACAAATTCGTCTTTAAATATCCTCACGTCCTCCCAGGATGTGGTACTGCTCTCCTGACACACCTGGAAATACGAGCACCACCTGTAGCCTCTCTTCTTTTTTCAAATACCTCTTTAAATATCACTTCCCTGCACCCTAAATCTTGAGCCACATCAGTAAAAACGAGGCCACCTACATTTTTTAATCAGGCCTTTAAGTTCATTCTCTGATTGTCCTTCCCATCATACTTCTGATGGGGTAACAAATCCAGTGCCATGCACAGGGCTGGCCTCCAATGCATAGTAAATTATTCAGTGTATAGAAATGAGGATATACACGGGTAACCTAATGGGCACAGCACTGCTCTAGCTGCACTCTGGGTATCTGAAAATAACTTTCTGCCATGGATGTTAAAATACCAGCTCACAATGTGGTGTTAAGAGAACAGATGGGTATTCTGCCGTGTGATGTAGCCTAGAAAACAGCTTTGATTTAGTGTACCATGCTTGTCTGACTTTTAAACTTGTATTAAACAGAATTTCATAAAGGCAAACTCCACATAAAAATCTCAAATAACAGGGCACTTGGCGGGAGGTTACTCGGCTATGAAAATTATTGATTCATTCTCCTTTCATTTCAAATGGGCAGATGTGTATGAATATTTCTTTACTTTGCGGGCTTTTTTTTTTAGAAGGGAAAAAGGTCTTCAGTAGGTGTTTTGATTTGACAGCACAATCAAGGGAATTAGTCCTACGTATAAAACAGTAATTAAAACTGTTAGTTTTCCGAGGCTGTACTGACACAGGAGAACTTCCCCCCCGTATAAAGCTGTTTCTTCTTTGTTGCAGTGCTCCTGAAGTTTGGCCTTTGAGATTATGATGTAGTGTTAGTTCATCATCTCTTCAAAACAAGTTTTGAAAATTTAACCACTTGGGAACAACTCTCTCTGGCACTATCAGTATCTCAGTGCTTTTCACTAATTGGCTGACTTTTGTGAGCTACGTGTAGGCATGCCAAAATGATGGCCAACTGACAGATGTTCGTTGTGGAAGGGCCAGCAGGTTCTTCTGCACCAAGGGCTGATCCAACTGTATTAAGATGAGTAGAAAGATTACCTCTGGCTTTCCCTGAAACAGCTAATTTATTGAGTTTTATGGGAGGGGATCCCTGTGGTTCCTAGGCTCGTTTTGCAGGCATGGCGTGAGAATTTATCACAGAATTGCAGAATGATAGGGGTTGGATGGGACCTCTGGAGATCTCTGAGCTGGGTGAACCTGCTTTAGCAGAGAAGTTGGATGGGATGATCTCCAGAGGTCTCTTCCAACTCCTACCATGCTGGGATTCTGTGGTGACCAGACCTGCTGTGTCCAAGGGGTCATGGCTGATGAGAAGGTGCAGGTCACTCCCCAGTGGCAGTGATGCAGATGTTGTTTTATAATAGCATACAATAATATACCATTACAGTTTATATATCAAGAGATACCATATCTATTTATTATACAGTTATTATATTTACTATTTAGATGGCTTCCCAAAAGGATGAATGCTTTTTCAGCAGGAATGTTGGCATCTAAAATCAATCAGAAAAGGGAGTTATCACTGTAAGAATGGAGAGAGCTAAGATCAGATCCCTTTTTTATTTTGGAGAGTATCACTTTGAGGATGCACCATCTATGCTTTTTAAAGTTGGAATGAAGTAGGGGAGAAGAGGAAGAGTAGATTGTCCTCGATTTGGAAAATCACAGTGTACCAGCATGACCTGTTTTTATGAATTGGAGCCTTCACTCTACAAAGTTGTTGTTAAAAGACTTTATCTCGCTGACCAGATGGTGCAATTTGTCTGGCATTGACATTTGGGAATATCTGCTGAATTTTGCATAAGGACAACTGTTTTAATTATACAGTGTCTTGCTGCATTAATCTTATTTGTCTGCAATGACCAACTCTTTTCTTATTCCTGGAGATCATGTAACTGTATTGTTTGTGCTTTTATACAACCTTCTTCTCATCCCTATTCTTTTATTGTCTACCCCTTGGATATTTCTTCGGGTAAAACTCCTCGTGTTGAAGTGTAATGACGTCCTATGGAAAGCAAACCAGATGTGGATGAGCCTGGGATATTTAAAACCTCTCTCCCAAGTTAATCCTTTCATCAGAGTAAATGCGAGATTCTCTTAGGGATGGAAGTAGTATATAAGATTAGGGCAAAGAATGAGCTGTGAATCTTGGTTTTGCAGCTCAAAAAAGAGATTGGAGATATAGCAGCAGCTGGTTGTGTGGCTGGCTTCCCCTGTTCAGGAAGGATGAAAACCAGAGAATTCAAATATTTGTAGGAATATAAAAAAGCAGCTCCGTAAGACAGAAAAGCTATTGACCTTCTTCCCATTACCTGAAGGAAAAAACCATTTACAGAACTTGCTTGTGCTTTCCCAGGCTGTGGACTGCTGTGTCTGTAGTGGATGGGTGTGTAGGAAAGGAGTGGCTGGATCTGTGAGTGGTCATCCCCATCCCAGTGGTGACAGGACCCTGCCTTTGGTGGCATGTGTGACTTGGTTGTGCCAACAACACGTATCCCTCAGCCCTCCTTCTCACCTGCCCCAGAGCCCCTCTGCCCTCCCCAGTGTCCCCCAGAACTAAAGGAGAAAGCACAAGTGGATTTACACCTAACTGACCCTCCCATGCTGTCCCCTGTTGACCCACCTTGGTTTGGATCATTCATTATAGTTTAATTTAGGGAATTCAGGACTGAGTTTGTGTGTGCAGAGGAAGCAGCTCATTACAGCTTAATTACTTGTATTGCCTGGAGCAAAACATCTGTATTGATACAGAGCAGCACAGAAATGTGCTATCCATTAGAGCAAACTTATTAGTCCTCTGCCATAATGGTAAGGTTTATTATTTAATATTTAGACTGTGTTTTCAGTTGTACAAGGCAGGGCATCTTTTACCTCCCAGCAGCAGCTCCTGCTCTTGCAGCCACCTCTGGAAGTAACTCTGTACATTCCATGAGCCAAACTGAAGGCTTATGTAGTATATGTGAAGGACATAAACATGGGCTGTCCTTCCAGAGAGAGCTGCTGGGGGCACTAAAGCACACCAGCACTCCATTACCACTGGGGCTCCTCCAAACAAGCCCTGGCTCAGCTGCCACCCTTAGAATGAAGTGGTCCCACTGGATGTAGTCCTAGCATGCCAAGACTGGCACCTCCCTTTCTATAGTGATATGAATTTGGACTTTCAGCACCAGTCCCCCAGTTCAGCTTGCCCACCACAGCTCCAGCAGCATGCCAGGGAGTTGTAGAAATGACTTCTTGTCTGAAGCCACCAGTCCTGGCAGACACATGGCACATGGCTGTGAGTGTCCTCGATTCCTCTTCTTGTGAATTTTTAAAAGTTCTTTGTAGTCCCTTTTGCTGCTGGAGCATTCAGGTCACAGCCTTTATCTCCACTTCAGGTTTTCCTGGAGAGATTGCAACTTAGGTTGGCAACTCGCTGTCATGCTAAGGCTACTGAATGTTGGAGCTGAGGATGTTTAATGTGCTGCTACCCCTGGAAACTGTGATGGATTATGCACAGCAGCTATGGTACACAACTGAACAACCAGGTAGTTAATTACAGCAATTAGAACACTTTATGAAAAGGAATTGCACTTGTGGTCATTCATTATGATGATGAATTTCCCATATTTTACTACTGGTCATCTGCATCACTCATGTGACAAATAGGTAGAAAGAAAACCCTCCCCTTCCCTTCTCTTCATACATGGAGGAGATGGTGTTGTTAATGTGACAGTGTCTAATTGCTCTGGTGCCCAAGTTCAATATGTATATTCTTTTGTACGTATTACTCACATCCGAGTATTCTGTTACACATTGTGTGGCTTTTGCAGATAAATTTATAGCTATGACCAGTCTAATACATACAAATGCTGGTCTTAAATCTACAGAGAGACTGCGGAGTGAGATGTTTGGGCAAATTGTGTAGAACAACTGAAATGACAGGCGTTGGGAAGTGGGAGTGTTGCTTGGTACAAGATCTTTGACTCTTGTTGAGTGATAAATTTTCCAGTACTAAATAGCTGGCACATTATGTTACACGAGGTTGATGGGTGCAAATTATCGGCTTGGTTGTTTCTAGACAGAATGTTATTAGCTGGAGGGAAAGGTGGCAAAGGGCCAGGAGCAGAGCTTGAACTTCTGTGTACATTGTCTTGAATTGCAAAAGCAATTGTGTGGGCCTGTTGGAACTGGCAATAGGAAAGTCACTACCAAAGCTATATTTAAAGTGAAGAGATTGAGCTTTTTCCAATAGGGACCTGAGACCTTGATCACATGAAGAATACCGGAACATCACGTTAATTAGAAACAGCCTGTGATCAAATAGCTGAATTTCCTGCCACCTAATACACAGGACTCAAAAAAAGGATTGTAATTATGCGGTGTAAAAAGCTAGAGAAAGAAATATTCCAGAGAGGATACCAAGCTCCATAGTTCAACCAATCTGCAAAAAATCAAGGTGAGACCTCTTAATCCCCTGCTCTCCTCATCTGCTGTGAGATTCTTGCACCTCCTTCCCACAGGCTGGATGCTTCCCATAAGCAGAGGTTGATGTTGGGCCAGTGCCTTGTCTGGGCTGGATGCTCGTGTTTTCCTTTTCTTGCACTGACCTCCAAAATGTGCTGCGTTACACCAGCTCATACGTACACAGCATCCCATTTTCACAGTAATTTAGTTTTGGCAGTCAGTGTGCAAAAATTCTGAAACCAAGTGATTAGCTCAAAAACGCCTATAATGTGAATATTCAGCAATGGAAAATTTTCCCTGGTCTCCTCCAAGCTGAGGAGCATTGGAGTTGCTCAGTTTTTTTCAGTCCTGAATACCACTCAAGGTCTTCCGTCCTCACTTCTGAAGGTCTGCACCTATAGCCCCAAGCAGATTATTATCCCAGTGATGTTTTATTCATTGTAATGCTGCCAAATGGAAATGAATTTTTTGTGGTAATGAGTAGTAATTCTAGCATTCAGAAAAATCCTGAACTATGGAGAAGCACAAAAGTATTAAGAAAGAAAATAAATGAGTGCCAAAAGTGAAGGAGTCCCTGTGCTGTGATGACAAGTCAGCCAGGGATGGGTCACATCTCCAAGGAGCAGGGATTCAGGACAGGGTGTTCCCAGCATGTGAGAATGCTCAGTGGGAGTGCTCACAGCCCTGCTTGTCCCATGGTACCTGGGAAAAGCTGCTCCTGGACACTGGTTGTGTTGTAAAAGTGACTGAGACCACTTTTAATGATTCTCCTGGATATATTGTGCTGAAGGCATTGAGAATGCACACTGGGATTAAAGTCAGTAGTATCTCCTAAATGTAAGAATGTAGTTCACTTGGATCAGAAATGGAGCAAGGAAATGCAGAAATACTGTTGAGATTAAAATAATGCCTCAAGGTGGCAATAGAAGATGCAGGTGAAACAGGGCACATGCTCACAACAGAGGGGATGTCTGCTGAGGACTGGTGGTGAGATGCTAAGGACATACTCAGCAGAGCTGAAGCTCAGCAGCTGCTGAGGAGAACTTCTCCCGTGGTTCCTCAGGAAAGCAGACACATCTTCATCAGTAGGAGTGTTTGCTCCAAGAATCACATGTCACAAATGTGTGGTGAGATCCTGCCAGCTGGGCTGGGCTGTGCAAACAACTCCAAAACATGTTCACTGAGAAAACCCCTTCTGAAGGAACAGAATAACTTCTCTGTACAAAAACCGCGTGGTTCTGCCAAGCTGCAGCCAGCTTGTTTTCAGGTCATGCCAAATATTTGTTTGCAGCTGAGGCAAACGTACTGATCTGGTGTCAATAAATGTCTTGATTCCATTCAGTGTTTGAAAACAGTGTGTTGGCCACAGCCAGATCCATTGGTGGCATCAACACCGATTCTTACACAAACTGCTTAAACTGTAGTTTTGTTTTGACATAACTTAGAAGATAATTTTTCATCACTACCAGTAACTGCTCTGGGAAATCTCTGGAGTCGTTAGTCACACAGACGTGCTGCATTAACACTGTGTACTGTAAAATTGTACTGAAGTTTGTTTTCCTGTGAAGATGTCTGGGGTGGCTTTGTGGGTAAAATGTATTTTCAGCTTAAGGAAAGCTGCCTATAAAATCCCTTTTTACTGTTCCAGAAGTTCATAGCTGTAATTTTCAGTTTCTCCTGTTTTTTGTTGCATTTTGGTATTAACGGTGTTTAATAACTCTATTTCTAATTTCCTATGTCTGTTATCCTTCATGAACACGTGTTGCCCTGTGCCCCTGCAGTGAAATTCAGTATAAATTCCTGCACCAGAATGGCCATCTTATAACCCAGCATCTCTGCTCTGCTTGTGTTTCTTTCCTGAAATAACTCTGCCATGGGATAAATTAAATCCAGCAGCGTTTTTCCTGCCCCAGGTAGGTAAAATCCACCAGAGAGGGTGATCTCATGCTGTACCAAGAGATACATCCCACACTTGGGTGTTCCACCAGGTCACTCTACTTCGGGGCAGCTCCCTTTTGTGGTGATTTTCCTACATGTTCACATCCCACTTATTAAATAATTTCTCACTTTTCTGTGTTTACTCACATGGGTGGAAGCAGTCCTCAAACTACATGGAGCAGAGGAGGACCCAAGCTCTGCCCTTGGTCCTCATCCCTTCCCAGACACTCAGATCCACAAGAGGCTGCTGAAGGCCACGAGTGAAGGGTAAATTACTCTTCAGACTAACTACTAGTCTGTGACAGCACACATTTTGTTCATATCAAATGTAACTACAGGCTTTGCTACAGGAATGTAGCTTATAGCTCCAGTGAAAGAAAGTCTGTTCACTGCATAAATTCCTCAATGACAGATTAATTTCCTTTCTTTATAATAATTATGGCCTTGTGGACTGTTATTGTATGACTCATTTGGGCTTTCAGAAATGACACCATGGCTTGATTTCAAAAGTGCTGGATGACCTGCAGGCTCCGTTCACTTCAAGCATCTTGCAAATATTTAAGAAATGTAAACTCAAAATTGAATACATATATATTTTTTTATTTTTTTTTCCCCCCTCAGTTGAAATAGGAAAGCACAAGCCTTGTGAGGAGCAGGTGAGGGACCTGGGGCTGTTGAGCCTGGAGAAAAGGAGGCTCAGGAGAGCCCTTCTCTCTTCTGACAGCTCCCTGAAAGGAGGTTGGACACCCTGGAAGTAGTAGCACACAGGGCAAAACTCCCACAAGTATTCCCACTAATCACAGAGGCTTTCTCCTGCTCTTGTTCTAGATCCTTGTATTTTTGTTTCCTGCATAAATTTACATTTTGTGTTGTAAGACTGAGGAGGGCGGGGAGGAGTGTAGTTACATCTTCTTAGAACCATAGAACAATAGAATGCTTTTTTTTTTCTTTCTTTAATTAACCTGCTTAAAAATGTGTGAGGCAGAAAATTTGAAATTCATAATAATTAAATGGCACCAGAGATATCTTTTAGGAGCTTCAGCATGACTCACTGTGCCCAGACTTAACAACAAATGCAGTATCATTCATTCCTTTTCCTATTTTAAATCACATGGGAGAAAAAAGTCTCATCTACAACCTACTGAAGTGAATGGGATGACTTCATTAATTCAAGGCAATTTTGGATTATATTTTAGGACCTGCCTACGTCCTACCCCTGCTCTGAACAGTTGGAGGGAAGCTGAGCACATGCTCCCCAGCGGGTCTCTTCTGTGGATGTGACAAGGGAAGTTAACAGTTAGTTAATTCATCATTTGTCAGCAGAAGGTTGGTGGAATAATTGACTTGAGAAAGACTAATGAGTAACACCACGCTGGTTTGGGCCAGAAGCTTTGGTGGGTTACAGATTAATATGGAAGGCAGGGTGTTTTCAGATTTTTCAAAAAGCTGACCTTTTGGAATGGCTTTAAAGAAATATTCTGCCTTTGATGTCTACTTGTCCATAGCAAGAGATGATTTCTGCTGTTTTAAATATGTTTTATTTCTCATGCTTAAAAAAGAGAAAGCCTTTTCAGTTCCACATTTGTTGAGTGACGTTCAATTAAAAAATGTCTGAGATTAAAAAAAAAACAAACAAAAAGCCTTCCTGGGGATGATTTTGAGACTATTGCAAGGTTGTTAACAATGCCTGCTGTCATCAAGGCATGGACTTGCTGCCCTCGACCACATCTCAAAGACTTGTTGTCCATATTGGGAGTAAATATTAATAATGGGGTTAGAATGTTAGTAGCTGATCCCATGGCAACCCTGTGTCACGCAGCTGGCTGGCATCAGGGGACAAAACCAGGGCTCTGAGTGTTCCCCTGAAGCTGTGGTTGGGATCCAGCAAATGTATGGGAGATGTTGCATTTTATTGGTGTTGCCTTAAATAATCATGTAGCGATAAACTGGCTGTACCGAGGCACCCAAACCTGGGCTAGCTGGGCACAGTAGGGCCATATGGGTACCATGGTCAAGGGGGTGGATCCTGTCCCTCTGCTCTGCTCTGGGGAGACCTCCCTGCAGTGCTGGGGCCAGCTCTGGAGTCCTCAGCACAGGAGAGACATGGACCTGGTGGAGCGGGACCAGAGGCCAGAGGAGGCCACAGCAACGGTCCGAGGGCTGGAACCCCCTGCTGGAGACCAGGCTGAGAGAGTTGGGGTTGTTCAGCCTGGAGAAAAGAAGGCTCCAGGGAGACCTTCTTGTGGCCTTTCAGTGCTTCAAGGGGCCTGTCAGAAAGATGGGAACAGACTTTTTAGCAGGGCCTGTTGTGACAGGACAAGGCGTGATGGTTTTAAACTGAAAGAGGGAGATTCAGACTAGAGAGAGGGAAGAAATTTTTGACGCTGAGGCTGGTGAGAGCCTGGCTGAGGTTGCCCAGAGAGGTGGTCGATGCCCCATCCTTGGAACCATTCCAGGTTGGACGGGGTCTGAACAACCTGCTCTAGTTGCATATGTCCCTGCTCAGTGGAGGGGGGTTGGACTAGAGGACCTTTAAAGGTCCCTTCCAACCCAAACTATTCTATGATTCTATGGGATTGTGCTTCTCTCCTCTGCACTGATCTCTCAGATGTAGAAATTACCCTGAGAAATGTCCTGTCCTCTGGGAATGCTCATGGCCAGGAGAATCGAGTTGCTTTTGAAGCCACAATTCCTCCCCTGTTTCTCCTAAGGAATTCTACTTGTGCATTCAGAGCCACAAAAGGGCTGTAGCAGTGGATTTCCTTTAACATAAGAGATATTTATTAGTATTACTCACATGTAAATAGGCTTCCCTGCTCTTGCCTCTAAGGCAGAGGAGATATTGCTGCCCAAGAGACACTGAGAGAGGATTTGAATGATTTCCACATGAGAAATCCACTTGGATGGTTGTTGAGCTGGAAACAAAGCTGGTTTTTAAATTCTGACTTTGTTTGCCACAAGTTTGTTACTACTTTGCTCTTATTTCTTCCATTTTCATTCTAAATACAGATTGACACCCGTAAACTTTCTGCCTATTAAAATTGTGCCTTCGTCAGCATCTCTTCCTGCAGGAACTTTGTGCAATAATTTCTAGAAGCTATTCTTTGTCTTCCAGAAGTTTAATCTTCAACAATAAACAAACCCAGACAAATGCTTTTGCAGCCTGGAAAGGCATAAATAAGTAACCTGTACTTGTTAAATTGGGCACTGTAAAAATGCTGAGCTTTAAATCATTGTCCCAGTAATTATTGTCATCATTGTCGTTATTAGATGACATAAGATTTTATTGCTGATAATTTGGAGGCTTTGATACATTTATTTGAACTGACTGCTCCTTTGGTGAAGAATAATTGCTTAAATTCCTCTCATGGGCTTTGGCTTATATGAAAAGATTGTTGACCTTGAAGCTTTTACTTGATTTTGAATTCTTATTCAAATGCAAATATTAATAACTTAGAGAAAATGATGTAACTTCCTAAGTAGACATTCCTATGGAGTTCTGGGGACCTTCTACAGAAAAGCCAGGTTTGGTTTGCCTTGTCAGAGACTCCCAGCATCTCCCTTAATCCTTTTTTTTTTTAAGAGTAAATAAGGCTTTCTTTCTCCTGAACAGATGTTGATGGTGTTTAAATGCTTTGACCACTGAAGATCTGCACTGTGTTGTCTGATGGACCTCTGGGCATGTTTTCTTTGGATTGCCATTCAGGAAAGGGTGCTATCAGTTGCAGCACCGTGTACCTCCTAATTCTTCATCTTTCTGCAGCTTCCCAGCTCTTTTGACACTAGAGGTGTCTATGTAGTCCTTACAGTAAGTTTTTTCTCTTACCCATCTGATGAAGAATAACCGTATGTGTTTGGTGCTTCTTGAAGTGTAAATGGGGTCAGGGAGATGTCGGACAAAGCTTGGACTTGATGATCCTAGAGGTCTTTTCCAATGTAAATGATCCTATGATTTCTATGATAGTCTTAAAATTATCAAAAGCAAATGTAAGCCTTGGTTCTACTTAACTAGCTCTCTCAAAAATGAGGTTTCAGGGCATTTGAGACAATTTGGTGATAAGCTAGAGCTTCAAAGCAAAGGCAGGGATCTCCCTGACATCCCATGGCTTTGCTGGGTAATTTTTGGTAGGTTGCATATACCTCTCTGAGCATTTGTTTTCCTGTATATCTTCCTCCCAAAGTTGCTCTGGAATCATCTGCAGAGATGTGCCACCCTCCAACATGGAGAGTGATAATGCCATGAATACAGACAGGTGAGAAGCATCGATCAATAAACCCATAAGGGGAAATGGCTGCATTTCAAGAGAAAAGCTTTTTTTTTTTTACACATTACAGATAAGAAGTGACAGAAGTCATAAGAATAAGAATTCGTATGGCTGTTGAATTGCTGTCAGATGCAGCAGTCCAATACATGGTAAATGTGATTTTTGCTGGAAGATCTCATAGAGATGTTCAAATAATTAAAATTTAGAGATATTTCTTTAGTAGCATTTTCACCTTGTCCAGTGAGAAGACTGTTCAAAGGCTCTGCAGCAAACCAGAGGGGTCTGGGCTGACAGCTAATCAAAGATTTCCAGAAATAATTTCCAAGTTTGTGAACAGATGTAAATTGTAGTGCTCCAGGTCATGGGCACTTCTCTAAGAGGAAAGGCTGTGAGCTGAGTGTGTCAATGTGTTTGCGTGTCCATGCTGTGACTATTTCAAGGTTTTCTGTTATTTCTACAAGAACACTTTGTTTTCCCCCTCCTTTTGCTGCTGTTAGAAAGAGGTGATGGCCAAGGGTCTGCTGCAACTGGGCCATTTCACTATTCCCTTCCTGACGTTGTGTTGCATGAAATAGTTTGCGTTTAGGTAATGGACCTATTCAGCTGTGGTAATAACAAAGAGTGATTTAGAAAATAAATTAAGAAGAAAAAAGGAGTTGGGTAACAACATATAATAGTGTCAGGCAGTGTAAAAGACTCTGGAGAGCTCCAAAATGTCATGGTTTCACATAGTGTGCAAATAAGGATGAAATTGAAAATCAGCTATTTTAGGAAAGGTAACTCTTAATTTGCATGGGATAATAATCAAATAATTATCAGGCCACCTTAAACAGCAATAGTGAAGGTCACTTAACTGCACAGAATGACATAATATAGTAAGGTATTCCTGGTATCAATTTTTTAAGTAGAAGTATAATTACCAGCAGGATTTGTTAATTTTTATTTTGTATAATCACATGTATCTTTATATAATAACTGACTTTAGTCTACAAACATCTAAAAATGTTTGACACTTAGGTGGTTCTGTGGTATTAAACTCCAAGTCTTAGCCTGAAAGTGTTGGAAACCAAGGCACTGCATAAATAAGACACAAAGATTTTCAATTGTTTTTCATCAAGCAAGTAAAGATTAATGAGGCCAATGATAAAAAGACTTCTCCTTGTGATGACTTGTAGACTTTGGTGGATAAAAGACCAGATGAGTCAAAGCCCTCTCATGCATAATTTAAAAATATTTCCTTTGTTTATGAAGAAGAGAAGAGGACATCTTTGTTGCACTGAGCTGAGAAAGTGCATTTTGTGAATCACAGACCTTAGGAGATTGTTTCCGAAGGGCCGTGATTACCTCATGTCAGTGATGAGCTCTGGCTGCTTTGACGTTCCCTGCCTGGCTCTTGCTTTCCTGACCATGAAAAGGTTGTAATGTTGGCAGCCTGCAAAAAAATTGTGTCTGGTCAAGTGTGGTGCAAATGAGTTGAACTTCATGGTCAAGATGTGGAAGGCCGCCTGTTTTAGATGATTTTTAACAGTGGCTCTAGTGTGTCAGACTTCTTGGCTCTAGAATCAAAACAATAAAACAATTTTGTCTATTTATGTTAAATGATTTAAAATATGCATCCTGTATTGGGCTCAGACAGAAATTGGGCTATTATGCCAACAGTATGATCTCTAAGCAGTACATTTTTTTCATTATTATTCTCCACATCCATGCCTTGTACGATCTCTTTAATGGAGTTAATGGCAAATACTCTTAGGTAATAGGGGTGCAGGTTAATTCTTCAGTAACTACTGCTAAAGAATGCAGTGTTTCTACTCCCAGTACAAAAGGGCTTCATTTTCCATCATGTCATTAAACATCTTCCCTTAAGAGTCCTGGGAATGAATCATTGCCTCTGATTTAGGACCATCAAACAGCACACAGTTTCTGCCTTTATTTAATTGACTTGTGATTTAATGTTAATGGAATCCATGTATCTCTGCTCTTATATTTTAAAATGGAGCTCATCTGGGTTATATCTGAGGCAGTGGAACCTGGTTGTGGTGCAATGTGATCCTGTATGTCTGTTGACGATCATGTCCCATGCAAATCCCAGAGTTCTCAAGTCTATGGAGAGAAGCCCATTGTGGTCTGGACACCATGGGTTGCAGAATAAGATCTGTGCCTGCACAGGCATTCATCTGAAAACCCTTCATCACTTCAGTTGTTAATGTTTAAAACCTATATTGGGGTTTAGATAGAGTCAGAAAATCATTTTGGTTAGAAGAGACCTCCATGAGAAGTCTTCCGTCACAAAGAGGCAATGGAGAATTTGGCAAAGGCATTTGGGACAACAAATTTGGAAGTCTGGAAGGGAGAGAATTATTCCCAGCTCAGAAAAATGAATTAGTAAACAGACAATGCAATACAAGCTAATAGCAAGGTGTTTATTTGCCCCATCTCCCATGGGTGAGTTTTTCCCCTCAACCCCACCACAGGATTTGTCCTGCTAAGCCCACTGCTGTCTTGGGGGGCAGGAGGGGCTGTCCTCTGCCCTTCTCCCCCTTGTACCTGCGTGAAATGCAGAGTGACCACGAGCTGCAGGAATGCAACAATGATTCTTTTCCTCAAGGGCCAGGCATTTGTTGCCATGTTTAATTAATAATAATAATAAATCCTCTCAACCCTTCCATCTCCCACAGCTTAGGTATGCACTAGCACAGAGACAAAACTGGGGGCACTGGGGTTAATTAACTTGCTCAGGGCTGGTGTTTGAACTGGACGGGATCTTCAGTCAAGAACCACCCCCCAGTCAAATGTAAGGAAATGAGGAGTTTTAGTCCCAGCAGAGGCTGTGTGGGCAGCATGGCAAGGTCACAGAAGGCATAGAAACAGCAAGATGAGAAATATGTGTACAAAGCACAAACAAATGAAGGGGAAAAGAGGATGAAAAGGTCTAGGAGGGAAGACAAGGTGTATTGTGGGATTTAACTGAAAACTGACACTTTGCTCCTTGTCCCCATCTGCACGTGGGGACACTGAGCACCTCCTCCTGCCCCTGGTCTGGTTGAAAATGAACAGCCTGTGCCTATGATAAGTCTCTTTGTCCCAAAATAGGGGCAGCAAGGCATGTGTTTAGTGTAATCAGCCCGTAGGCTGTAGATCAACAGCATTTTCTGCTTTGCGCAGCTTCTCAAATGAGTCATGTTTTCCTCTTCATTTGGATGCATATATCCTCTAAGCCAGCTGATAAATTGTTCTTCCCTAACTCAATTAAATGTGGTTATGTTTTCCTGTGGTGCTACAGTTTAATCCACAGCATTGCAGTGGATGTACCGTAATGACACTGCTTCTAAGGTGTTTCTACGTGTTATGGTTTTGTCTAAAAGAGCTACTTCTGGAAAGAGAAATATGAATTTCTACAGAGGAATAAAGGCTCTCAGGCTGTACCTTTCATAAAACCCCTGAGATCAGTGCATGGAGGAACCTGAATATCAGCAGAAGACCTCTGAGCTATGCTTGCCCACCCTGATGTACTTGGGTGCTTTGGAGGTTGAGAAACAAGTTGCTCATAGTTCAGGTGGGAACTTCCAACTTTTGTTGGACAGAGGCTGGACTTGGTGATCCCAGAGGTCTTTTCCAACCTAAATGATTCTGTGATTCTATGATTCTGCTGATGCAAATTGTCACAACTCACGACAGATGTGGGGAGTGGTGTCAACTGGCACCATCTGTAGCTCAGCCCTGTTCAATACCAACCTCCCATTGCTGTGTCTTCAAAGCGTTGCATCAGCCGATGATCTCCATTTTCTCATCTGATACTGCAACCTCTTCTCTACAGCAAGTTATTATCCAAGTGTAAAATTTGTTCAAATGAACATCAGAAGCTCTCTTCCATTTTGGGGGGCTTTGAAAGCTTGGGTGGTATATCAATGGGTGATATATCAATGACCAAATGTAGTTGCTTTCTCTAAAATATGGCTTTCTAAAAGGAGACCTGACTTGGATGTATGTAGTGAATGATTTAATTTATGTAGGAGCAATGGGTCTGAAAAAGGAAGAGGAGGAAAAGTTGTGATACGGAGGCTGAATTCATCTTAAATTATGAATAATAGATGACTCACTTGGGAATATTTTTTGCTAGATTTAAATTAAATCTCATCAAATACATGATAATTGAATATATTTATAAACCTTCAAAGCCTACTAAAGGGGAATTTAGTAATATTGTCAATACTACAGGTTAACCATAAAACTAGTCAGAATTAATTATTGCAAGCAGTTGTACCTGGCTGCAATGGTAACTCATCATAGTAATCCCTGGAAATGGAGGTTTTCACAGTCTATCTTCTCATTCTGGATTTGGCTTTTAAATTGTCTTCCAGAAATAAGGAAGTGCTTCTTGGCTCAGTAAATGAAAGTCTTCTCACCAGGCTGGTTCAAATTACTTTTAGGAGGTTTACTCAAAATAGTGTTATGTTTACCAGGCACTCCAGAACAGTCAAGTTGTTAATGACTCAAAAAACTGGCTTCCTAGTCACTGCTGTCCCTCAGGTCTTCTGAGGTCTGAGTGGTTTGATACTTTTCATGTCATTGGGACATTCATGTACCTAATGGCAATCCTGTCTGATGCTGGTCATGCTTTACACAGACTGTACAAGCAAGGACTCTGTCCTTCAGCTGACCAGATGTTTCTCATGGCACCTTCAGGAGCTCTTAGGATGCTAGTGAAGGGAAATTTGATGAAATTAGCCAACAAATTCAAATCTTGGTTATATATGCTTTCTGGATCAGAGAAAACCATGGATCTGAAAACTTCTCAGTCTTCTGCCCCTTCTATGCACGAGCTGCTGTGGTGTTTGCAAGGCTCTTGAAAGATGAATTAGTTTTGATAGTCTTGGTAGGTTTATGGTTGGACTCGGTCATCTTAAAGGTCTTTTCCAACCTAAACAATTTTACGGTTGTATGAGAGAGAACAAAAGATGGATCTCAGCTTGCAACCTCAAGTACTCATCCTTTTCCCCTAAGATATTGGGTTGGGTTGCCTAGAATTTCTTCTCCATGAATAGTACAAGCTGTCTCACTCTCTTCTGCTCTGTTGCTTTTCATAGGGGAATGGAGTTACAGTTATTTCAACATGGTCTACAAACCTCTAGTTCTGTTGAGTTAATCCAGCCTCTCTAGGTTGTGTTTGCCTCATTTGCATGCAGTGAAGCACCTCTCCATTGCTTTCAGGGCTGTAACGTTCTCTGTTGATGAAAACAGTTAGATTTTTTTTTTTTCCTACAAATTATCAAGTCATTTAAAAAAAATGAGCTAATTTTAATCTAATTCTGCATGTGCAACTGTCCAGAGAGTTATTTTCAGCTTCAGTAGTTGCAGTTTGCAGTTATTATGCTTCTTTTAAGAAAAGAAAAGTAACAGCTCTATATTTTATGTAAATTACTGGTGATCTTTCAGAACAACTTGTGTTTAAGATAAGTAATAGAAAAAATAGGAGGCCAAATGGATAGTAATGTGGACTTGAAAAAGCACAGAGGAAGTAGGAACATATGTAAAGATCACTAAAATATTAACAGTTGACCACTTAGGCATGAATATTTCAATTAAAAAACATGTAATTCTTATTGAAGTGAAATCAACAGTTCCTAACTAACCATGGCTTCTGATTGTTAAGTGACAACATTTTTATTTAATTTACTTAATTGCTGTGATTCATGTGTGCATTCAGACATATCTACCACCCATCTCCTGCATCTCTCATACAGGTCACGTATTTGAAGAGGGGTGTAAAGAAGTGCCTCAAGCACCTTAATTCATTCCCAGCAGGAGCATGTCTTGTCCAAGTGCTGCTCGTACAGGCACTGCTGAAGGTCATGTCCAATTTCAATATGCTTTTAAATTTGATGCTTATTTTTTGCCTTTCTATGGAACTTGTGACCAATTTGAATGCTTCAAACTCAGCAGCATTTTGTCAGTTTATTTACTGGAAAAATAACTGGTGACTAGAATATGTGCTTAAGGCAGTCTTGGATTTCACATTTATTTTTATTTCAAAGCATAAACCAACATTTCTGTGCCTTGCATGAAGAAGTTCCACCAGTAATTTTTTGTAGCATAGTTTTATCAGATACGTTATTGACCTCAAGAGTGTTGTCTGGGCCATGGAGCCAAACGTGCCTCAGGGACTCCAGCTGGTCCCCCTGGACTCGGCACTGGGAGACCAGTTTTGGGCCTCTCACTCCAAGAAGGACATTGAGGGGCTGAAGCATGTCCAGAAAAGGGCAATGAAGCTGGGGAAGGGTCTAGAGCTCAAGTCTGGTAAGGAGAAACCAAGAGACCTGGGATTGTTCATCCTGGAGGGATAGAGACTCAGGGGAGACCTTCTCGGTCTTGACAACTCCCAGAAAGGAGGTTGGAACCAGGTGCAGTCAGTCTCTTCTCCTAAGCAACAACTGACAGGACAGGAGGAAAGGGCCTCAAGTTGCAGCAGGGGAAGTTTAGGTTGGATATTAGAAAGAATTTCTTCCCTGCAAGAGTTGTGAAGGGCTGTCCCAGGCTGCCCAGGGCAGTGGTGGAGTCCCCATCCCTGGAGACATTTCAAATCCATAGAGATGTGGTGCTGAGAGACATGTGTTGACCTGGCAGTGCTGGGTTAATGGTTGGACTAGATGCTCTTAAAGGTCTCTTCCAACCTAAATGATTCTATGATTCCTAGCTGTCCTCTGCTCCCCTATCTGTGGGGTGTGTTTGTGCTTCTCAATTATTATGTGTTAAACAAAAAAGAAGAATTTGTTGGTCTCTCTTAATGTCTATGGTTGAGGCATAATCCACAGCTCTGCACTGAGTCTCCTGGTTTCCAAATCAGGAATAATGCTCCTCCAAAAGAGCCACACTCTCTGCCTGGTGCAGAGAAACCTCTGGTGTATTTGGCCAAAGCTGTTGTAACATTCTCTTGCAAAAACAGCTGCTGTGCTGCTTTGCTCCCCTCTCAGTATTGGGAACAGGAAGAGAGAGGAGATGGAATGGAAGGAATTACGATGCTTGGAAAGAAGGAGGAGGAGACTGAAAAGGCTTGGGAGATTTGAGACTGCCACAGAGGAGCTGAATGCTGAAACCAGGGGTAGTAAATACTTCTGGGTTCTTTGATGAGATTCAAGATTTACAGAAGAGGATTTTTAAAAATGTTTTGTGTGCTAGCACACCAAAGATTTTTGATACAGAAGAGGTACCTTCAGAAATTTAATACAGATTGTCAACAATCTGTCTAGTGTTTAACAAAGGGAGCAGGTTAATCCAGCGAGTGCAAGACAGGAATGCATGATAAAAAGCATCAGGACCTCCGGGAGTAGTGCAAGACAGCAGAGGGGAGCAGAAGAAACTTTTCCATAACTTTGCATAGGGATTTCTGGATTTGCTGACCATAGGGTAAAGCATGTGCCCATAACCCTGATATGAATTTGTGTTGCTGAGCTTGATTCTTGTTTATGTATCCTGGTGTAAATCAGGAGAAGACATGGGATAAATCAGGGTTTTCTGTAAGGTGCAAGCGGGGTCCAGGATGGTGCTGTATTTGCATCACCAGGTCATTGCCTGCAGAGATCCAAACCCTGTGGGTACGCGTGTGCAAATAGAAATAAACCCTTTCCTTCTCTCTGTGGCCACCACCCTGGGTATGGATTTGGGTACTCTTCAATTGTGATGCTCAGTTCACCTCCAAGAGCTTGACAGCACATAAGTCTGCACACTGAAAATGGTCTTATTCTCATTTCAGCATCCACAGCCTGAAAATTCAATATCCACCCATCTTAGCAATAATGAAGCTTATTTTTCCTGCACCTAATGCCTGTTGTGAGAGTCGAGCCTTGCAAGGGGCAGAGCAGAGTTTAAGGCAACAGGACCTGAGAGCGGACTGGATCAGCATCCTAAAAACGTATTATTAAATGAGAAGATATGCTATGGGCATGATCCTGAGTGGCACAACTCATCTGAGATCTCCTAATATACTAAAAGTAACTATTAGTCCAAATGAGATTCGGAGCTGATGGTTTCTTAATTAGATTTTAGCGTTCTGTTGTTAATTAATTTACTGAAATGTTTCAGGATGTTTTCTCACCCTGCATCCCTCTCCCCCCTTGCTTCCCCCCATGGAGCAGCCAACAGCAGTTAGAGGTAGAGCAAATTACTCTTTACAACCTCCATGTGTCATTTCTCCATTTGAGTGAAAGAACAAGGATGCTATATTTGTTCTGTACAAAATATAAAGTGACTGAACATCTTTCTTAACAAATGAATAACAAAATTTAAATAGACATGTCAAAATATCCTTTTGAAAAATTCCTGATTTGGTTGCCGTATTGTTGTATTTTAGTGTAGTTTGCTCTGAGGAACTGTATTATTTGGGAGGCCATACAGGATCCCTGAAGTATGACTTGATTTCTGCAGATGTGGAGGTTTTCATACAAAGGAGGAGATCCAGGAGCATTTTGTTACCAGCTGAGAGCTCATCCTGAAAGGTCTTATCTCCATAAAATCTGCTTCCCGCTGGTGTTCATGCTGGTTATCATGTATCACAGAAAAAGCAGTTCTCTCTTGAATTTAAATGTACCACTTTGCTGTAAACATAACTGAGGGTGAGAGGACTTTGTTCCAAATGCTGCTGGCCAGGCAGGGTGATCGGTGTGGACCTTCCCCAGCTCTGTGGGAGGGCAGCAGGGTTATGGACAAGGCTGATTGTTTAACCACATCAGGGCAAGGTTTTGTTTTAGCATTGTGGTTGAAAAGTGCCAATATGCGAAATGATAAGAATAGTCTCTGTGACTAAGAAAGTCCATGATCGTGGGCAGGGAGGTGTGACAGAGTTTCACAGCTGAGTTTCATGCTTTAGCCTTCAGGATTCTGGAATTTTGAAGTTGCATGAACACCTCTTCATATGACAAAGTACAATGGCTAAAGTGTCTCCAGTAAGTTATTTCCTAGAGTTTCTGAAAATGAAAATCACGCCCACTGCAAATGAAAATCATGGCCATGTACTCCCTTCTATGAATGTGAAGGCAAAATTTTAAGGGCCCTTTAAACTATGTCAGTTCCTGCTAAATTGCTTGATACCATATCTGGGATTGAAACTAGAAGGCATTAAAAATATGTTCCTTGAAAGTCATGTCCTATCTGTTAGATTTGTGCATATTCTTTGAGGCATGTGACAAAAAGAAAGAGTTTTTGGGAAAACATCTCATACACTCATAAAATTGTAGAGTTTGTTCTCCTGAACTCTTCTTCCTTACCAGAAATTCCTGTGATAAGAAGAAAACCACCACCTTTATCTTCTGGGGAGCTGAAGGACACCATTCTTGTATTAGAGTGTGGTGAGGATGAGGAGGAGCAAGGAGAGGACAGAGGACCCTTGAAGGTACCCAGTTAGTTGTGTTTGGTCTGGAACTGGCCTGTGGCACAGCTGAAGGTCAGATTTTGCTTTGCGGCTGAAGCAGAAAAGGCAAAAGTTGAATACATGAAAACATCAGGATGCCATTTTCTGAGACTTCAATTGTGTAGGAATTAGGAGCCTTTGGTGTAGGATTTGGCCTGGAATGAGAAATGCAGGGGAAGAAGGAAGCTTCAGGGAGTCTTCTATGATAGGTGGAAGAATTTGGGTCTGAGTTTCTGACTTCTGGTGACCTGCAATTTTTAATGAACTTTTATTTTAAATTAGTTTTAAATACCCTGCCATTTTAGAGCAGCAGGAGCAATAAGAGAAAGGAAAACCCAGAGTTGCTTAGGCTGGACAACAATGCATAAAGAATAAGCCATTTCTGGAATCCTAATTCCAGAAGAGCTGAGAGTTTGTGTGTGAGAATTAAGGGACAGCCTAGCATGAGTGATACTGTTTTGGGTGTCTATTACAGGCCTCCTGATCAGGATGAGGAAGCTGATGAGGACTTCTACAGATGGCTGATAGCAGCCTCGCAATCTCAGGCTCTGGTTCTTGTTGGGGATTTTAACTACCCAGATATTTGCTGGAAGGCCTACAGGGCCGGCCATTCACAGCCCAGGAGGTTCCTCCAGTGCATCGATGATAACCTCTTGATGCAAATGGTGGATGAGCCAACTAGATGAGCACTATTGGAACTTATACTCACTAGCAAGCGGGGTCTGGTTGAAGCAGTGAAGGTTGAGGGCAGCCTTGGCTGCAGCGACCATGAGATGGTGGAGTTCAGGATCT
>VYZX01003553.1:2569-13834 GCA_013401335.1 Brachypteracias leptosomus | reverse complement strand
GCTAAGGGAGATGGCAGAAGTCATTGCTAGGCCACTCTCCATCATCTTTAGTAAATCATGGCGAACAGCAGAGGTGCCTGAGGACTGGAGGAAAGCAAATATCACTCCAGTCTTCAAAAACGGCAAGAAGGAGGACCTAGGTAACTACAGAACAATCAGCCTCATCTCCTTGCCTGGAAAGGTGATGGAACAACTTGTCCTTGGTGCTGTCTCTAGGTATATCAAGGACAAGAGGGTCATTAAAGACAGTCAACATGGCTTTACCAAGGGGAAGTCGTGTTTGACCAAAATGATAGCCTTTTATGAAGACATAACCAGGTGGACAGATAATGATAGTGCAGTGGATGTGGTTTATCTTGATTTCAGTAAAGCATTTGATACCATCTCCCACAGCATCCTTGCAGCTAAACTGAGAAGGTGTGGTCTAGATGATCAGGGAGTGAAGTGGATTGTGAACTGGTTGAAGGAAAGAAGTCAGAGAGTTGTGATCAATGGGGAAGAGTCTAGTTCGAGGCCTGTATCGAGTGTAGTCCCCCAAGGGTTGGTACTGGGACCAGTACTATTCAATATATTCATCAATGACCTGGATGAGGGAACAGAGTGCACTGTCAGAATTTTGCTGATGACACAAAGCTGGGAGGAGTAGCTGACACACCAGAAGGTTGTGCTGCCATCCAGCGAGACCTGGACAGGCTGGAGAGTTTGGCAAGGAGAAATCTAATGAAATAGAACAAGGGCAAGTGTAGAGTCTTGCATCTGGGCAAAAACAACCCCAGGTACCAGTATAGGTTGGGGACTGAACTATTAGAGAGTAGTATAGGGGAAAGTGACCTGGAGATCCTGGTGGACAGCAGGATGACCATGAGCCAGCAATGCGCCCTCATGGCCAAGAAGGCCAATGGCATCCTGGGGTGTATTAGAAGGGGTGTGGTTAGTAGGTTGGGAGAGGTTCTCCTCCCCCTCTACTCTGCCCTGGTGAGACCACATCTGGAATATTGCGTCCAGTTCTGGGCCCCTCAGTTCAAGAAGAACACAGAACTGCTTGAGAGAGTCTAGCACAGAGCCACTAAGATGATTAAGGGAGTGAAACATCTCCGTTATGATGAAAAGCTGAGGGAGCTGGGCCTCTTTAGCTTGGAAAAAAGGAGACTGAGGGGTGACCTCAGCAATGTTTGTAAGTACGTAAAGGGCAAGTGTCATGAGGATGGAGCCAGGCTCTTCTCAGTGGTGGCCAGTGATAGGTCAAGGGGCAACAGCTGCAAACTGGAGCATAAGAGGTTCCAGAAAAAATATAAGAAAAAACTTTTTCACTGTGAGGGTGACAGAACAGGCTGCCCAGGAGGGTTGTGGAGTCTCCTTCTCTGGAGACATTTAAAGCCCTTCTGGACGCGTTCCTGTGTGACCTGCTCTAGGTGGTCCTGCTCTGGCAGGGGGGTTTGACTAGGTGATTTTTCGAGGTCCCTTCCAACCTTTAACATTCTGTGATTTTGTAATTGGAGAACTCTTGGGGAGGGGCAAGAAAAAAACACCAAAAAGTAAGAGTCCTTCAGGCAAAGTAGATAATTGAACTGCAATGGATATATGATTTTTTTTTTTTAATGTATCCAGGCAACTATTTGCTTTAGATGTAATGACTGTTATAAATCACAGAATGAAGTTTCTAACCCAAACACATGCCTGGAACAGAGCTGTCAATGCTATCCAGCTAATAAAGCATATTTCTTGAAGCAAGAACCTATTGTGTCATTCACCATGGTGATGTGATTACAGCTTATGCAGGGCACCATGCAGGACTTCTCCAAGCAGCTCTAGTCCTGTTTCTAGAAACAGCAAAAAGCTGAAGTGACTGTAGGACATCTTACAAACAAATGATGTCACCAGTGAATTTCTGAGTGGCACACCAAGATTTGCAGTGTGATGATCTGAGCTGGTTCCTCTGTCTCCCTTTGCTTTGTTCTGGGCTACCATTCCCCCAAAGTAGACAAAAGAGCCAGGACCAGTGTCTGGTCCACATGGGCTGAGAGGGATGCATGCACATGAGACCTGGAGATGAAGATTATGGGACAAAGACTTTCCTTTTCTGAAGCTATGTATTTCATACTAATATCCAGCCCTAACTTTTAGATCTGGATTACTTCTTGGTTGGGACTAAGGACATGGTTTCATGGTCATGGTAGTGTTGGAATTGATGATCTTAGAAGTCTAGATAACCTCTAGAGGTCCCTTCCGATCCAATACATTCTATGATTCTTTTCCAACCTTATTGATTCTATGGTTGATTTATTGGATTGCTGTTTGGATTTGTGGGAGCTATGATCACAAAAGAATTAATCCTCAAATAGTGCTGCAACTTTGATAGGATTGTCTGAATTGAAGGAGTTCAAAGTTTACTATTTAGCAATATACTCTGCCTGAATTTAAAAGACAATGGCATGTACTGTGGCTATTTGAAAACAAAGACTGTTGGTTTTTTTTTTTCTTGAGAGTGTGAAAAATGAGCTACCCATTCAAAGAAGAGCTTGTTCCACATGGCTACATGTTTCATGCATATTCACAAAGAAGCAGTTTTGAAAAAATACACTGCTATGCTTTCTCTGCTGAAGGTAGAGGAGAATATTAAAAATCCCATTTTTCCCTGCTGCTTCGTTTCTGCAACTGTGTAAACACCAAGTGTTTGCTGTCCTGTTGGGTTTAACTGATGTTTGTTCAAGGTGGGAGAGGTGATTTTAGCAAACAGATGGGTTTGGACTGTTTGTTTCCCCCAGCAATTGGTGAAATTGAAGCTGATTTAGAATTATTCCCTATAATTTTTACTGTTGGTTCTAATGAAAAATACCCTGATGTTGGGAGTCTGTGCAACAGGTACTCATTTATCTTGATCCTCTCCACCACATATTGGCTTCAGCTTGTGGTGCACCATAAAATGAGAAATTCTTTGAAAAATCATATGTTAAGACCTTAGATTCATCACCCAACTTTTTGACTTTTTATTTGGTGTGGGCAATAATATTACCTTACCACACAGAGTGGTTGTGCAAATAAATGTAGTATTGGCAAATGAAACACTTGGAAAACATCACAATCAATCCATAGGGAAGTTACTAATTCAGAGCATGGCTAGAACATCATGTACCATAAGGAAAGCTCCAGAGCTGGTGGTGGGGATGGAGCAGGACTTTGTGTATCTGTATATTCTGCTGCACTTGACTGTCTTTGATCTTCAGTCTTCAGGTGAGCTGATTACTGCAGACAAAAATGGTAACAGGGTTGTCCAGGCAGCAATCAATGAGTAAAGAGCATGTTTTGAATTTTAGTGCCCAAAAGCTTCATGTTTGACTCACTGTAGAACTCAGAGGAAAAGCTTCAAAGCTGTCACTGATGTGCATCTAGCTGCCCACTGAAGTCAATAGGAGCTTCCTGAAGTTATCCAAAGGTAAGAAAACATGAGATTAGGAACAAAAAGACCCTCTGTTAGCATATTTTTAGCAAAGTATTGAAAATATCCAGGGTTTAAGGAAAAAAACTCGTTTGCACCTAACTCCCAATGGCATGCTAGAGGCAAACCTCTTATTTGCTGTTTATTTTATCAAGACACATGAGCGGTGATGTCTGGGTTACCATTAATGTAAAGAACCCACAAATCTCAGCCTACACTTTACAATTCCAATACAAAAAATGGAAAAAAATGGAAATAAAATTTCAGGCTTAAGAAGGGAATGCATCAAGTGTCTTCTCCTTTGTATGTTAGTTCAGCTCTGCCATCCGAAACAGCATCTCCTCCTGCAGAGAGGATTTGAGAAATGCTAAACATATCAGTACTGGGGGGAAAAAAAAGGAAAAGAAATCGTTAACATAATGATAGCCATCACAGCAGACTGAGGAAAAGTGCAGAGCACTGCGGAACTGTTTTTCCAGCTTTCAGAAATGTCTCGCTGTTACAGATGAAAAGAAAAAAAAAAGAAAGAGCTTCTTGGAGGCTGATGGGGTTTGGATTGTCCCTAGGGATTTATTTGATGTATGATCTGACTGGGAGTAGTCAGGTAGCGAGAATTGTGTTAGATTTTGAGTGCAGTGGACCATAGCCCCATAATTCAAGAGAAGTTTAACTGTAATGGGAGCTGGGAAGTTGCAGGAGAGGGATGTGGTGGGTTCTCTGGGGGTCCTGTATGTTTTGCTTTCAGAGCATGGATTGTGCTGCCCATCAGGCATCGTTCCCTCTGTTACTGGAAGAGGTCTGTGGTCTACAGGACACCATCCTCACTTTCCCCTTGTGGCTCAGCTTGCTGGCACACAGACCTTCTCCCCAAGCATGGTCACTGTCCCTGTCCAGTGTTTCATGGTCAACCTGTGATGACAGTGTGCAAGTCCTGTCTGTGCCTGTGCTCATCCTGCAGCAGGTCAGTGACCTTCTGACGATGCCAAGAGGAGGCAGAAACCCTGTGTTAATTGATGCATTGTAGCTTGGCAACTTCAATACTGATTATCAGGAATATCCTTTTTATTTTCCCTACAATTTCTGAAAGCTGTGCATGGACCTTGAAGATTTGTTGCAATATAACAGGCTGAAAAATTAATCAAAATAAAACAAGCTGAATGGATCGAGTTTATCACCATACTTGGTGTGGTATTAGCATGGCCATGAAAATGTGAGGGTGTCATGCTGTCACATGGAGGTGGCACCCCACTGAGGAGAAGATCCCCACCACACCCCCATTCTCACCAGGACCAGTGGGAGGAGATCCCATCTCTAGAGCTCTGTGCTGGGGTAACAACTTCATTTAGCTCAGCACTGCCTGCAAACTTATTCCTAAAATTTGCAAGAAAATTTTTTGAATCAAGGTTAATGCATGACAATTTTTATTTGTATACAGAAATATTCTCACCCATAAACAATTAGGAAGCTCAGTGTTTATGTGATTAGCTGATTTGTGGATGCTGTCAGTTGGCAAAGGGCTCTTATTAGCTCCAGAACATTTCAACACAGTTCTGATTTCAATTGCAGGGATGTTAATAATAGATTGTCGCATCTGTTTAATCTCAGAAGTCTTCCAGGCATGGATCTATTTATGCTCCATACATAACCTCATAGTGCAGGAAACAATTCTTGACTGAGATTCCAGGGACTGTTTAAGAGATATGACTGAATTTCAAATTTGAGGAAAATATTTTCAAATTATTATAGAGCAAGAAATTAAAGGTTTTGGAATTGCTTGGATGTATTTTTTCGAAGGGAGATTGCTAAGAAAATGACACAAAATACTCCCTTCATTACCAAGAAAAGTATAAGGTATTTTGAAGTACAGTAAGTAGAGTGTATTCAGGTTATTCTGACTTTCTGATATGGTGTGTGTTATACTGGACTGCCAGTCACCTGCTGGTTTAGCATCTTGCATGATTGCATTAAAGCTATTGCAAAGTTCAGAGCATTTATAATTTCCATGATTGAATAAGATGATATTGTTAGAGGCTTTCTCTTGAGTACTGTGTTTAGACAGTAAATGCTTCACTTTTGGTGGAGTTATCAGTTGTTTTAATTGCATTCCCTTGGTG
This sequence comes from Brachypteracias leptosomus, assembly GCA_013401335.1. NCBI lineage: Eukaryota > Metazoa > Chordata > Aves > Coraciiformes > Brachypteraciidae > Brachypteracias > Brachypteracias leptosomus. Next base: position 8,284 of record VYZX01003553.1, on the reverse strand, counting down.
AATTCAACAGTGGCAGCGTGTAATGTAGCTGATGTCATTCTGCAAGAGAAAGGTGGACTGTGCATCCTGAGGAGGCCAAACTGTTGATCACTGGAGCTTCTTACCAGTTGTCATGAACCAAACAAGTCCATCGTGGACAGAATGGCCTCTTCAGACCCTTTTCAGACCTATTTTTCTATCTTCTTTACCCAGCACATGACTGAGCAATGTTTTCTCTTTCATTATGCTATTCTTGATCCTCAAGGACCTTTTTTCGGCCATGACATCACAATAACAAATGAGGACACTGTCAGTGTACAAGCAGCAAGGGTCCTCAATGGCTGGATGGTATGGTGCAGATGATAGGCTCACTGCATGATGTCTACCTCAGAGCAGTTCCTGAATGTGTTAACCCTAAGCAGATGTGCTCCAAAAGCCACCTTCTCCTGCACTGTAGCATGTTCCAGAAAATCTCCTGCAGCATGAGTTGTACTGTGAAGATCTCTCTAACATGTCTATTAGCCTGTGTTTGGGTCTAATTCCAACAAAATTCCCTCACTCATACCCACAAGGATCAATCTTTTCCTGCATAATTCAAATATCTCCATTTTATGTTTTGCATTTGTCAAAAAAAAAAGAGATCCCCCCCCAAATTTTTGCGTGGAGAAAATGACAATTATAAATCTACTCAGATACTCACTCGGGTTTATCTTCCTTCTCTCCCATTTCAGTAGAGCAAACTACGAAGCTCACAGAGACATGCTTATTTGATCACAAAAACAAGATGGTGCATGACAGTAATTAAATTTTACTCTCAACTAATTTATTTTGTTAGCAAAATGGGGAAAAAGGCTTTATTGCAAATGGGAAGAGGCAGCTTCTTACACCTGACTTTACTTGTATTTGACTAACTGCTTCATTAGAATGTAGGCAAGTCTGGGGACAGATCATTAATTTTCATGGATGTAATCTTGGAAGCCAAGTGTTAGTAGAAGGCTGGTCTGCCCAAACCAGCATAAATGTATTAATGCTTATTAAGACTAAGCTGTAAGTCTGCTTTCATGCTGCCTTTGTCATGTTATGGATTAATTGCTTAAATGTATTAAGACGGCAAATACAAAGAGAAGAGATTACTGTGTGTTATACCAAGAGTAGAAAAGGAAGGGGCTTCCTACTGAAGGACAAGTCTTTCTGTATCAGGTAAAGGCTCTTAGAAAGTGGGACCACTGACGGAGATGGATGTTACATCTGGGCAAAAACAATTCCATGTTACCTCCATCACCGAGGTATGTTTATGCCCTTGCAATGCAAGTTCATTTCAGTAAAATGCTTTCTTTGTACTCAAAAACATGTGATAACTTAGGGATATATCAGAAACAGAAACTTATTTAACAACATTTTATTTAAGAATATTTCATTATTATTTTATTATTAAGAATATTTTGCCCAGAAAGGTTGGACCAGATGATCCTTGAGGTCCTTTTCAACCTGGAATTCTGTGATTTCATGAATGTACAAAACATTTATTTTCTCAGCTATCAGATCATTAGTGCACTTGCTTGTTTCTTTCATTACAAAACTGTTATTGCAAATTGTAGGACTCTCTGCTTGTACAGTTGCTGAGTATAAATATTTTCTGTGCTGAATGGCGTCCTTCAGTTTTTTACCTGTTGATAATAACATTTTTATTTCAGTTTGTAACTATTTTTTCTTTGCCTTTATTTCTTGCATCTACAAGAATCCACTTCAATTGCCCATAAACCCCACAGTCAGCAGCCTTGGAAACATTATTTTCATGGAAGAAGATATTCTGCCCAAACATGTTGTAAAATTAGGACAGATGAATTGTTTTTTGAAATGCAAAGACATGAAATTTGATGGTTGCATTTCAAGCTTCCTTTCATTTCTTTCCAGGCTCTGATAGAGTGGCATTAATGGGAAACATTTTTAGAGAAGTTCTGTTACTTGTTTCAGCGGGAGCAGTATTAGAGCACGGTTGCAGGAGGCACAGCAAGAAGAAAATGACATTATTTGATGCTCTGTACATGCCAGCTGATGAGACTGAATGAGGCTGTTTAATGCAAGGCACAAGAAATACAGAGAATTTCACAGTATTTTTTGCATCTCTTCCAATAGCCTGTAAAATCACACCATTTCTACATCCCTTTCCACATACTCACACATACAAATCCTAAAAAACTTGCAGTTTTTCGAGGTTCCCTTCCTTTAGACGTGGTTCAACTTGATAATCCTAGAAGTCTTTTCAAACCTAAATAATTCTGTGGTTCTATATGAAGACCAGGAGAGGAAAATGCAAATCATTGGGGATTCAGGAGGTTGAGAGATTGCATCATTTTGGAAGCCATGCAAACCATAACCCCATGTAGAAGCCAGTAGGTTTTGAGGGCTCTTGGCAATGTGACAGTGGTTTACACACTTGAGGAGATTGGTCTCAGACTTGTTATAAGATTATATATGATATAAGCAAATATGCCTCCCCCCCAAAGACTGCAAATGAACACTGGCAGGAGTAAACATCATCATGTTCACTCTTCTGCAGCTTACAAAAGAATTTGTTGGTTTCCAGAGTGGTTAAATTGATTTTATACCTTTCTGAGCACACAAAATAGCAATTAGTCAATGATGTATATTGGATTTTTGACAGGTATAAAATTATAGTGCCAATTATTTTATGGAAGTCAATGAATAACAACCACTTCAAACAGAGGTTTCAGAGCAATCTTTTAGGTGATACTGACAGTAGAAATACGCCAGCTTACCACATGTTTTAAAGGTATGACAAACCTCCAATAAAACTGAATAAAATTGTTTGTTATTTGTTTATGGCACATGCTTAGTACAATTTTTATTATAATGGTGGGACTTCTTTATTGACATGTACTAATATTTTAAAAAATCTTAACCACTTAAGAGTAATGCAGTAGCAACTGGGGTCTTTTTGGTCTTCAAACTTCCCAGGGATATAATGGAAAGAATACTGAGCTTCCTCCTTAAAATAAATAAATTTGTATCACCTGACCAGAGAAAAATCTCTATCCGTTTGTAGCACTTACTTGGTCTTTCAGGTAGCTGAAACATAACATTGTACTCCAAGGCAAGTGAAATTTCACACCTCTGAAAAGATTGATGACTGCCTAAAGGTTTTGTCTAATTTTTATTTAATTTTAGTTGTTTAATCTATCTACTTTTCCAACGAGAAAATAACAAGTTCAATGATCTCTGCAACATGGCCCTGCCGCTTGCTTGACTTGTTGGTTGTTGGTGAAGGATAGGTTATTAGCTGGGCTCCATTATTCTGGAGAAGATGGCATTTTTCTATCAGACATGCATTATGCAGGAAGCTTCTGAACTTCTACAACTCTCAATATAACAGTTACATCAATTACAGTAATTTTGTAAATGTATTTCAGAGATTGCCTTCAAAGTTTGCTGCTCTGAAAGCAGGATTTTAAAGGAACACTGTGTTCTTCGTTGGTGATATTCTTGTTCTAATAAAAGCATGTGAATAATAGAAACTTGTTATAAACATGATTCCCATATAATTTGGAAGTCTGGCTGAAATGAATTGCTTTTATTATTCATGGGGAAGAGATCCACAGTTGTTTGTGATGAATACAGCAGGACATGATTTCAGAAGAAGCACTGGAGAAAGCTCCTGAGATCTTTCTGCTGTGAAGTTGTCCAAATTAATGTCAATGAAAATTCCCCACACTTCTGTAACTCCAAAGTGGGAAGGAAAATCCTATCATAGTCATGGAATGTTTGGACACAGTACAAGCTAACTGAAGTATTTTATAAATCTAATATTAGAAAATCACATGTCATACAAATGCATTATTAGTTATGAAGTCCAAAAATAATAGAATAATTTTGGTTGGAAGAGACCTTTAAGATCATGAGGTCCAACAATTAACCAAGCACTGCCAGGTCAACAATCCATGTTTTTGCCATTCTTAATGTAAAATACATTTGCTATTATGCTTTCTGATTTAATTTTAAACACTTTAAGTGAGAAGGTTATTATCTCTTCCCTGACTCTGAGCAAATCTCTATCACTATGTTATTATTTATTCTCATATTTTTTTCAGATAAAATACCCAATTACTACATGGCTTCCAACATCTCCTTTTCTAGCACTTTAGAAATCGTTGTGTATCCTTTGCAAACCCCTCTTTTCCATTCATTCTCAGAAACACTTGGCAGAGTGCCTCAGATTCCTGGGTTTGCAGCTCTGCTATGGAGTTGCATCTTCTGGCAGAGGCTCCAGGTGACAGGTCCTGTGGCGATGGCCATCTGAGTGACACGGGAGTTGTATCCAAGGTTCATACACAGTAAGTGCTGGGGAACAATGGTTGAGACAATATCAGCATTCCCTGCGCTCTAGTAAGGCTTGATTTTACCCTTAGATGATGACATTTCCTCATGCTTAGCTCTTTTTATTGTAATGCCATCTGAAATTGAAAAGCGTGATGTTGCCAACGTAAGTCTAAGAGCCTGTTCAAGCAAACCATTATCCAACTGCACGTCTTGCTTCAGGATACATATTTTAGTTACTGGTGCATATACCAGTTTTAATTTGAAAACAGGTCTTCCCTTCGTAACATAGGTCTAATTAAATAGCAATTTTATTTCTTAGCTTCATGACACAGGGATTAAATTTTGGAGAAATGATTTAGCAAATATCTGTGGAAAAAATACAGGACATCTCTTTTTAAAATAATTATTTCTCTCCTAAGGTTAAGCTTGGTTTTACCAGCGTAACTGTTAAAAAGTAAAGAATTTAATTGCCTTCCAAAGTTTCAGATTTTGTTCCTGAATCTTTGGCTGCTCAGGATTGAACTGTCCAACTAATGGCATCATTTCTTTTTTGCAAACAAATGAGGACATTAGAGACATGATTCATGATTACTCCAGAGTTTTCCTAGTTGGTATTTCTAACCACATTGCTTGATTTTTATAAACTTCATTAGGTTATAATCAATGCATGTGAGTGGCTGAGGGAGATGAGATGTGTGATTTCTTATTCTTACCTGTCATAAGAAGCATTTATTAAGAAAAACTTTTCCTGGGCTGGAATTATGAGACAGAAATCTTGAGAAACAGTGGGCATCCCACCAGGCAGGGCTGGGCAATCAAGATTGCATTAACGCTAATGGCAGTGGCTGCACAGCTTATTTCCTGTGAGGTAAAGTGTTTTTCAACCAACAGCTTTCTGTGATGGAGGTGAAAACTGGGAAAATTGACTGTTTCAGTCTCATGAAATGGGGAACAAGTCCATATGGAAAGACCAGGATGCTGTTAACAGCCTGAGGGTTGTTGAAGGCAGCAGATGAGTGATCAGGTCTTTGGGGTTGCTCTGGCAAGCAGGGGGTACTGCCCTGTGTGAACATCAAAATGTATGATTTTGCACTTGTTTTGGTCAAATTGCATCCTTTTGGGCACTGGTGGTTCCCCCCACCCCCCTGATTGTTTTTCAAGTTTGGCAAGGTCATTTTGAATTCTGTTCTAGTCTTCCTGTGGATTTGTTGTCACTCTGAGCTTGCTGTTACCTTATTTAATCAACATACCCTCTAGTCCATCACCCAAATAATGAGTGAAGATTTGGATGATTTGAGATGTTTTTGTTGGACATTAGGAAAAAGTTCTTTAATATAAGGGTGGTGGAACGCTGGAACAGGTTGTCCAGAGAAGTGGTGGAGGCCCCATACCTGGAGA
>VYZX01003549.1:27481-132245 GCA_013401335.1 Brachypteracias leptosomus | reverse complement strand
AAGGCGAGGAGGATGAGGCGTAAGCTCCCTGGTACCCAAGGAACTCCTGTAAAGCAGGCATGTGTAGGGAATGACTCCTGGTAGTGGTGGTGAAGCATGTTCTCTAGAAACTCTGTACCCAGTTCTCCTCCCAGCACTTGTAACTGTGACAGGTTTCTCAGTGTAACAGTTGGAACCCCGGTTATGACAATGTTCTTGTCCTTTTCATGTTAAAAGCACATAAAGGCATGTATTCTAGACCATGCTTGCTGTCTTTCTTAACGCCTTTATTGGACAAAGAGCAGCTACTCCCCCATGCACCAAGAAGTAAGTTTAAAGATGTATCATAAATCTTGCAGCCCAGTGGTGCACTGGGACCCACCAAGGCTCAGAGTCTCAAAATCTACCCTTCTCATGCAAATATCTGTCCTGTTTTTTCTTACAGGACCCAAACCTGCCTGTAACTTGAATGGGAATGGAAAGCCACCTCAAATTCCCCAACAAGGCAAGGACAAACACCTCTAACTGGTTTTGCAGTTAGCATCAGCGTAGGAAATCCTCCACGTGTCTGTTGAAGTCCTCTGCAAAGCGCAGGTGTAGGTTGTGCTTTCCTTCTGGCATCAGAAGGAACCTTAAGAGGAGAAAAAACCGATCAAAGGCTGACTATACAGTATATTCTGTGAGTATAGGTAATTACAATATTTGCCTTTTTCTTGCTCTTGGTTATCCAAGCACAGGGCTGGAGTAACTCTTGGTTTAATGATGATACCAGTGAAACAGTTCCCTACGCTCTGCATTCATAAAACAGTTGGTTTTTTTTCTCTTAATTTTTTTCTCTGATGTTCATCATCCCAGTCTGTTATTAGGTAGCAATAGAACTCTTCAATTTGTGTTCAAATCTCTGAAGAAAATTCAGCTGGTGAAATCCCAGCTTTTTACAGGAAGCATTTCTGGAATTTTCAAATGATGGTGCCCTGAGATTTTTCTTTTTTATTAAGTAATATCTCTGAGCATAGTTCTACCTTTTTTTTTTCTCATTCTGCTTTTATTAAAAACACTGAAAATTTATGGGATAGTTGGACAAACAATCTTTGAAGTGGTTGTCTGTGGCAAAGACAACAAATACAAATTTATTTTTTTTTTTTAAGACATGGGTTTGAATTGCTTCATTTCTCCAACACTGGTTTATAAATCCTCCATCACAGAACTTACCGAGAGCCTTTGATGTGCTGGTGAATGTATTCTGCATGTGGTCGTGGAACCAAAGGGTCCTTCCCACCATGAATTATAAATGTGGGGCACCTAATATCTGGCAGCAACTCTTGGCAGATGCTACCTAGGAAGAAAATAAATGAAGGTCACGCTTTGTTTTAAAACAGTATGAAAATAAACCTGCCTCTGTGCAGGACTGTGAACTCCCCTGGGGATAGCGTGTGATCGATGCACAGAGCTATGCAATCAGGACTAGAAGTAACTTTTCTTTCTCCAAAATGTTATTTCACTGAAATTTGCTTCATTAATGGATACTAACACAAATGGGTTTTCCAGACTCGTTTATTCCCCCTGCCCTTCTTTTTTTTTCCTCCTCCCTTAGTAACCCAGTTTCCAAACTCTTTGCCTAACTTCCCATACTCTGGAATAGAATCTTTGGGTAAAACATGCTTGATGGGTTTTACATTCTGCCTCTCTTTGAGCTAATTTTGTCCTGCTTGCAGTTGTCTCCTTGCAGCTCCCACCAGCTCTGCAGCCAGTGCAGCTCTAAAGTCGGTTTCAGAGAGTTTTTCCCATTGTTTGTTTATTTATATAGCCTTAATTTGCAATTTTACTAGCTAAATATTTATATTTAGAATGTTTCTTCCAGGAACACCTGCACAAATATTGACTGTTTTCCTCAGAAAGAGTAACAAAGTAAATTTAGGTTATTTACCTAAGGATGTAGTTGACAGTCAAATAATTATTTCCTTGTTTCCAGTCCTAAAAATGTTTTGTACTATGACCATTAGATTATATTTATTCCAGAAACAGAACAGCAAGAAGAATCCTGACGCTTTATGTCATTTATTCAGTTTCATTAAGCTTTGGCTCCTTCTAAAAATTCATTTCTTTGGGCATTTCACGCTAAAAACTGCCCCGTTTAGGGCAAATGGACTATTTCTTAGAAAAAGCTGGAGTTGAGTTTTGGACCAACAAAGGCTTTGTTGTCCCTTTTGTCTCTGATGAATTTTATTAACCTCTTTTCTGGTATTTGCCACATCTACACCTTCTGTGCAGTGCCTTAATTTTAATTCCAAGGAGACCTCCCCAAGCTACGCCTGGAAAAAACCTGCAGCCTGATGGTTGCTCATCTTTTTTTAGCAAACTTTCAGCTTCTCCAATATCTGACCCAGTTCCAGCATCTGAGTATTTAGTAATTCAGCTCCTTGCTAGTGTCTCTGAGTGGTTTTGTTTCCAGAGTCATGGTGTCTGAGGCATGTCAAAGGATTCCACAGACGGGTATAATAAAATCACATCATCCTTTGCTACATCACTCTACTGGGAGAAATTCCAGTACCATGTTGCTGATCCCCTGCAAAACTTCATGGAAAAAATATGAAACGAAGGAATGTTTTCCTTGTAGCACCCACTGCCTGTTAATGTGTGTCCTCCATCATGAGAGAGGCAGGAAAATGGGTCTAAGAGAATGACAGAATCTTTGTTTTAGGTATTTCTGCTTTAGGAAAATTAAAAGCGATTTTCCTCTGAATTAAAACAGAACTGCAGCTTATTATTCATGGTAACCCTGGCTGCAAAAGTCTATGTAGAGTAATTGCAGAAATCTTCAGAGATAAAAATTTAATAATTAAATTGACCAGCCTATTAAGCACCTAAGCTGCTAAAATAGAATAGTGCTTTTAAAAGGTGTTTTGCTAACTTTGAGTTCTCAAAATCTGAATTTCCTTCTTGGTTAACTGATACGTTACTAGGTTTGAAATAGTGCTTGAGCTCCTGCCCCAGCCTGCAGGAACTGGGAGGAACATGCCTCACTGCTGGGGTATCTTAAGAATGTCACCAAAAGGTAATTCTTTGACACTGAGAGAGGAAAAGGGCTCGAGCAGGATCTCTCCTGTTCAGCCTGCACAAAAGCAGTGATTTAATGATGTAGTTTTGTGGTGGAGCAAGAGGAGAGACTCATCAGCTAAAGCTTCCCACAAATGTGTTTTCCTCCTGTGTCTTGCTGGTGCCATGAACCATCATTGCTCTATTCAGGAATATGAGTCAGACCCAGCTTTTAAAGCAATGTGCAGAGTCCTCCCTTTCCTGGCTGCTGGATTTTCACCCAGAGAAGTGCTCCAGTTCAGTGCTGTAGGAGCCTTACCACCTGGCTTCTCAGCAAAGCGAGATATTCCATCCACCCAAGCCTCACAGGTTTTGGCAAAGTACTCAAGGCCATACATCTCTTCCAGAGGTTTCTTCACCTTTTCGCTCCATTTCGAAACATCTCGGATGCCTACATAAAATAATATTGACATAGGTTAGGCCATTTCCAGCGACAAGACAGAGCCCAGTGCTGCCAGCACTTCACATGGGGAAGTTTTCAAACCAGACTGGAGGTTTGTGGTTCAAACTGGAAACTTCACTGAGTGGTTTTAAATAATTCATAGCATGAATTATAAAAGAGGTACTTTTAGGATCTTTGCTGGGTATAAAGCAGATAGTTTTAGGATCCTTGTTGGTATAAAGAAGATAGCTTTAGGATCTCTGCTGGGGTCTTTCTGAGTTCAGCAGACCATCTTGTTATTATGGTCACAGGGAACACCAGAAAAAAATAATAATCAAAGGACTCAGTCCTAAAATTTGTGATGTTTCTTTGCTGGAGGGCTTGCAGAAGGGGAGCTCAAGGAGGTACCTTGTGTATGAAGGGACTGGTTTATAACAGGGTGCCAGAGCTGGCAATTCTTTTTCATATCCTTCAGCCTCCTGCTTTGGCTCATGGATGGAAGTTCTTCCATGGCTCCTACCAGAACCCAGAGGAAGGAAGCTCTTACTAAGGCATTCCAGCAGGCTGACATCATGGCACATTTGCCATGGCCTTACAGAAAAACAAGCAGGGCCCTGTGACTCATGGCAGGCTGGCTAACGCTGGGCAAATAATCTGATATTCTAGTTAGTTATTTACCTATCAGGTTCTTTTTCCCTAAAATTTTCAGTACTGCTCACAAACCAGGTACCCACAAGGGTGACTTTCAATAAACTGCATTTCATCCGTATTGCTAAATACAATACATTGTTTTTAAATGCCCCAATGATAAAGCCTCAAATGATGTTGGTGTAGCAGAGAACTTAGAAGAGACCTAAAAGTACTGGATCATCAAACAATAATATATGCCACTAGCACAGCTTCTAATTGGCTTCAAATGGGAATTAAGGGAAGAAAGGAGTGAGGTGTTAATTAACCTGTCCATTCAAATGAGCCAGGGAGCAGTGACTGGGAGTGGTTTCTGACTGGGAGGAGGGCAAAGGACACAGATGCCCAATAAACACCTTTCTCTCCTGCCAAACCCTTCACTGCAGCTGATGGGGCAGTTATCAAAGGCTTGTGCTGCTCCTCTGAGCTCCATCACCCAGAGAGGGGTGTGGAAAGCTCCAGTCCATGAAGAGGTCCCAGGTCAGCAGTGCTGTGGGTGCTCATCTAAAGTAAGACTTCTTTTCTAATTTAATTTCTTTAACATTTTAGACCATTGGCTGATACTGACATGCATTTTGCAATAAAAACTTCATGCATATAAAAACATGTAAAGAAATGAAGCAGCACTTCTATAGGGATAAACAGCATTTTGTTTACTAAGATAAAAAATATACACTGCTACCACCCCTGGAAGTGCTTTAGTGGGGATGAAATAAATCCATGTGTGCAATACATAGATTTGTAATTCAGCTGAATGGAGGCAGCCAGGTATCATAGCTGCTATAAATCAAACCCCAGTCCCTCAAATGCAGCATTTGGGGTTACATTTGCTGTGAGCTTACACGGTTACCTCTTTTAATTTCTAATTTCTAAAGGATATAAGGTCTCTTTATGGCTTCACCAGCAGGTTTTGCTGTTTAATGGCCAGATCCCATTTCATGTGAGCAGAAATCCCAGTTCCTTTACTGTGCAAAGGTTTTGTAACCACAGTAATTAACTTCAAAGGAATGCAAATCAGAAAGGCGTCCTGGGACCTTTGCTTGACTGATTAATTTGCTTCCTGAACTCAAATGGAAAGTTATGAGCTTGTTTTCTTGCTGCCTGGGTATTACACAGGCCCTAGAGGCAAAAGCTGTTCTGTGCTAGCCCAGTGAACTTCCCTAGATGTTGTTTAAGGGTTGTGCAAGAGGTGAGAGAAGAAACTAAGCCTGGGGTCAATGGTATTATTTGGAGTTTATTTTTAGGAGCTTGTTACAGCAACAAAAAATCTGACTTTCTGAAAGACACTGATAAGCTATTGTAAATTCTGCTTTTCAGCAGCAGGAGTTGGTAAGGACTTGTTAAAAATCATTAAAAAAACCAAGAATTAAAAAAGATAGGTTTAGGATCTTTGCTGGGTATAAAGCAGATAGTTTTAGGATCCTTGTTGGTATAAAGAAGATAGCTTTAGGATCTCTGCTGGGGTCTTTCTGAGTTCAGCAGACCATCTTGTTATTACAGTCACAGGGAACAACAGAAAAAAATAATAATCAGAGGACTCAGTCCTAATTGTTATCCCTAATTTTTTAGGGAGTTTCTCACTATGACCCTCATCTGTCCCTACACTTTGCAACTCGGTGAATTTTGTGTCCTGATTTCTCGTGCCCTCAACTCTCCACTCAGCTGCTACAAGGTCCTGAGGCCAAGAAGAAATGGAAACATGAATTAACCCACCCTTCAGACCATACCTACCATTATAAATCCTCACGTCCTCTGGTGTAACGCTGGCGTTGGCTCCCCAGGCCACCAGCTTGTGGATGAGAGCTGGGAACCTGGCGGCTGCGATGAGGGCTGTGATTCCACCATCACTCCAGCCCAGCAGAGAGAACCTCTGAAACCCGAGTGCCTTGATGGGCAGAGAAAGGGAGATGCAAATCACTACCTGCCTTCACAAGCAAATGTCAAATATTCCTTGAAAAGTAACACTACAGACTTTGGTTAGCTTTTGCAATTAGAAAATGTAATTTTCCTGTCACACAAAAATAGTTCAAATATTTAGAAGACAAGAAATGACACCTGCCCTTCCAATTTTCTACAACTATTTAATGAAACGGGTGGTGGCCACATGAGATTGTTGGTGCGTTTTAAAAAGCCTTCTTGAAATGAAGAATTTCAATTATTTATAAAGATGCTTATTTAAATAAGTAAAGATGTTTTCAGAGAGCCTGATGGTATCGGGAACCTGTGGATTCTCTTGGTATAAAGCTGAAAACTATCACAGGGTGGGATGGAAGGTAAGCCAGGAGGCTGAACTTAGAAGTTTGTGGACTTTCACAAGCACAAAGGTTTCAAAGGGGTTTGGGTTTTTGTGTGTTTTGTTTTTCTAGAAATCACAGCATTTCAGACGTGATTAAGGAAGATATTGTACTTTAGGATGAAAAAGAGCAAGGTAGTTGAATGAATTTTTTTTGGTGCTTGGTGTTTTGTTGTTGGAAATCCAGCTTTACCTTCTCTGGGCAGAAGAAAACAAAACCACAGGCAATGAGAGAAACAGCCACAGAGAGAGAAAAAGCAGTTTCTGGTCTGCTGGTGAACTCGATGCTCAAATGGGGCATAACTTTATCAGTCAATACCCAGCACACTGCTCTAAGGATCTCCAGGTTTTGGCTTCCTCCTTGGTGTCAGGCTCACTGTAGTGATGCTCAGTACCAGATCTCACTCTGCTAAGCTATAACTAAACAGAAAAGAAATCAAGGAGGGGAAAAAACAGGGAGATGTGAAGTGAGAGCTGACAGCAAGAGAAGAGAACCTTGGATTTCAGCAGCTGAAAAAGTAGATAAAACTGTGACTGAGTTTCAGTGTTGTGCTGCCAAAGGTGTCTTGGCAAGTTTCAGGAGTTGGCAGCAGTAAAAACTCAAGTTTTTGCTGTTGTTCCCCTACCACCAACAGCAAACCACAGATCTCAGTCGGCTGATGGGTGCAATAGCTGATAGAAGTTTTTGTTCCTCATGCCAGCTGAGATCTATCTGCCTCCAGCATTTCTCTGATTTACTTGTTGTTATCCTGATGCATTCTTTGAGCTGTCTCGGGATGCCTTTCCAGGGGGAGAAACTGAATGTATCCTCTGCAGCCTCCCAGTGTGATATAACAGATGTGGTGGGTCCAGGACATGTTTGCTCGTGTTCATCTTGAACTACTCACAGCCCAGGGCCCTACCCAGCACTGGCCAGACCCCGGGAGCTGGGTGCTCAGCTTGGTTGTGGGTGCTTTTGTGCTGGCTTTACCAAATCTCCTTTGAAATCACCTCCTCCATCCAGGCCTGTGTGAAATGCAATCAAATGATGCTGCAGCAGCAGAACCTTACACCAGTGAGTTGTGATACAACGGATCACAGGGAGGAGATCACAGGCAAGGGCTGCAGCTGACCTGGAGAAGCCCAGGCTCATCCTTTCTTACTCCTACTCTTCTCTTCCTAAGAGTAAGATCCTCTTAAATATCAACGCTGATTATTTACACAATGATTGTTTTAAGGCTATTGGCCTTTGCTAGCATTGGATGTAGGGATGGAGTGCAGCAAAGTGAAATTATTTGCATTATATTCCTTTTATTTCAAGGCAGCCCCTTCACAGAACACCCACAGAGCAGCATCACCTGCACCGACGTGCTTGGTGCTCCACAGAATCTCAGCTTTGGTTATTCACACAAACCTTGCAGCACTATATTGTATTTATTACCATCTGAACAAAGGCAGGGAAGGGGTCACAACCATTTAGACTGAAAGTTTGTCGCCTATCCATGGCAGCATCTTTATTTTCTTTATTAGTGTAGCAGAAGAAATCAGTGATTTGTGGTGCAGAGAGATTGAGTTTATAGTTAGAGGGCAAATCTGTGTCTTAATCCTGGCTCTGCTGTCAGAGTGGTTTTGTTTGGCTATGCAGAAGGCTGAATTTCAGAGGGGTTTCTGCAAGGCTACTGCTACTTACAGAAATACACTTGGATGGACTGTCTGAATCTTCTCTCATATTTCTGGAATTTTAATGCTCTGCCAATTTCCTTCACATGGCCAAAGAGACGGTATAGCTTCATAAAGCCAAAATATGTGTTACAACTAAGCCAGAAAATAGTGTTAGTGCTTATAGGGTGGAATAAAAGAGGGATGCAGAAACACAGATTTGAAATAAACTTCTGCAAGAAGGAGAAGTAAAAACAGCCTGAGGACATACCCTTTATAATCACAACAGCTGTGTTAGCTATTCAGACCTGGAAATCTTCAATAACCCTCCAATTATTTAGGTAAAACACGGTGTCAAGTTAATATTTAGAATCAAATGTTTCTTGAAATGGGCTGCCCAAGGCAAAATGCCAGGATTCTGTTAGCTAGAAGATTTCTTTAAGAACCTTTCACTACTGTAATCCCTTCAGTTAAACCACTTAGCGTAGACTTTGGGCTTTATATACACTTTGCCTCAACTTACATGGTCCTTGGCTGCAAACCTCTTAGGGCAGGGTCTTGGAATAAAAGCATTGTTTCAGAATTAATTCCCACTGCTGAACCTCTATGTATATTGCTGAAGAGATGGAAGAAGAAAATATTTTCCAGAATGATGTGCATCTGCTCAGTTTTAAGCCTTAATTTTTGTGCTCCTCTGCATAACCTGCTGCCTGCTGGAGGCAACCTGCTTAACAGTATTTTTTCTCCTTCTCGAAATTGAAGGAAAGTAGTTTTTAAGGGTGTATATATAAAAAATAAGTGTGTATATATAAAATAATAGGAGAACCGCTTTTAAATATATATACAAAACAATAAAATCTCAGAGTAGCTTTACCTGCATAAGATCCACAGCATCTTTTGCATCCCTCTCAAAGAAATCTGGAGGGAAGTCTCGAGCAGGAGGGATGGACTGTCCATATCCCCGAGGATCCCAAGCAACAATTGTGAAAAGCTGCTTATTCATGGCCTTAAGCTGTGGTCCAAAGTCGGTCTGGCCACTCCCTGAATGAAACACCAGCATTTTTGTGATTATAGGAACTGCCACAACACATGCACTGCAGATGTCCTCTGCCTTCTCCTCTCTCTAGCTATTTTCTTTAAGGACAATGCTCCATAATTGGGTGTGGAGCATATCACAGAGTAGCTCTGTGCTTTCTAGCTTGAGACCAGAAGGCAGAGGAGGTGGTTGCTCTACAGAGAGAAGGGAAGAGCTGCAGACCAGACCTAGCATCCCGGGGAGCAGGAGGACCGCGTGGCTGCCCGCTCCGGTCCGCTGGTAATGCAGGTGGGCTCCGTTCACGAGGACTTTGGCTGATGTTATTGAGGTGCTAGAGGTGGGAGAAAAGCAGAGAAAATCAAAGCTGACCCATAGATGAACCTCACAACCAAACGACAGATCTAATATGCATGGTATTGATTGCACATGCAATGTATTATTCAATTTAATTTTACTATTTTAGTGTGAATATATTTTGATGCCGACTTCCAAAGCTTTGTTGTAACACTTATTGTGTAACAGAAACCAGCAGAAGACCTTTCTTTATTAAACCAGACATCTGGCCTTGTTGAGAGAGATGTGGTCAAAGCCAAAATAAATAGAGATGCCCCCTTGGGTTCCTCCTTGAGCCCTGGGCAGGCTTTGGGTGGGATCCAACAGGGAGGGTGACACCAGATCTTCCCGCAGTTGAAGTTTTGCAGGTTTTTTATTCAACCTGAATTTGTTCAAACTAAAGTATAGCAAGTTGTTTTTTTTTTGACTAAACGTGTCACCTATTTCTATTCTCTTAGACAATAAAATAAGCCCACTCTTTTTATTGGTGTCTCTGTCCTTTCTGTTGACCACATCAACTAGCAAAACAACAGATAAACTCTACTTGGAGCACATAACCGCAGTCCCACCCAGATAGAGTTTAAAATGTGGGATCAATGGCAAGTGACTTTAATATTAAACCTCCTTTATGTCCATACGTCACTCCTGATGTGCCATATACGTCACAACGTGAATTCTGAACGTTGTACTCAGGTGGCTTTCTTATCTCCTTTCTGAATACCTGAGTATTCCTTTTATCTGTATGTAAAAGAAAAGGGTGTGAGGGTTTTTTTCTTGATATACCATCTCTTGGTTTGTCATTCAACAGGTTATTTTATCATAGCTCTCACTGCAGCAAACGAGCACCTTGCTCTTAGTAAATTTTATGGAAATCTGTGATTTGCCTCTGTTTAGACAGTAGTTCTACCACCCAGTGACTCCCTCACTTTAAGAAATGAATTGGGGAAGAGGAGGTTGAAATGGAAACAGATTCAACAGAATAAAACCCAGATTTAATAATAATAAACCCTCCAATATTAATTAACTAATACTATTATACACAAAGTTACATTCAGCCAATGTAGTGATCTTTTTTTTTTTCCTTCTGATTAATAATTGCCAAAAGCCTTTCCAGGTCCTAGCAGAACAGAAATAATCACCAACTTGTAACCTGCTCTAAAAAAAGGTTACCAATGTAATTGTAACAGACAAGGGATGCACGTTCTGCTTTCCTGAGTCAGATGCTAGAGTTTTTACATGGTTCTGTATTTTCTAGGATTAATTATTAACAACATAGAGAACTCTGCTGAGTCTGTGATGCTTTTATACTCTTGGATTGTGCCTCAGTGTAAAGTCCAGTGAAACCAGGAGTTTTACAAAAGGAGTATTTTCAATACTTTCTGGACCAAGAACAAATGAGTTGGGTTTTTTTTTTATGTGCTGAGAAATTATACTGGAACCAGTGACACCTAGGATGGGTTTGGTGTTCCTCACACCAGTGTTTGGTGTAATTAGAAGGGATGGTAAAACAAACACAAACAAAACTTTGCTACTGTGTAACTTCACAAACTTCAGGGTGTGATGTCTGTTTCCTTAATAGGATCTGCAGAACAAGCAGCATTATATACATATATACATCCTCTTTGCATCCTCCAGGAAGCATTTTATCTGCAGGTGGGAATGAGCAGGAGAAAGCATCTATCTGCAGGTGGGAATGAGCAGCATTATATACATTATATATATGCATTCTCTTTGCATCCTCCAGGAAGCATTTTATCTGCAGGCAGGGATAAGCAACATTATATGCATTATATATATATATATTCTCTTTGCGTCCTCTAGGAAGCATCTTATCTGCAGGTGGCAGAGGAGGAAAGTGAACAGCAGCGTGTCCTGGCTGTTTATGGGGGGAAAACGGACTGGCAGAGGGCGGGGGTGGCAGACACCGGCGAGCAGGGACTTGTGCAGCTCCTTGGAGCTCCCTCCCAGCCGCAGCAGCCCCTCTGGGTACCACCAGCATCCCCCCTCCCCAGACATCATGCCAAAGCATCTGGTTTGTTCCTGTCCCCGTGTCCCCCCCCCCGTGGGGACACCCGCTCGGGCCTGTCCAGAGCCACCTCCCGCAAGCCCCGGGGGGAGGGAAGGGGCAGGGGGGGAGCGGTCGGGGCTTTACCCGTAGGAGGCGGCCGGTCCCCGGGGCTTGAGCGGCGGCAGCGCCCGGAGTGCCCGGGCCAGGCTCCCCGGAGCCATTCTGCAGACCTGGGAACCCCAGGGGGAGAGGAAAGGAGGCGGGGGCAATCACCTGCTCCTCCTCCTCCTCCTCCTCTTCCCCTTCCCCTTCGCCCTCCTCCTCCCCGTCAGCTCCGGTGCCCGCTGCGGGCGCTGGCAAACCCAGTCCTGCCAAGCCCAGCACTAACCCGTGTCCCTCAGCACCACATCTCCACGGCTTGGAAACCCCTCCAGGGACGGGGACTCCACCACAGCCCTTCACAACCCTTTCAGTAAATAGATTTTTCCTAATATCCAACCTAACCCCCTCCTTGTGCAGGCTGAGGCTGTTTCCTCTTGTCCTGTTGCTTGTCCTTGTGAAGGACAGGACTGCAGAACAGGGAGATCTTGTAGTATTCCTATTAAACTGCAAGCACAGAGCGGTCTGCTGACTCCTGGGTGGATAGAAAATACATATCTACAATTTTTCTACTTCCTCAGGCTGCAGAAAATCTAGAGAAGACCTAGTCAGTTACTGACATGGTGGGTCCCTTGAGACATGGTGGAACATCAGGCAGAAAGAGCAATTCCAGGTCCCCAGAGGCATTAATTTCACCCACACGTGGGATTGCCATTATCAGGTACAGTGATCCTATACAAGCCACCAGAATTATTACCATTAGTAGGGATTTATCTCCAGAGCTTTCAAGAAGGAACCCATTTATTAGGGCCACCAGGCACTAACAAGCTGTAATGGTCCTGAGCAGCCTCAGCTGGGCTCTGCTTCACACCCTCTGCTCCTGGGCCCAGGAGCCTCATTTAGCTCAGCACAGAGCCATGGGCTGGAGCTCCAGGAGTGTTACAGTCATATCTGTGTCTGGTTGGAGTCCCTCGTGGTCCAGGTACTGTCACAAGCTTTGTTTTTTGCTCTTGACTTGCTCCTTAAGGCTGTGTGTGTGGTGGGGGGTCATTTTTGCCTCTTTTATTGCAGCTGCTTCTATGGAGTGAAGTATTGGCTGTTTTCATACGTGTTTTGATACTTGGGCTCTTGTGTCTCTTGGATGTTGATGATTGGAGCAATGTTTTCACCTTAGGACAAAACCTTGTTGCTCCAGGTCCACAAAGAAGTGAGATTTGGGTAGTGGTGAACTGCCAGGTTCAGAACAAAGATGTGAAAATGCTGCTGTTTCTATGGCTTGGTGTTGACCTTCAAATGAGAAAGTCTGAGTGGATGTGTGGGGTGGCTTTTGGAGCTGTGAAGCTGGGTAGCAGGAGGTGTTTGTGTAGCAGGAGACCTGCTGAACTGGAAGATTAGCCATGCTGAGGACTAGACTGCAAAGAAAAGGATGCTTTGTTGTAAGCAGAAGAGCTAGGAGAAAAAGGTTCCAGACACTTCAGCTCAAAGAACATTTCAGACTAATGAAGAAACTAAGGCATGGACATGTATCTAAGAATTGTTTTGTGTTTGCCTGTATTTCTCTAATGCCAGCAAAGGGTGGTTGTAAGTCAGCTTGAGTAGTGTCTATAGGTTCATGAGTAGCTGCTTTATAAACCTGCAGTGCCCAAGTAGAGACCAAGTGTGAGGCAGTCTCATCATTTTGGAGTTGAATGTGGTCTCTATCCTGTAAATCTAAGCAGACTTGGTGTGACTTTTGTTCAGATTCAGTGACCTTAAACTGCTCCAAACACTCTGGTACAAGCACAGAAACAGCCTCTCCCTTGGAGAGGCAAGAGTAATGTTCAGAAGATGGTTCTTGGTGCGTTTCTGGAAGGGGTTGTATGAACTTGGTGTCCTTTCTGGTGCTGTACTTGGGTGTCTCAACCTGAGATGTGGGAGGGGTGCATGGGAATTGCAGCCCATCGGCCAAAATCCCAGCAGCATTACTGGTTTGTGAAGGTGATTAGCATGGATTTTGCTTTCAAGCAGCTCTCATCAGGCATCTCTCTGAGCTCTGCAAGCTTTAATGCTTGTTATCTGATCATAGCTCTGGCAGGAGTTAGTGTTTGTACCAAAGAGATGAGGAAACTGCTTGAGAGAAAGGAAGTGACCTACTTAAAGTCACAGAGGAGGAGAGGGAAACCCAGAGCGTGGCCTCCACATCACTCATAGGCAATGCTCCCTCCAGCACAAAGCTGCCAGACCCTGCTCTGATCCCTTCTCCTGGGGACTGTGTGAGGGCTGTGCTTTCCTAGCCAAGGAACAAAGGAGCACCACTGACTCCTGATGCTCCTCGCTAGGCTGGGAGGGAAACCTGGCAGCACTTTCTGTCCTCTGTAGAGGCTGGGATGAGGAAGGAGCAGAAAAAAAATGCCTGAAGGCCCCAGGATCCAGGGGAGAAATCCCCTCCCCAGAGCTAGTTGGCTCCAAGGTGACCCTGCTGGTACCAGGTGATCCTTCTCAATTGCTTCCCCATAGCTCCTTTGCATGGTGTACAAGGCTGGGCATGTTTCAGTCTTGGAGATTCCTACATGATTTTCCATGTTCCTCCGATGCTGAAAAGTGGCTTTTGTTTTGTGGTAGTGTAAGGATGAAAAATCTATCAGAGAAAAGCTGCCTGACCAGCCAGAACCCAAGTTCTCCAGTATCACCTCTCCTTGGTAACTGGGGCAGAGGAGCTGCCAGTTGCCACCTCAGTTTGAAGTTCATACATCAGATTTTTGCAACAGAGCCCCCTCTGAGGTTTTCATTCAGTATTATCCATTGGTATTACTTAGCTGCTATTTTGGAGGCAGTAAAATTTGCCCCTAATTTGTAAAGGGGACATAGTAACAAAAATTAACATACAAACCCCCTTTCCTCTTAACCAAAAAGCACCCAAACCCAGTAACAAAAAAACTATCAACCAAAAAACCACCATTAACAACAGAAAAACTAACCAAAAAAAATAGCATTAGAAAAACAACCTATTAACCAAAATTCCCACCATTAACAAAAAAACCTAGTAGTCAAAAATCCCTATTAACCAAAAAAAAAGGGGTGGTGGTGGTGGGGGGAACCCTATTAACCAAAAGAAAACAAAGCCCTATTAACCAAAAAAGAAAAACTAACAATAGAAACACATTGACCAAAAAAGAAATTAGCAACAAAAACACCGTCCCTTCAAAACTAACAACAAACACTTATTGACCAAAGAAATATAAAAAAAATAGTAATAAATACAAAAAAAAGAGGTAACAATTAAAAAAATATTAGTATCAAAGAAAAGATACCAAGAGGATCCCCAGACTCCCCAGACAGCTCATTCCAGTAGTTAATCATCCTTGTAATTAAATACATATTCTAATTTTGGCACGCCTGGCTGCAGCTTCCAGGTCCTATCATGTGGTTTTCCCCACACTATGATAAAGAACTTGAGCTTTCTGAGCAGAAAATAGGATCTTCTTCTCCATGATTGGGTTCTGCAAGCGCTGGACTGGGATTGTCTCTGGCTTTGGGGTTTGTGCTTGTTTCCTATACTATTGATGGATCTATAGTATAGATATTTATGGATCTAGGTTAGAATATGGGTGTCACCTGAGTTATGAGCACTAGTCTGGAACTGGGCTTGACAAGGTCAAAGCTACAATGATCTTGATGGGTTTGGTTAACAAGATATAAAGTCTGTGTGTATATATATATTGTCTGGGTAGATGACCTGCAGGGATCTTCTCTCATCTGGTAATAAGCCACTTCCCAAAGCTCCCACATTCCCAAGTTTTCACTCTGGATTGCATAAAGACTTAATTTCTTTTCTCACTATTTCCTAAAGCAGATGAGAAACTTACGATACAAAATCTTTGTTGTCAGGCAATGTAAAAATCTAATGCAACAGCAACCTGTGAAAGAAGAGCATTTTATCAGCTCTGTACTTTTTAAGCCAAGAATCATTGTTGCTTTTATTTACACCGCTCTCTGTGTCATTCAAGCCATCTGTATTTAATAAACATTACAAAATGATTTTTAAAATAACTTCCTATTGACTTAGAGAAATCTGGGTTAGAAACCTTTTAAGTATTGGCACTTGTGGCAAAATTTAAAAGCTGAATTTGTTTTCTGTCCCAGTTTTTTGAGGAGAGGGTCAGTCTTTCATATGTTATTCCTGGTCTATCCACCGTGCTGAAAAGAGTTTTTGTGCAGAACTGTGCAAGGGTGCCAGGTTTTTTTCAACACAGAATCTAGAAACCTTGTATAACACATTCTCCTTGAATCCCGGCGTTGCATTTCGTTGTTATCTTTGGACAATCATTCAGAAGGAAGATGCTTATTTTCTTTTCTTTTCTGGAAGAGCAACTATCTTGATATAATCCTTTTGATTTATTCGGGGTACCCACTGAAAACTGCTCGGCAGGGGAAAAAAAGCAGTCCAAAAAGTCTGTGCAAAAAGGAGAGCTCCAGAAAGTCCGCTCAGAATTATTACAAGGGGTCTTCAGGAAAAAACCCCACCCTCATTTGACCCCAGTCCCCTTATTGCTCATTGATTTCTATCAGGCTGGTGAGCAGGTCCAGTCTCTGGCAGCCGAAGAGGGCTTTGGCGAGCTTGCCCACCGTGGCCCCGTTGGAGCCCGCCCGCATCACCCACTTGAGCAGCATCTGGTAGACCTTCTCCTTCAGCCCGTCCCGCTCGTAGTCGTGGTCGATCTCGTCGATCTCGGGGTCGCAGAAGCCCAGTTTGCGGGCGCAGTGCTTCCACTGCTTGGCCAGATTCTCCCGCACCAGGTTCAGGTGCTTCTCGGTCAGGACACCGGTGTCGTCTGCGGAAGGACAACCAGGGTGAGAAAAAGGCATCCCCCAGCTGTTTATTGGGAAGAGCTGGAGAAAGAGTTTCAGTGATGGCCTCCGAGGTGGTTTCATGGAGGGAGTTTTACCCAGGGAGGAACCTCCCAGTCAACCTGTGTATCCGCAGGTCAGCCACGGGACCTGCTTTTTAATCTAAGGCTCTCCTAGTTTGTCACTTGAACACCTGCGGAGTTGAAAAGCTCCCTCCTAGAGGGAGCCTATATATGTTTTATATTCTTAGATGCCCATGTATGTTTTATATTCTAGGATACTATTAATTGTTGTCTTAGGGATACAAAGGGATAGTTTAATCCAGTATTGACTGACAAAAGTGAAACCTCAAAATCTCCTGATTTCTACCCAAATGAGGTGGCCGTAGCCCCAAGCCTGCCAGAGTTCAAAATGCATTTGGACAATAGATATATAGTTTAACTTCTAGCTTTCCTTGTGTGGTGCCAGGTGCTGCCTCAGTGATCACCACCCAGCTCAGGATATTCTGATTTAAACTAAGTCGGGTGAGGACCGCCAATCCTGACCTGATTTGGGTGGTGTTATTCCTCCTGTTCTTGATGCAAATACATCTATAGTTGTATCTGGTGTCTCCTAAAACTACAGGTCATGGAATGACAGGACAATTGGGGCACGTTATTACAGAAGCATTTTAGCACAAACACTTGTTTTATACACTCTTAAGTATGGAACAGAAAAGGATCCAGTTAGTATCAGAGGGAGAAAGCTGTGTTGCTTTCATACATTCTCCAAATGCTCCTCTCTCTATGGGGAGAAGAGAGCAAAGCCAGGGGGATGCTTTTCTTACCAAATACTCCCCTTGCTTCATAGTGCTTGTAAATGGCTTCTGTAGCAACAGGAGAAGTGCTGATGTGCTGGTTCTGCTCCTCGATCTTCATGTGGTTGTGGGACCCAATTTGAATTCCAGAACTGTTGCTGATGTTGTACTTGACCGAATCATCTGTGTAAGGGAAGTTAATGCAGTTTTAGAGACAGCTGCTCGTGGTTCAGAATGCCAAGAAGTAATGTAAAGAGGAAGGTTCTGCTAACAAAGGGAGTGAGTAAATGTTTTTATTGCATTTAACGTGGAAAGGGCCATTTACTGGCAACTGTGAGTGTGTTTTCACTAGTGTGACAGAATGTACTTCAGTGAGAGCCCATCCTGGTCTGTTCTGTGACAAATGCCATTACCAAGCCTGACATGCTGGTAGTTACCAGACTGTAAATAATGTTCCCTGTGCTTTAGGAATGTGTAGAGCAGCCTCATTTGTTGGAGAACAGCTTCAGGAGGTCAGGCTTCACTCAAAAGTACTTTTCATTTAAATCTTAGAGGCTTCTGCTTCTCAGCTTTGCTTTTCATAGCTCTAAGTTCAGGTTTAGTTATGACTTTCAAGTTTTATGAGACAGAAAATAATTTCTAGTTGCTCCTAAGGTTTCTATCCCTCGCTGTCTTGATAGCATCTCTCTGCTTCAATGAATTTCAGCCCTGCTATCTGTAGATTCTTCAGTTGCATCTATTTTCTTTTTTTTTTTCCTCTCTGTTCTGTACAGAGGCTATGGCACTTACCAGTGCTTACTCGGGGTGCAGGAGGATAATATGTGAAAGTTCCCCTTGTGAAAGAAATGGAATCCTTATTACCTAAAAGAGCGGGGGGGGGGAAATAACGCCAAAAGCATTATGTAAATAAAAAAGCAAATGTACTTTAAAATGACGACTGTATTTGTAATAGTACGAAATTTAAGAGCAGTCTGTGCTCTTAAATACAAAGAGAAGCTTTTTAGTTAACAGGATTGTATCTCCTCAGATAACTCCAGTAAAAGCAGTGGGCTCATGGTGGGTTTGCTCAGTGACTAAGAGCCTCTCCTGTCCTCAGCTCCTGATGGGGTGGTGGGAGTGACTAGGTTATGGTGACCCAAGTCAATGGAGGAGCTGCAAGGCAGCTCATCTGCTCCTCAGCCCAGTATCTGCTGCACTATCCCAGGCAGCTTCCCTGTAAGAACTGTTCTCTCCTTCCAAGCAGAAGGTTTCACTTTATTAGTGATGTTGACAGGTCTGATCCCTGCCGACTGGCACGACAGCTCTGATTCACTCCAGTAAATAAGCTCACAAACAACTGATCACAGCCTCTGCATGAATGATTTAACAGAGGAACACCTTTGAGGAGCTCTGCCTGTAAACAGCCAGGCAGCCTTGATTTTCCTGTGAGGAAAAGAAAGCTGCACTAAAAATACCCAATAATTAGCATCTCATGCTACCTCTAGCTCCTAAAAATTACATCTTATAGGCCTCTAGTTACCTATTTTTTTTATTATTTTTTTTTTTTTGTCAGTGCTCTGGGTTCTTTCCCTTCTTTGTCTCCATATCTTCCTACTGATGATTCTATTCCACAGCTCACTAGCAAATACTGAGAGAAGCTCCCCAACCTGGCCTTGAGCACCTCCAGGGATGGAGCATCCACAGCCCCCCTGGGCAACCAGTGCCAGTGTCTCACCACCCTCAAGCCACCTCATTTGTAGACAAAAGTGTGTCTTGAGAAATGTAGGTGTTGGAGGAGAAGGAATCTCACCTGTATCCGTGTCTGTGCTCTTTGGGTACCAGCTTGTGTTGGTCCGTGACTGGTTTGGGCCAACCTCAGGCACTGAAGGTTTACTGAGGCTGAAGGCACTGGTTGAACTCAGCCCGTAGAGACCCTCTGTGCCTCCCGTTAGGAGACTGTTAGGGTTTGGCCCATAAAAAATATCCACATTTCCCAGTTTCGGTGTGGTCGCAGCTGGCTGTGGCCAGAAATAGGGGTTAGTGTTGGTTTTCTCTGCTCTTGGGTAGCATTCACCCCAGGGAGGAGCAGGAGATGACTTCACAAACGGATCGTAGGAAACCTTTCGTCTCCTCTCTTCCTCCCTCCTTTCAGGGGTGTACACCACAGGTGGGGCTGCTTTATCCAGCCAGCTCCCCGAGGCGTGGTAGTTCAGCTCCTGCTGGAGTTTCCTCTCGAGGTGGTCGGGAGAGATGAAGGAGGTCTCACAGCTCTCCACAGGCTGGTTCTTGGTGGAGGCATCATTAATCTGGCTGCTCATGGGACCCTGGGAGCTGTGTAGGGAGCTGGGCTGGTCTGAAAGGCAGGAGAAGGAAATATCTGAAATAATTCCAAATGTAAGCGTATACAACCTGCTGCGACCACAGTAGAATCTATTAATCTACTTTTTATATCACAGTGATATATAAAAGGTGAAAATAAAACACAGCTTATGCTGGAAGGAATGTTATATTATATAGAATGCCCTTAGTGAGATGTATTACAGATTTTTATCCAGGAAGCACAGGCTGGTCTAAGCTGTCTGTGTCCAAACCTCGTTTAGTCAGGTGGTGTCAGAATTCCCTGCACGCTCTGCTTACATTGACAGCAAGTCCTCAACCCCTGACGCAGCTCCTGGAGGCGCTTGTAGGGTCTGGTTTCATAGTGTGTCTCCACTGGCATTAACTGGAGTTTAACATACGTTTTTACAAATAATAAGTAGCAGTTTGTCATCCATGTCTTTCAAACTAACTCTCCCTCCCAAAGGATGCTCTGCTCCAGCCTAGCCCTAGACTGAGTTCTGAGCTGGATCACGCTGCAGCATTCCAGGACTAAACAGGAATGTCACAATCTGCTTGTCACTACTTGTTCCTGCATTTTTAAGGGCAGGACTAGAGACGTGTTAAGTTCTGAAAGCCCCACAGTTGTCTATAAAACACTGTGTGTTGCCCAAAGCAAGGGGCTCCCTTGGACCAGTGTAAAATGGGAATAAAGTGTTTGTATGTGCTTCTGTTCAGCTCAGATAATGCCAGTGAACTGGTTTGGGGTTTGTTTTCTCTCCTTTTTTCCAAATTACATGAATTCAGCCCATATTAGACAGGACTGAAGCTAGTTCCCTTTGCTGGCTGTGTGTTTATGCACCTTCCATCTGGCTGGCGCTGCTGCTGGGGAGGGAGGGAGTGGGAGGAATAAGGCAACGCAGAAATAACCTCATCAAAAGTGACAGCTATTAGCAATTAACATAAACTCCGCGGCACCCGTTCTCCAGGGCAAGGCTGAGAGGTACAAACAGATCCCAGGGGGCATCTTTCACTGCTGCTGTCTGAGTAATGCCCATTGACTGGGGAAACAACCCTGGCTTTGACTGACAGGCTGCCCAGATAGCATTTGTCTGCAGTGTAGAGTCCCCACAAAGCCTCTCATACTTAAAATACAAGTGTCTGCAACTGGCTGCAGTCATACGGGATTATTTCTGCTAGGGAAATGTAATTTTACTCATTGAAAAATACAGCATACTCCATTGAAAAATACAGCACACTCCACCCACCAGTTCGACAGTCGTGGCAGGCCCAGCTTTGGGGAACATTTATTAGTTCCATGTTATATTTTAATGTTATTCATTTAATGATGTCTTTCAAGCGGTGTGAGCAAGCTTAGCAGGATTTTACTCCGACTGAATTTGATATTGTTGCTTGTAAATTGGTGTTGCAAATATGATCCTAGATCTTTTGCTGTTAAGAAACTTTGGTAAAAGAATTCCAGATTCAGTACTACAAAACTCTAACTATATCATCACGTGCTAGTGACGCTGCTCTATAAAACCATGAAACATGCAACTCATCCACAATCTGATATAAAATGAGAGGAGGGAGAGAAAATCCATCTATTGGCACTCCTGAGATAGACTCCGTAGAGGGCAAGGTCATGACCAAAGGAACATGGTATAATGAGCACTCTGGTTGTATTCAGGGCACTCAGAAGAAAGGCTGGAGGGGGAAAAAGGGAAGTCTTCATGAAATCAAAGCCAACAGACCAAGAGGTTGGCACCACTAAAAGGATGGGAAGAAAGATCAAGTATGAAAAGTAATTATCAAAGTGACCACTGAAAAAATCTAATGTGAAACAAAATGTTCAGCATGGGAGAGGCAAGCAGAAGAGTGTAAAATGAAATGGGTTCAAACCATAAATTGTGGAAAATCGGAAGCAATTACTATGACTCTGGGGAGCCTGGGAGCAAATTTAATCTTTGCAGTGATTACAATTCTCTCTGAAGTGCTGACTTGCTGGGTCTCTTCCTAACCCCTTAATGGGAAGATCACTCACTTTGAGCATATACACAGCTTCTCTGGCAGAATAAACAGAATAAGGATGTGCTAGGAGGAGACTTACCTACTTGACCATTACTAGGATCGACTGCTAGAGCATCTATCTGCAGGGATTCCATCCTGGTCAGCAGTTCTTTTGACTTGGAGCACGTTCTCTGCATGTAAGTTATAGGCAAATGATTAAGTTATAGGCAAAAACCTCAACAAAGGGAGCACCTGTTGCTACAGACAGGCAAAATCTCCCCTTCAGTGAAGGGAAGAAGAGCTGCAATGCAACTGCAGAATATGATAGCCTGAGTTGGCCAGACAATGCCCTGGTCTACATGGGTACGAGCTTCATCCAGACAATGGGTTGGGACTCTGGCTAGAGCTCGTGCAGGCAGATGTATTACAACTGTCTCTCTGTAAACCCTCATCCTCACTTCACTTCAGCCAAGGCAAAATCCATTCCTGGTCTGTTCTTCTGATGTTCCCATTATTCAGACTTCACTGCAAGCAGAAAGGTTTTTTTAACCTGGAAAAATTATTTCTCCATTCCCTGCAGTGCTGCTTATTTGTAAAATAATTTCTAAAAGTATGGGTTTTTTTAATGAAACCCAAGAACTACTATCACAGACTAAAAATCAACAAGAACTACCTCTTCCCAAAAAATGTACTTCCTTCCCAGAGCCAAAGATGACATTCTGAACACACTTCAGCCTTAGCTACTTAGATTCTGAGTAACTGGACTGCTAGAGGGGTGAGGGTGGAAGCTGAAGGGTGAGTTAGTTTGGTCCAATCAGTCCAGGAAAACTGTTGCATCAGTTTTATTTTGTAAAACCCTATTGCTTGTTTTGTCACTGGTGCTTCATAAACATCACATGATCTCTGCACCAGAAACTTCATTTACAGAGGTTTCTTTTACACTTGCTCTAAATCAGTTTGTAGCTCCGAGCTGGATGTTGAGAACCTCCAGTAAATGACACGAGCTGCTCTCCCCTCCTTCACTAGTCCAGGCATTTTATCCCAGGAGGAAACTGGGGCCATCAAGGGTCAGTCTCCAAGTGGCAGAATCTGTCCAGAACTGGGGTTGAGGAGACAGGGTGTGGGGAATGGACACTTTAGAAAAGGACTCACTTTTAACTCCTTCAGATCCTCTTCGATACTTTTTCCTAGATTTTCATAGTAAAATGGCTTGTACATTTGGCTAATTTCTGCAAAAAGAGAACAACTGAGTCAAAGTGGGTTTTAATGGGGGGAAAAAAGAGATTTATACTGTTAACAATTGTGATGGATAAGGACTGAATAAAGACTTGCATGAGGTTGGAAACAGGAAAATGATACACACATCTGGAATCTGCTCACGTGGCTCATTTAGCCTTAATATAGGGATGGGAACAGGATGGTTCTAGGGATTTCTGTTGTATTGCTGTGTAGGGTGAAAGCTCTGTCTAGGATTTGCACCATTCCTTGACCTGACTGCACAAAAGATTTGGCTGCCATGTGTTAAATAAGATACATCCAACTACACCCGGGTATCTGATAACTATCCCATCTCTGCTAAAGGTGGAATGACTGAAAACAAACACTAACATGGCAAACACCACTATTTTGCATACAGGAAATTAAAAGCTCAGACCCAGTGCAAGCAAAACTCAATCCATTAGCAGCAGATTAAATATAGTAGCTAAATTAAATCATATATATAATTATATTAAATATACATTAAATTATATATAATATATTTTATATATATTAAATTATTATAGTAGCTAGATTAAATATAAATGGCTTCCTCCTGGTGGAGAGATTTCCTCTGAGTAGTAAGAACAGGCCTGTTGTAGATGAAGCTCTTGGGCAGCCTGTCTAAATCCAAACCTCTGTTTCCTCTTACGTGTGAGGGTTTCTTGTGGTTCTGTTCTGGGTGTGGGGGCTTTTTTTCCTCTCTTCTTGTTGTTTTGGGGGTTTTTTTGGGTTGGGTGTTGGGGTTTTTGGCACTACGTCACGGGGCAGGAAGAAAAGATGAGGAGATAAAGGATTTGGACTTATTTGCTGAATGATTAGCCTCCTTTGCAGACTGTTCAGTCAAGGCTTTTAGTGCCTGCAAGTGGTTAAGGATCTGATGTGTGGAGGGATGATGAGCTACTCAGACTGATTCATCACTCATGGAAGGCTAAGCTGGGACAGCTTTTGAAGCCAGCTTTGCAGGGTATTTTCTCAGACCCAAGATACACCAAGTCCTTTGGTTAGCTCTGCTGAAATCTCAGCAGGGAGATGATGCTGTGCTGAAAACAAACTGTGACGAGGTATCACAGAATGTCAGGGATTGGAAGTGACCTCAAAAGATCATCTAGTCCAATCCCCCCAGCAGAGCAGGACCACCTAGAGCAGGTCACAAAGCGTCTCAGCTCCATCCCCTCACTAATATTTCTCAGATCTATAAATACTGGCCCAGATCCCATTTTCAGTCAGGGCACAGTGAGCACGCTGTACTGGGCATGTGAACTGACATTTCTATTTTCAAAGCACAAAAATCTCTATTTTTAGGTGAAAACACTCTGGTTTGGTTTGCTGCATTCCAAATTATTGAGGGACAGGTAGCAAAAAGAATCCTGAAGTTACCTGCAAAGGTTGGTCGCTTCTCTGCCTCTTGCTCCCAGCACTGTTTCATTAAGTCAATGATTTCCCCTGGGCACCTGTCAATGATCTCGTCTATGTCTGGTCTATTTCCATTCATGATGCCAAAGCAAATCTGGGCTTCATTTATACCATCTGAAAAATAGAATTTCCCATCAGATCCTGATCATGGGGTCTGTGAACCTTCTGTAGGTAAAAGAAATAGTAAAGCAGCTTCCCGTGTGTTTGTGAAAGATTTCAGGGCAAGATGACTGATTTACAGCTACAAATTTCTCATGTTAGTGAACCTGGATCCACTGCCCTAACTTCCACGGGTTAGAGATTTTAAGATTAATGGATTTATATTTAGATGTAAGACATGCCCAGCACAAGGGTGACAGATACAGCCCTCCAGAACCTCAATCTCAGTTGTGTTCGTACCCAGAACATAAAGGTGGCCACACAGACAATGTTTGTCCACTTAATTAGCAAAAACCCCTTTTTGGAATGATAACCACGCTACTCTGGAATTGCACAGTCTGCTCCCATTGCTCTACACGTTGTGTGGTGAGAGATAAGCACCATGCAGCTGAGAAGTGGTGACTGGACGTGGAACCATCCCTGGCCAAAGGAAAACCACCCTTAGCTAGCCCACCTTAGGAAAGAGTGGACATCAGAGTCTCCATCCTGGGCTGCCCATGGCTTGTCTGAACTTGGGAGTGCAGGTTTATGCCCACACCCTGTGGATGTGAACAGATTGGGCTCATCCCTGCATTTTAATTCAGATCTTCTTGTTCATGCTCAGAAGTCAGGAATGATGCAACTAATGCCTCTTACTGGCTGTTCAGTGCCTAACAGATGCTGTTCTTGGGCACAGGTGATTTTAATCCACCCATCTTGATTTTATGACTTTAAATGCTTAACATTTATAACTTAATTTTGTGGTAGAGACCTTCTGGAGGTCACTCACGTTCATACGGCTCCTTGTTGGCAAAAATGGCCCAGATGACTATGCCGAAGCTGTAAACATCTGATTTCTCCACTGGCTTCACATTAAGGCAGCGTAAATGCTCTGGGGCCATGTAGAAAAGTGTCCCAGCATTGTTAGGGCAGGTGCTCTTGAAGTGCTTCCTCCGGACAGTCTCCTCCTGGGTCAACCGGCTCCAGTTCTTGAAGGAGGCGACGCCGAGATCTGCGATCTGAGGAGGGAGATGTGTCAGAGCTGGTGCTGTGGCCAGGAGGAGATGGGTATGTCGTGCTGTGCCCAACTTTGGAATGAACAGCTGGTAATAGCTTGCCTACAAATGCAACTATAAGAAAGGAAAACAAACTCTCTGCTGTTTTATGGACCTAGCGCAAGGTCCTCGTGGCTTGCTGGCCAACAAGGCAGAGTAAGCTGCTGGTGTGGCTTCCCAAACCAGGGCAGGGTGGTCAGATTAGCACCAGTGTTAAAACAAAGGGATAGGAGGTCAATAGGAGAGGGAAAGTGGAAGAAAATGGGTCAGCCTCTCTTGGCCACAGGCAGCTGTCAACCCGAGTTGTGCAGCCCCATCACTTCAGATCAGACCGAGCTGGCATGTGGCATCTTGCCTCTTTCCTAACTTGCTTTGCTTTTCTCTCTTGTTGCCTCTAATGAGCTTATTGTTCCTCTCGAGTTTCTGAAACTTCTGGCTAAATTTAGAGGTTGTGTATTCAGAGGAAGAGGAAAATGTAAGTGACATCCTGCTGAGGAAGCTGGAGTCCAAGTTCATGTCCACAAATGAGAAGAGGTCTAATGTGAAAGAAGAATAGATGGTCCAAATCTTCCTATGCTTTGTTTCCTAGAACAACAACTTCCCTCTATAAATATTGGCACGTTCAAGCAGACAGATCACACAACAGCTGCCTTCAATTAGACTTTTGATCAACCTGCTTGAGGAACTCTGATCTGAGTTCTGGAGTCCAGTCCAGTTTGCTGCGCAGTGTGATCACAGCCCAGTTTGGTCCTGTTCCTATCAGCAAGCTGAAACCCCCCAGAATCCAATTTACATTTAAAGCAGGTCGTGATTTTTTTATTATTTATTATTTAGGAAAAAAAAGATATTATAGTTTATCCCTCTGATCTGCAAGCTGCTCATACTGCACTAGGACCTGCTACTACATTACCCGTGTCAACCTCTCACTGACTGATGTGTGAGAAATACCCAAAGACAGAGCTCTCTTCACAGGAATTTATTCTGTGGTTTCAAAACTGTAACAGGGTGATTATTTCAGCAACTCACCTTGACCAGAGACAGGCCATTTGAGGGCTGCTGCAAATTCTACTCAGGTTTATTCGGCAGTAGGCTCTAGATCTACGTGTCTTGGTCCAAAACCCCACTAAAGTTAATAGAAGGGCTTTGGAATGGGCTTAAAAACCATTCCCTGAAGTAGTCTCCTGCTGCTTTTTTTTGTAGCTGCTGGCAGGCATTTAAAAGTGATGACTAAGGAAAAAGGGAGAAAAAAGAGGAAAAGATAATAGGCAAAAGAAGGAAGGGAATAAAAAGGAGGAGGTGAAGGCAGGAGGGGAAATTAGAGCAATAAAGGACAAAGGACATGATCCATAAGACATTCTATTTTGTTTCACTCTCTATGTGCTAAGGTTTGGGGTTTTTTTCTTTCATTTGTAGCTCATTAATTCTCGACAACACTGTTTGGATTGGGTTTTCTTTAATACCCTTAGTGATTTTATTTTTTTCCACTGTTTGGGGGAGATTCTGCAAATCTCAGGCTCAGATGAGGCATGCAGGCTTGGGATGCAGGCAGCCACTGAGGATGCTCCCTTAGCCATGGCTCACTAGGCTACAGAGGAGTTCACCCACCACTCAGAACACCAACTTAGGGTTCCCCAACCCTAAGCCCCAGCTTTCTCCATCACACAAGTACCTTAATGTGGAAGTCTGTGTCCACGAGGATGTTTTCTGGTTTCAGGTCTTTGTGCACAAAGCCTTGCTCGTGCAGATAGAGCATTCCTTCTATGATCTCCAACACGAAACGCCCCTTCACGGACAGGGGCAGGCAGAGCTGAAACAAAGCACAGGAAGCACCACCTATTAAAAAATGCTACAACCAGCAAATAACAGTCCTTAAAACACTTTCTTTCTCAGTCCCCAGGGTACCTTTGCTTAAGCCACAGAGGAAAAGAACTAAGGTCACAGAATCACACAATCGTTTTGGAAGAGAATTTACAAGATCATCAAGTCCAACCGTTCCCCCATCCCTGCCAGGGCACCACTAACCCGTGTTCCTCAGCACCACATCTCCACGCCTTGGAAACCCCTCCAGGGATGGGGACTCCACCACTGCCCTGCCCAGCCCTCCAGGCTGAACACATCCAGGTCCCTCTGCCATCCCTCATAAGGCATGTTCCCTAGACCCTTCACCACTTTTGCTGTCCTTCTTTGGACACACTCCAGCCCCTCAATGTCCTTCTTGCAGTGAGGCCCTTCCTGGATCTAAGTTTTTGCATTGAAGTAATTCTAGCCACCCTGTATTTACAGAAGCATTCTTCTTTAGCAAATTCTCCACGTATCCCTACAAACACTCCTGTAGCTTTGAACTTGTAACTGTGGCCTGCTCCTCTGCAATGTGCAGGAGAGCTATAGTTGCCCTCTGCTGTCCCTAGAGAAGGTGGGGCTGCCACTGGCTCCTTAATACAGAAAGGAGGATGAGAAACTAAAGACCCTGGAGATTACTGGAGATAATCCAGATATCTCTGGAGATGCCAGTAATGTCCTGTCCCTTCCCAGCATCTCCCCAGCCCTAAGGAACACAAGGGATGAAGCAATTCACCGCTCACTTTCTGTAGCACTTTCATCATGTTCCCCCGGTCCACATACTCCATCACAAGTGAGTAGTTTCCATCTTCCAAAATAATACCTAGTAGCTTCACCACCCGGTCGTGCTGCAGCTTGTGCATAATCCTGCCTTCCTCCAGCAGGGAATCGTTGTAACTGTAAGGCAGAAATTACAGTCAGCTTAGGTGCCAGGCTAGAGAGAACATGGGGCTGAAAATGCTCGTGATCCATAATGAAACTCAAAATGTTAACGTGTCTCGAGCTGCTGTATATGAAATAGTTTTCCTCTTACTATTACTCCTGCTCTAGTTATCAGGCAAAATGATGTAAGATCTTGAGACCGTGTTGTTTGTTCATGTTTTCCCACCCTGTCACTTGAAAGAAGCTGCTTTCCCCCTCTTCCTTCCTCTAGTGCTGCAGAACAAAGTGGCTGTTTTGTTTGTATTGGACTCGGCTGTAAATTTGCTCAAGGCTTTTGGTACAAGGCTTTAAGGAATAACAAACTTACGAGCTTGTGTAGTAAGTAAAGACAGAACCCCAGAAATAAACCAGGCAGGCTTGTCCATTTTAACTGTTCATTCACTGTCAGTGGCTAGGATCTCTTAATTTGCTTCCCACAGGCAAAATAAAAGCTTGGTTAATTTCTTTATTATAACCCCAAATAGAAGAACGTGTGGTTTTGGTCTTGCTGTAGTGGATGATGCATGGGAGAGTTTTAGGATTTGAGGTTGTAGAGCTGCATCGTGACCTGGATCCACTGAAATCAACAGCTCGTTCAATTCTTGAATTGAATCAGTGGCCTGGGCTCAGGGGGAGAAATTGGGATGATACAGGTGGGGCTGGACTCCTCCTGACAGCTCATGTATGTTTCGTTCCTGGTGGACACCAACAGCTGGACAATTGTATTGAAATTGATCTGCAGGCTTGAAAATATCATGTGCCCACTGAGTTCCCTGGATTTCTCCGCTCTTAAGAAGTCCCAGCAGTGCTCACCTTGTGGCAGAAAACAGGAACTTCACTGGGACAATCAGTTACAGCTAAAAGAGCTGGCTGGTGAGGGGAAAAAGGAAAACGTGCAGGAGAGCTGCCAGTATTGCCCTGGGTGGGTTACAGACAGGCAGCACCTCCAGAATCCAAAGAGCTGAAATGGTTACACCTTATTTAGATTTATCTCCATTGAGTGTAGAGGCTTCCTTAGACTGAAAGGCAGAAATCAGAACCGAGACCTGTCACTTACTCAGCACGCTGGGGTCCTGTGTACACTTTTTTTAGCACCACGTATCCATGTTTCTTGTGAAAGCATAAAGAAATTGTTCCAAATCCTCCAGCATCGAGCTGCTTCTCTTCCAGCAAATCCTGGGTGTTCATGTGGATGTCTTCCAGAGACATGGCTGCGGTCTTTGGGGCTTGGCAGCTAAAATCAAATCAAGTACCCCAGTGCTGCTGGGCCTGTAGTGTAAGGGATGGATGAAGTGTTAATATCAAGCATTTAGCTGTTCCATTAAATCAGCGTCTATGTAAGGAGCAGGACACGAGGGTCACGAGAGGCTCTTGAACGAAGGGCTTCAGTTTGAAAGCAAAGATGCCCTGGTTCTCACGGGGTCAGACCTAAAGATCACCATCACTTATCCTGGCAACCCATTAGTCATGTGAAGTAGATATAAAACCATCTCTTCACCTGAGGATCTCAAAGTGCTGTTAATAAATAGCTTTTATCCATGTAATATGCAGTAGGTTGATACTGGTCCTACACTTCACATGTGCAGAAACTGAGAGCCAGAACACTCAGGGGCCCAAGGGCAGGTAGTGCCTGGTGGGTATCTCGTGATTTTGATGGGTATCTTGTGATTCTGGCAGGTATCTTTTTCAGGAGGTAAAACTTTAGTAGGTGGCATCTGGCACACACCAAGCCCAGCCGTAAGCCACAAGCTCTGCTTTTTTCCTCCCTGAACTTTTACCTTAAGCATCTTCCATCAGGTAAGGAAGGAGTTTGCTGTGAAAAGACAAAGTCCAAGAGACAGGCAGGGCTGTTTGGTTTCCATTCCTCTGGGAGAAAGGCACCATTCCAGCGCGTGGATTGGCTTGTTTGGGTAATTAAGAGCTCTAAATAGCCTAGCAAAGAGATTCCCAAATTTTTCAGCCCAACAAGCGACTGCTAATTCCCATGAACTGCTGTGCACCTGCATCATTAAATCCCTAATTGAAAAGATTGTTTAAAGTCCTTATGAACATCAGCTGCAGGCTCATTACCCAGAATAGTGCCTGCAGAGGCGAGACAGCGAGAACTTCATCTCCCAGGGGTATATACACTCCATGGGCTGCTCTGGTAGGGACAGGGAGGGTTCTCTGTGCTGGAGCCCTGTGCCCTCCTCAGGGTTTCCTTCCCTGGCTTTGGAAGGTGCGGATTTTGTTTTGCTGGAGTGTTCGCCTGTGTTAGGAGCACAGGACTGAGGATGCGGCTGCATTTGTCTGGTAGAAGGTAAGCCCCACTTAAAAATTCTTAGGGGAGAGGAGACTGTTGTGTTTTGGTGGCTGTTGTTTTTAATTCCTTTATATTTAATCAAATAGTGGAGTAACAAATGACTTCTAGCAGTGTCTGGAATACTATTAGGATGCTACAACTTGTTACTAAGTACTGAGGTACTCTGAGTAAAGGCTCTTTGATCCTAAGACTTATTTCAAACCCAAAGGTTTTTTTGTAGATCAGATGTCACAGGAAAGCAGTCCCTAGCCAGGCTTTTAAGCAAAGACTGCTTATCTCAGTATCCTATTTAACATGAGATATTGGCTGATGTTACCTGGAAGTGTCACACCATAAAGAGATGGAGGAGGGAGGCTCCAAGGCTCAAGTTCATTCCACACTTTCTGCTTTTATTGAGATGCAGGGGGATTCAAATGTATCCTCAGTACTTGGGATGCACCAGTGCACACTTCACGTATCTGTGGTTAAGAGAACAGAAATTTTGTGGTTTGGCTTAGCCTGACCTTACTTCTGTGGGTTCATTTCTGTTGTGAGGTGGCCCTCATCTGTACACTTGATTGATTATAAGGCATTTAAAAAATATACTATTCTAAACTCTGTATTTGGGTCAGTTCATATTTAACTTGTGAAAATTTTGAACACTGGTTGCTAAAAGAGAGGGATTTTTGCCCATTAATATGCTTGAGTTTTCTTTGGAGGGGGCTAAAAGTGTAATAAGTGCATTTGTGGCATTTTGATTTCTAAAACCATGTTTATGTTCTAACCCCCAAAGGGCATCTAAAGCCCCAAGAATCATGACCTGGTGAGATGGTATCAGGTCTGATCTCTACTCAGAGGTGGTTTGCTCTGTTTGATGCTTTCTTACTGGTCTGCTGCAGACCCTGCACAGTTATGGGGGATTGCTGAACACCTTCAGCACGGTAATGGGAAAACAGGTCACACAGTAATTGCAGCTCTTTTGGTCTAATGATGCTCACAGGTTCTTCAGAGGCGTTACGAGGTATAACCAGAGAAAGTGAACAAGTCTGCAAGCGCCAAAACTCATGGGCATGTGGTTATCAGGAACACAAGGGAAGAGCAAACAGGAACCAAGCTGGTATCACTGCTATGGCTCACAGGAGATAAATGAGAGGGTCCCTGCAGCTCAAAAAACCCCACTGTATGTGCCAGGGGAGGTTTAGGTTGGATAGTAGGAAAAATTTATTCTCCGCAAGGGCTGTGAAAGGCTATACCAGGCTGGGCAGGGCAGTAGTGGAGTCCCCATCCCTGGAGGGGTTTCCAAGCCGTGGAAATATGATGCTGAGGGCCAGGGGTTAGTGGTGCCCTGGCAGGGATGGGTTAGTGGTTGGACTCGTTGCTTTTAAAAGCCTCTTCCAACCCATTCCATGTGTGGAAGACGTTTCAAAAGCCGTCAGCGTATCTCTGCTCTCTGGCTGTACCTGTCAGCACCCCAGCCCAGCTAAACCTTTCCCTTCTCCTGCGGTTTTCCAGCTGGTGCATCTTTTCACTGAGGAATGATTTTTATCTTTTGGAAACGGCTAAGGAAATACCTGTGCCAGAAGTTACAGGCGGGATCCCGTGGGAACACGGTGATGAAACAGGGGTGGTGACAGTATCGGGCAGCGGGAGGGGACACGGCGGGGTCTGCGCACCCCTACAGCCGCGTCCGCTGGGGACAGCGGGCACCGAAACGTGCGTTGCCGAAGGGGATGGAGCAGGGGCGGTCCGGGCTGGGCCCCTCGTTGTGCCGCGGGGTTGGAGGAAGGCGCTGACCGGGATCGGCACCGGCACTGAGCGCTCCCGGGCAGCCCCAGCTCGGTCCCCGCAGCCCCGCCGCGCCCCGGAGGCCCTGAACCGACTTTTCACCGGCCTAGTTCCTCGTTGCCCAAATTGCCATCCCTCCTCCTCTTCCTCCTCCCGGCGCTTCCTGCCGCCTCTCCCCGCTCCCGCCGCGGTACCCGGGGCTTTCCCCGCGGCCGGACCCTCCCCAGCGCCGCAACCCCCGCCGGGACACCCCATCCCGGGACCCTTCGGGCAGCTGGACCCTGGCAGCTCCCCCGGAGCCCTCCCCGGACCCGACAGCGGTGGCGGCGGCGGCACCTTCGCAGGGCGGGGGGCTGCGGGTCCGTCCTGCTCCCCCCCGTTCCGCTGCCCGGTTCGGCACTCACCGTGGCTGCGGCCGCTCTCCGCCGTCCCGCCGCCTCCCCGGCAGGGCCCGGCCAGCTCCGCTGCCCCGACCCGCCCCGCTGCCGCCGCGCCTGCTCGGAAGCCGGAGGAGGCGGCCCGGGCTCGCCCAAGGGCGCTGCTGCTGCTGCTCCTGGCTGCAAAGTGCATCGCTTTGGGTGGCATCGCCCCCGCCCTCCCCCGGGATGAAGGGTGGGAGCTGGACCCGGCGCATCCCCAGCGCCGGGAACCGCAGAATCATCCCCCGGGTTGGGTGGGAAGGGACCTTTCAATCTCGTCTGGTCCAACCCCCCTGCACTGACCAGGGACATCTGCGACTAGAGCAGGTTGCTCAGAGCTCCGGCCAACCTCACCTTGCATTTGGCCTTCAGTCTCTTTTCAGGCAATTTAAAGTCGCTTTCCTTAAGCTTTTTAGGCAGGAATCTGCTTTCCCGCCATGTTGTGCGTGCACCATTTTCCGGTTTATTCTCTTTCACTTTCCTTTTCTCCCTGCATCTAATGAGCCACAGCAAATTCCTCGCTTGCGTAACCCGAGGACTTTGATTCATGGGCACTGAAGCAGAGATCCGCAGCAGCCGAGGGCAGGGCTGCTCCAGGGGCGGGCTCTGCTGGCGGTGGCCCTTCCCTTCACACGGTGACTCTCCGTGGCAGCAATTCCCAGTCTGGTGTATCAGCTTGTGCTGCCACTCCACAATCTGGGCTCTGTATCTTTGTTATTATCGTGGGGGTCAGTCTGTTTTCCCAAGGAACAAGTGATAGGACAAGAGGAAACAGCCTCAAATTGCCCCAGGAGAGGTTTAGGTCGGACATGAGGAACAATTTCATCCCCACAAGGGCTGTGAAGGGCTGTGCCAGGCTGGGCAGAGCAGTGGTGGAGTCCCCATCCCTGGAGGGATTTCCAAGGTGTGGAGATGTGGTGCTGAGGGCCAGGGGTTAGTGGTGCCCTGGCAGGGATGGGGGAATGGTTGGACCCAATCTTAAAGGTCTCTTCCAGTGAAAACGATTCTAGGAATAGCCCTTAAAGAAGCACAAGGGTGGGGCAGGCCGAGGAATGGGTGCCAGATGCACGCTCTGTTTGCAGAGTGTTAGACAGTGACTCAGAGGAGCATTTTTTTATTCAGGCCACATTCCTCTAATATCAAAGTGCAGAGCCAGTTGTTAGCTGAGCTGAGCAAAGCAAGACATTGTGCAGCTGAGTGAGAAACCCTCCCTTTGCTGTGTGCACAGAACAGGTTAACAGATCCTGAGCAGGTAGGATTCCTTTTGGTCTCTCAGGGTAACAAAAATCTCCCTTTGATCTGTGGAAATTTCATACTTCCTAAATCAGAGCTGCATTCTACAGAGAAAGGCGAGACGTGCACACACTGCTATATGATATTTGTATTATTTTATTTTTCTGGTGCCTGTCAGAGCTTTAATATTGCTTTGTAAATCTGTGGAGAAGCCCAGGGCTGCCCCCAGGGCTTTCCAGCTGTCTAAGCCACGGTGCAACTGTGCAGCTCTTGCATTATTCACAATCCAGCCTCATAGCTCAAAGGCACAATGTAGAGCTCCCCAAAAGAACAGGATTGGCTGTAACGAGGTCGAGTACTGGCAGTGTATTCCCTGGCAAAGAAAAAGTGGCTGCTGGTACAAAAAGTGTTAAACTTGGTAGTGCTTTACTGTTTCATAAGCAGCAATGGTCTAATCTGCAATTAAGTAGTGCTTGTGTTATCAACCACTTGTAGGCAGGATGTCACTGTTTATATGAGCAAGGACAGCTCTTAACAAAGAGGTTTGCACCCAGCATTGAAGAGAATCCCTCAGGAATCAATGAAGATAAATGGTATATTGTCGGTTAAGCTGCTACCTGTAGTACTCAGGTACTTACAATACATTGAAATTAGGAGATTAGCTTTTGAATATTGAGATAAAACACCAAAAAGAATGGAGTGGAAAAAAAAAAAGTAAGTCTTTTCTCTGTAGTCTTGAACATTACTTAAAATACCACTCGGGAGAGCAGTTTATGGGCTCTTCCTTCCAAAGAGTCTTCAGTCGCTGTGCCCAGGCAGCCAGCATCTCCTTCCTGCTCTCCTCGGGCACGTACTCCGGAGAGAAGCAGATGTGGGGGGCGAGGACTTTGATGCCACAGAAGTGCATGATTCCATGCTGGATTCGAAGCAAAGAAAGACATACCTCAGGAAATAGTCTGTCTTTCACTTTCGGCTCAAGAATGTGGAAGATTCAAACCTGAAACTGATCCTCTGACCCAATATAAGCCAGGTTTTAAACCTCGGCCTTTATCAGATGGGAAATAAATCACAGAAGTTCACTACCTATCCTGGCAGTCCCTGTTGAAGGCCTGGCATTAGGCAGGACAACATACAATACACTAAAAACCAAGGTCAACTTCATTTATTCTGCTCTGTGGAATTTACTTGTAAGTGCTCTTAAACCCACCAGAGAAACTGCAAAGGCAAAAGCTCTCTCCGGGTTCCAACCTGGAGGAAGGGGCACAAAACAAAACTCTGTGGACGCTGAAGGCATCTCAGGATTTTAGGGCTCAGTTTATAAACTGCAAATGCTTGGGACTGGCAATTTAATTTGTTCTTATTATATTTCATATAAAATAATAACACAGCTGTTAAAAATAGTTGTAAGAATAAAACTTAAGGCAACCAACCACCAGATATTCATGTTTTACCTGCATGGGCCAGAGGAGATAGCGAATGTCCCCACTGATACCTCCTTTTGCATACATCTCTTCGCTTCCTCCAGTGGTGAAAGAGAACAGGGCTAGTTTGTCCTAGAATTAAGCAAGCAGCACTT
Organism: Brachypteracias leptosomus; assembly: GCA_013401335.1. NCBI lineage: Eukaryota > Metazoa > Chordata > Aves > Coraciiformes > Brachypteraciidae > Brachypteracias > Brachypteracias leptosomus. The sequence continues at coordinate 96,846 of VYZX01003549.1, read as the reverse complement.
GAATTAGGACAGGACACATTTCTAGAGGAGGTGGTGTCCTCTTCTTTCCCAGACCTTACGGGTAGGGGTAGCCCTGAGGCAAAGATTGATGATGTACAACTAGAGAGTGGACTGTGCTAAAAAGAAAAGGAATTCCATGTCTGACAGCCTGGTATAGAGCAGAGCTGACCCTTGTTCTGCCCTTGCTTGGAAAGCACTCTGATACTGAGAAATCTTTATTCCTGTCCTTCCTGAAGGCAGACATTGGATGCTCCTGTCCCCCGTCAAATCTGGGCTTGTCACTCACTTGCCAAGGAACAATTTGAGAACAAGTTACTCCTCAGGTGCTCTAAACTTCTGTGTTTTTTCTGCTTCTATGATATTAGCCACAGGCTTGTGCTCAGCTTCCATCCTCTCCATTTTAGATTCCATAATGGAAATAGCATTTTTCCAGTGCAATATCCAAACTGCCTTGAGCCCATGCTCAGCACACAGCTCTGGCCATTGAGGATCACCCTATTCACCTCAGGCAGCTATTTCTGAGATGAAACAAACTGAAGTGTTTGGGATTAAGAGGATCAGCAATTGCAGAGACTAATATGCAGCAAACACAAATGTGAAATTAACATTGGTTGTTTCTGGATGCTGCAGCTGTTACCAAGTAAGATCCACCAGACAGTGGGTCAAAACTTTCCCAGTGCCATGGAGAATTAAACATTTAGGAAATGTCATCTAGAGATACTAATCCTGCTTAATTTACAAGCTACAGAGAAGGTTGAAAGGGGATAGTTGGGACAGAGGCTCGTGCACTGGGGATTTCAGGTTTCTGATTCAGTTTTATAGTTTAATTCTGAACTAGATGATCTTTAAGGTCCTCTCCAAACCATTCTGTGATTCTGTAATCCCAGAACGGGATCTTGTCACCTATTCCAGTATGTCACTCATCACAGATCCATGCAGTCCTGTGGTGGTGAGGAGAAGAATGACAGGCTGTAGCTTTAGAAAGAACAGATTTGATCTGCTGGCAAGCTGTGTGCCAGCCCAGCACACACACCTCCCACATCACAAAGCCCCTTTTGAAGGCCAGCTAAAAATCTCAAGGAGATTGCTTAAATTTCTCAGAAGATTCTCCTTGTTGTACTTCCTTTCAGCCTGTCGTAACAAGCCAGAGAGTTACTCAATGTGTTGTCAAAGTATTATTTCAGGAGAGCTTTAAACAAATTTAATGGAAAAGAATTTCAAAGGCTGGACTTGATGATCCTGGAGGTCTTTTCCAACCTAGATGATTCTATGAAAGACCAATACCCTCAATAGCATTGTGCAAATCTTAATAGAACAATCTCAAACACATACCTTGAGCAAACCAGAATCGTAACAGTTTGGAAATTCATGAGCAAATCCTTGGACCAAGACTCTGTCCATCCAGCCCTTCATGATTGCTGGCATGCTGAACCAGTACAGGGGAAACTAGGCAAAAAATAAACCACCTTGTTAGCGCAGAGAGTCTGGGCATCACTGTCCCTTTGTACACACCACAGACAGAAGAAATGCTGCCAACTCCAGCAGTTCCGGAGTTTTGTGAAACCACAGAAAAAATGTGGTTTCATTCAAGATGGGTGAAAACAACGTGGAAATTGCACTGTGGGCAGTCACCATGGCCCACCATCACCCACCACCACCAATCCTCCATAGATAGATGGGAGAGGGGAGTTCAGGCTGCAGTTAATTTTAAATGACTTCTGGGGTTTTGGGAGGGTGGTTTTTGTTGGTTTTTCCTCACCAGAACATACTCAGTTCATAGCATTCTGCAGGCAGGAAGTAGGAAGCAACTGCTTCCTTCAGAGCTTGTTTCACTGATCTCAGAAGTGTAAAAATGATGATGAAATTAATTTTTAACTGCAGCACTGCTGTGAATTTTACGTGGGTATTTTAAGGTTCCAATTCCAGATGCTTTCCTCCTCTCTAAAATTGCCAATAGTTGTGTGAAAAACTCATTCTGCACTAGCACAAATGCTGTTCACGCGTGACCTGGTGTTTTTGATATTTCCTACAATCCACTTTGTGTCAGAAAAACTCAGCACCTTGAAATTGCTGCAGAGTGTTTCACGTTAGTGGCAGAGCTACCACCTCTTTGTACTCTAAATTCAATGCTCCTAATGAAATCTAAAATCTCACTATTGCTTTGCTTTTGTTCAACCCTGTATGTTACAACTGGAGACTCAAAATACAATTTAAAATAACAACCTGAAAAATCAGTAGGTCTGCTTCCTGCACCTTCTTCTGCTCTTCAACCAGGTCCTTGGACAGAGCTCCTCTCTTGTAAGCCTCCCACATCTCCACGCCGTAGTTGAACCCCTCTGGGTTGTGCAAGCAGCCTGGGGGTAGAGGTGCAGTTATTCCTTGCCCTGCTTCTAGTCTCCTAGCCAAGGAAGAATTAAGTCCATGCTGCAATCTACAGTTCTAAATAGAGTTACTGCTTTCCATTTATCCCCATTTCCTTTTTTGTGTGTGTATGTGTGGGTATTGAGTGTTGTCACAGCTGATGGTGATTTTATTTTAGGCTGGAGAGGACTCTAGTGTCTCAGGGCACTCAAACTTTCTCCTTCCCGTTGCATGAAGTGCAGTAAAGGACCTAAGCTTGGCTCCAGGCTCTGGTGATGCAGGGGGATGATTTAAGAGGATTTACGAGAGTTTTGTTAATTGCTCTGCCCCTGCTCTATGGACTACTGAAGCCACCATGCACCCACCAGCACAATGTGGCTGTTTTTCAGCCTCTGTAACTGGGAATCTAGGCAGGACTGGGACACCAGTGCTGTGCTGACTCCACTACAGCTGGGTGAGCTGGTTCGAGCACGGCTGAATCAGACACATTGATTCTGCTGATTCAACCCACAGATCATCCCTCTCCAGCAGGAGACAGAGGCAGCAGCCCCATGAACTGAATGGGGAGACCTTCTGGCTCTGTACAACTCCTTGCAAGGAGGCTGGTGCTGGGTTAAGGGTTGGATGATCTCAAAGGTCTCTTCCAACCAAAACAGTTCTACGATTCTAATGCGTCTTTCCCTCTCAGTAATGTCACTATGAGCCAAGGTTCATTGTCAGGAGTGGACCTTTTTAGAAATGCTCATTAGTCTGGTCATTAGTAAGTTTCTTTGTGTTTTTGCCAGGCTTGCCCTGTGTGGTTTCTTTCTGATTCTTGTTTTAAAGAGTTTCAGTGTCACAGACCATGTAATGGCTTCGTGTTTCCTCACCTGGGAAAATGCTGGGGCTGGTGCTGATAAGAGCACGGCACAAACATCACATAGGGCTGACAGGAGCATCACTGTTTCTCAAGTCTTAATTGCATCATCTGCTCATTTTCAGCAATCATATAATACCAAGGGAGTATTGGAGGTGCCAAGACAACTCAAAAGATCAAGCACTTAGATGCCTGGAGCTAACTTGCAGAAATCATTTGTAACCTTGTTTGTTAAAAGGAGGTGGTTCTTAGAATGTGGTTTCAGTTGATTGTAAATACTGTAAAAAATAATGATTTTCCTTCATTCTCTTTAGCGTAAAGGCAAAACACCACTTTACAAATTTGCACTACACAGATACTGCATTTTTGTGATGGAGGGGCTCTTTATAGTGTCCAGTTTTATGTAACTAAAGATGGTACTTGTTGGGTTCCTACACTGACATTTCTTAATGCTAATAGAAAATGGAAACCTGGGTCTCTTTACCTGAGGGATATTTGTACAAAATAGCAACTATTTTTGAGAGCACACCTAACAGCGTGGCTCTGGGTTGTTAATGCAGCGGGATAGACAAGTTTGTCTTGTTATTGTTGAAGAAAAGGTGTATTTTGGCTGGTCTCACCAACGATGTCACTTCTTGTGGCTCTTGGCTCGAAGCCCATCGCGTACAAATCAGAGACGGTGACGCTGCAGCCCTGCTTGCCCAGCTCCTCCACAGCAATGCTCTTCAGAGACCCGTTGAAGGACTTGGGCTCTTGGTGAGCGTAGACTATCAGGACTTTTCTCCCTGGAGGCAGAAAGAACACCAGGAGAGATTTATATATAAGGGGTGATTACTTCTCCAGTGTCCAGGAAACAACAGCTTTGCTAGAAGACTGTTAAAATTTGTGGTCAGATGCTATCATAAATTCAACACGTGTGTAAACTATTTAAAACCCTGCTCCAGAACTTATTCTGGAATACTGAGAGCAGTTACCTCTCTGCTTTTAGTTATTATAGTCTTTAGTTATTCCCACTAAATCTCAGCAAACGAGCTGGTCAGTGGCTGCAGGTGGCACAAGCTCAGGGGTGAGGTAAGATTGGTCCTGGAAGCTGCTGGTTTGTCTCCATGTCAGTGGGGCTGAGGGTGCTTGGAGAGACTGGAGTTTTCAAAGGGATCACTTAGAAGTGATATAAGGAAGAGATTTGTGATGCTGAGGGTGGCGAGGTTGCCAAGAGAGGTGGTTGATGTCCTATCCCTGGAATCATTCCAGGTGAGGTTGGACAACTGAGCAACCTGCTCTAGTTCCAGATGTCCCTGTTCACTGTAGGGGGGGTGGATGAGATGACCTTGAAAGGTCCCTTCCCCCCCAAACCATTCTATGATACTATAATTTCAGTAATTCGAACCAGCCACACCTTAGTATCCCAACTCAAGATGATCTCTATGCCACACACCAGCGTGCCCAGGCCTGAAGAGAAGAGCTTTTTTGTTAGTATTTGTCCTCACCTGCCATGTTCTGGAAGCACCTCGACCCTTCTGTCTCGAGAGCTGGACACAGCCTGTGAACACACGGGACACCCGTGAGAAACACCAGGAAAAGGCACAAGGGAAAATCCCCGTTTCAGTAGGAAATGGAGCATTCTGGGTGGCTGGGAAAGGGAGATGGGAAAGGGAGGGGATGTGAGGGGAGAACATGGTGAGAAGAGCTCTGTCTGTGTGGACACACGTGTGCTGGTGTGTGCACATGTGTGTGGGCATGTGCAAGTGCCTGTGTGTAAATGCCTATAGGTGACTGCCTGTGTGTGCCTACGTGTGTTTAAGTGCCTGTCTGTGCCTGTGTGTGCCTACATGTGTGTGCCTATGTGTCTGTGTGTGTAAGTGCCCGTGTGCACACGTGTGTGCGTGTATCAGTGCCTCTGTGTGTCTATAGGTGCATGTACGTATAGACATAGCTGTGCACAGCAGGACCCGCCGGATAACGGCCCGGGAGCGATGCCCGGTGCCCGGTACCGCCTGCGGGACACCCGGATAACGCCCCGGCAGCGGTGCCCGGCCCCGGCAGCGGCCCCAGCCCCGCCCGTTTCCCGCAGCCCGCAGCCGGCTCGCCCCGGGAGCGGCCCAAGCAGCCGCCGCACACCGGGGGGTGCCCGACCCCCCCCTCCCCGGTCCCGTACCGCGGCCGCAGCCCTAGCAGGGCCCCTTTACCTGCTGCTCCCGCGGCTCCGCTGACGCTCGGCCCGGCCCCGGGACAACCCCGGGGCGGGGGCAGGGGCGGGCTCGGCTGCGGCTCCGGCTCCGGTTCCGGTGTAGATATAATAATCTGTTTTGTTGCTTCAAACCAACGATTAATTGCCTGGTCGACACAACCAAGCCCAAATCACAGGCCCCTGCACTGGGCTGGTTAATTTCTTCAGCAGCTGAACTAGTTTCACGGTTGGATTTGATGATCTTAGAGGTCTTCTCCAAGCTTAATGATTCTATAGGTTGGAATTTTGTTTTCTTTCTCCTCCACCTGCTTTACCCGATGGTACAGCACACAATATTGTGATCCTTAATGTCTATGGTACAAATTCACGTGGAAAATGCTAACATCTGATCTGTGAGGATGTTCTTAGTGCAGATCACTAACCACGGGTAGGGTGTGAGGTGTGGTTGTCTAGGAAAAGAAATTAATCGGAATATAACTGCCCAGGAACTATTTTAGCTTTCTTCCCACCTATTCCTAGCACTAATACAAAGTTTGTTGTATGCGTTGTTCTGTCTCTGGGGGAGGATATTGAGGTTTTAAAACGCCATGTATCCGAAGGATCCCTGATTCTATGGTCCCTGTTGTGCCCTCTAGAGCCCAGAGCAAGGGGTTGTCTGCACAGAAGTGAAGCCTTCACCAAGGACAAGTTTTTAACCTCTTTAACCTCTGAGGCAAGTTCTGTCCTAGAGGAAAGGTTTCAAGAACATGTCCTGGTTTGGGTTGTAACCAGCAGTAATTATCAGCAAGTAATAGCAATGGTTTGTTAGCATCGTTCTAAGAGAAATCCAGTCTGAGTTTGGTGGGACTACTGCGGAGAAGAGTGCCATGGCAGAGCAGTTCTAACCAGCAAGCACTGTGATTGGGCACTGGAAAAAGAAGGAAAAAGAGAAATTGAGGAATACTATCCTATGGATAATATTTTTGTGGGGGTCTGTGTCACACTAATGCTGTAGTCACCCCTAGGCCTCCCGTGGGGGCTCATAAAGATGATAGTCATCCTCGTATCGATCTCTCCTTAGCACAGAGGAGCCAACGGGCTTGTGCAAGAGGAAGGAAGGAGGCAGGAGGATGGTTTGTGACTAACAGCCCCCCCGTGACCTCCTTTCCTTCCCAGGCTCTCGGGCTGGTGGGCAGTAACAGGAATTGAAAGCAGCATCTTCTGGAGCTGTAGCATCTCTAAGGGAAAAGCAAATCATCAGCAGGGATAGCATGCCAGGGAACAATCCTTATCAATGGTTTAGCTCCTTCTTAAACCTCCTGATGTTAAATATTTAACAATCCTAAAGCATATAAATGAAATATGTATTTAAGGCTTTTATCTATTTGAAACAATTGCAGCTTCTAATGGAATTTTTTTCCAGGAAGGAAGGAAAGGGGCTGCTTCATTCAAGTACAAATTCTGGGATACAAATATTTTGTTACTTGTGAATTAACAATCTCTTCTGTGCTTTTTGACTGGGAAGTCTGGCCCCTTTCTAGCCCAGGCTGGAGTTCCAAATGTGACTCTGGACTCAATGAGTAAAGCACAGCAGGTCTAGGGTTTGCCTTTGCACCTAAGCAATGAGAATCTCTGCCAAGAGTGACTGTTTCTTCTCCCCGTTTGTGGCAGCAAAAGGCAGCTGTGTGTGTCTGTGCTTTCTCTGGAATTGTTCCTGTAAGTACAGAGTGCAATGGATATTACCTGGTACAGAAAGAGGTAATAAACAGGCAGTGTGATTTCCTGGAAAGGAACTTTACGGAGTATCTGAGCTGGGAGTGGCAATGCCTTAGCTGTGATATTAAAAGCCACGAGTGCGTTTGATCACAGCTTTTTGAGAAGGTGCTTTAAAATCTGCTGGCATTCTGCAGCTCCACCTGCTTGAATTTGAGCACCAGCTCCAAGCAGGGTTTTAAAGGCTGTGTTGTTTTGTTTTCTCCAGGGGAGAGGTGGAGGAGGGAGAAACGAAAAATTTCTAGGCCAATAATTCAAGAGAATAATTAAGCAGAGGATATCCTTCTGGGGGGAGGCTCCTCTGATCTCCTGCCACGAAAAAACTCAGGCCTGAATAGGTGCAGAGCAAGGTTGTACTGTCTGTCTCCTGGCACGGAAGGGTTCAGCAGGATGAGGCCGGTGCTTGCCTGGCCACAGCCCAGAGGAGGGTGCTGGAGAGCTGAGAAAGGCTCTGTGAAGTGTCTTCAGCTCCCTGAGAAGCTGAGCAGCAGATCCACCCCACAGCAGAGTGTCGTCTTCTCTGAAAGCTGCAAAACAAATGGAATTATCAATACCTTTCTTGTGTTTGCCAGACACTTGGTGTGGGGATGCTCTTCCTACACGTGCCGTCTTCCAGCTTTATTTCATGACTCCTTCTCGTGCCTTCATTCCTGCATGGTTCTGTGGAGCAGCTTTTCTGCTACCTCCACCATCCCATCTGGGTCTGTTTTCTGTCAGACAAAAGCCTCCAGGCTTGAGTTCCACCTGCACGTTTCACAGTTCACTTGCAGGATAGATATTGCTGCCACAGAATTTGATACAAGCGAAGGATAAGTTTCTCTTTGATGGATAAACACTGATTACAGTTTATATTTGATGGGTAAGCACACTGATTGGTTGCAGTTTATATTTGAGGGATAAACAAAGGTGCTTAAAGACTAAGGGAGACAGCAACAGACACAACCACCTTCAATCTGTTGATGGGCAAAGTTTCCACCCTTTAAACTGTTTTGCTGGACAATGTTATGCTGAAAATCCACCTGGAGCAAACTTTCTGCCTTAGGATTTGCCCAGGAGTGTTGTGTGGACTGCAGGGGTGCTGGGATCCCAATGTTCCTCTGCATGGACAGGACCAAGCAGCAGGCTCCAGCCCTGCTGTGAGAGCTCCTGCTTCAGGGTCAGGTTTGACTGGGTTCTGAGCAACTTGCTCTAGGTGTCCCTGCTCAGTGCAGGGGGGTTGGACTAGATGAGCTTTAAGGGTCCCTTCCCACCCAAACCATTCTGTGGCTCTATGGAGCTGTTGTTAATTCAATGCTGAGTGTTCTAGTTTGAGAAACACGAAGTTTGTTGCTATAACTGAACCAAAATCACCCCAGTGAGCCCCGTTCCTTTAGCTTGCGTCTCTGCTTGGTCTGTGTGACATCATTGCAAAGACTAGTGTATGGTTAGAGATATTTCCCATGCACTAAGAGGCATTAATCATACAGCTCTATATGTACTTTTATCTCTTTGTACCTCGCTGTGGGGTATCCCCATTCGTGCCTGGCCCTCCTACGCAAAAAGCAGAAGCACAACCTGGCTTCCCTGCCACACCAGAACCAGTCGTGCAGAATCCTCATCACTACAACCATGCTGGCACATCTTAGAATTGCCTCCTTACCCTACCTCTGTGCTGCCCAGCCTCTTCCTCTCCCCCCCAGCTTTTTTTTTTATTTTTTCCTTTGCTACCTGCAGCATCACAAACCCCAAGAGCAATGAGCGGAGCTGAGAAATCCCCCAAGCTCAGCTCTCCGTGCAGCTACTCAGCAGAGTTCTCAGCACTCGGTGTGTGCCTCGCTTCCCCCCTTGGGTTTTCTGACCTTTTCTGGGGCCTCTTGTCATTTGGTGCCCCGTGTCACACCACTGTGCGAGCCCAGAGAATTTGTTCTGGGATTAATTGCTGTGGTTCAGCTGCTGTAGAGTAGTTAAAGCTGACAACAGAAGAGAAGGCTCTGGGGAGACTTTATTGCAGCCTTTCAGTGCTTAAAGGGGGCCTAGAAGAAAGATGGGGGCAATTTTTAGCAGAGCCTGTTGAGACAGGTGATGGTTTGAAATTATAAAAGGGAGATTTAGGCTATGGGAACAGAATTGTAGCTGGAAAAGTGTGCATTAATGTTTGTGATAGTGGGAACAATTGTGCAAAATTATTTTGGTTTAGAGGCTGAGCACTCAGGGAGATATGTGCAGGACTGGGAAGCAAGAACTCTTCATCTCTGCCACTGACAATCCCTCTGGGCAAGGGAAAGTCACGTAAACTCCTGTTTTGAGTACTCATTCATCTCAAATTTTGGATGCCTATCTTGAAATAGGGGGTGTGGTTTTGAGCTGATCTTAGGAGGCATCGCTGCCACACAATACGTGATCTCTTGGCCTGAGTTATTTTCCTTAACTGTAAGAAGGGATATAAAAAACTAAACATCAGTGGAAAGATGAGAGAAATGGGAACAGGAACATGCATTACGTGTTCCTGGTCTGTGTAAATGCGTCATAGAGTGGAGTTTAATAAGGTAATAGAAACCTCTGTGGATAACAAGTCATCTGCTTTATTAGTGGTACAACAGGAGTCAAGCAGGAACATTAAACCTGGGACTAACAGAAACCAATTTCTTCCTCTTTTTGTTCGTCTACCACAAACCTTTTTGACCAACGTGCATCTGTGCTGCTCTCCTTTGAACCTCTACATCTCCTGGCAGGATTTCTTACTTTTTCTGCAGTAGTACAGGCAGACCTACAGAATATTGAGTATTAACATGACAGGGTTTGGATCACACAGGGATTCATCTGGGCCTTGCTCTAATAATTACAGGGCAGCCCCAAGGTGCTTGTGTAGCCCATGAGATGGGGTGACTCAGTTCTTGGTGTGCTTGCACATGGCAGGAACGCTCCTCTCATGGTTTCTAGTGGGGGTTGATACTTGACTTGCTAATGCCAGTGTCCTCTCTTCATGACATTGCTTTTGGAAAGTATTGTTCTTTATGACAAATTTCAATCCCATTTTGGTTAATCTATCCAACCTCCTTGCTTGACTTGCCCCCTGGAGCAGTAGAACGCCTAAAATCATTCTCTGGCTGTGTTGAGAGGTCTCTGGAGCAGAACACCACCTTAGTAGTTCCTCGTTCTCCCCATAGCATTGATTATTTGCTCTCCCACTTCTACAGTACAATCGTGTTTTGGAAAACTGCCCACTTAGATGCTAGGATTCAGTGAAAAGATCATGAATCATAGAATCATCCAGGCTGGAAAAGACCTCCAGGATCATCAAGTCCAACGTGAAAATACCGTTTATGCTGTTTGAAATTGGTGTGGGAACGCATGTGTGTCTGCCTCTCTGTGCAAGCACCTCACTGATGAGTTTTTGTGTCCACATCATTGTCACTGGGCATCACCTACTGCTCACCTTCCCCTAAACCCACCAAGAGCCACTCTTGAGGCTGGGAAGCTGTGTGATGAGAAGGAAACGGCAGTGGGCTGGTCAGATGTCAAACGCGCATCACTTTTTCCTTGCCTACAGCAGAGCCCAGAGGCCAGGGCTGTGGAGGGGAGCAGCTCAGGCTGGAGGTGTGTCACACAACACACCAACCCCCCCAAGAACCAAGGGCTGAGCTGCAGCGTGTGTGAGTTTGGGTTTCATGCTTTGAGGACAGCTCTGTTTGTCCTCAGAGCCCAGGGTTTACAGTGTCAGGGGCCAAATCTTACTAATAATTTTGGTTCTTAAGGAGTGTGGGTGTGTGGAGGGAAACGATGGCATGTGAATGATGTCATGTCACTGTGAAAGATGTGAGTGAGCCTGTATTTCTCTGTGTACGTGATATTCCAGATACTTCAATGTTGCTGTCTTCAGAGGTAGCCCAGGACTGGCAGGAGAACCAAGAAAAAGTCTTCAGCAAGACCCAGAACCAAAACACTTGAATGAAACTAAGAGTGTGAGTCTTAGATGTAAATCTTCACTCCTGATAATAAATGAGATCTTTGTTTTGTCAGCAGGAGGACTCACCCTGGCTTGGGCAGGAGCCTTTACTGGCTATTCACATGTTGGGGTACAAGGTTTAAGCACTCAGCTGAGTTCCCAATCTCACACCAGCTTTTACTGTTTCATAGCCTGTGTTTATTACACTAATGTGCAGAGTTCAAGATACCACTCCTGTCAGAGACATAAAGATCTTCAGTTTTACTGGCAGTTTATGCAATGCCAGAAATCCTTGGTTTTTAAGGGATCCTAGATGAGCACTAATTAAAATAGCTACGCAGCAGTGTACATAATTACTGTGGGCAGTCTGAGCACGGCTGCAATCACAGACACTTCCTCTACACAAGAGAAGCCAGAAGATTTTTATCCCAGTTTTTAATGAAGTTGTATTTCAGTGTCTGTATTCCAAAGCTCTTCCTTGGAAATGAAGCTAGAGAAAGTCTCACTTCCACATCTCATCTTTCTAGTTTGGAAGATGGAGGGATGAGCTGATCTTGCTGAGGTTTGAACCTCTTCTGTCTCTAAATTCCATGTGGATTTGGTGACAGCACTTCAGCTGATGTACCTCACCCATAGCTGACTGTAGGACTGGATGTGCTGGTTTAAAACTCCTAATAAATAATGTTAAGCCTCCTGGTAGCAGTCTGCATTGCAACCTAGAGAAAAGTGAGACATTGTGCAACCTCTGTCAGTCACCATGTTTATGGAGGAGCTGCTGCTGAGGAGTTGAGCTCAGCTCTGTTGTATGTAAATAACAGGGAAAAAAAAACCCCAAACCTCCAGCAACAAGCTTTGCAAAGTACCCCACTTAATCCTGAACCCCTCGAGTCTGAGGATGCTGAGTAGAGACTCGATTGCATCAGCTGGTGCTGTAGCTCCTTGCTTGGCAATGCCAGCCTGCAAAAGCCCTCACAGGCAGCCCCTGTGAGAAAGGAGAAGTTGTTCAGGAGTCCTGTGCTTCCTTCCTTCCTCTGCTGGGCTCCTGCAGTGTCTAAGTCCTGCTGCATACTTTGGGGGTTGACTTTCCTCCTCCTGGCCTTGCTGAAGGGCTTGGAAGAGAAGAGACTTTGGGTGCAATAAAACCAGTGGAGGCTGCACGAGGGGGTGAGAGAGAGACGGCTCCTGAGGAGCCTGGCAGCAATGGGGAGGCTGCTCCCAAAGGAATGGTGCAGTGGTACCTCAGCATGTGTATCTCACGGGCTTTTGAAAGGGAAGTTGTGAGAGAAAGCAAAGGGACCACAGACATAATGAAACTATGTGATGAGTAATGAAAGTACCACCCAGCCCGTGGGCCTCCCTTTCTCCAGGGGCTGCTGGAGCCTTCGTTTCCTCGTATCTGTGTTCTGGTTTCATTTCCATGCCTCTTCAGAAAATGTTTCCCTTGGTGGTGACTCAGAACATCTCACGTGTGAGTAGTGCCACCATGTTCACTGTGGTGACTTACTAAGGCAGCACATCAGGCAGGACTTGCCCAAAGATGTCATGGCAGAGGTAGATAAAGATGGAAGAACTGGGAGATGAGATGTGATGGAGCTTAGGGGAGACTTCAGATGCTCCTTGGGCAATAGAGGAATGGTGGAAGCAACTGCTTCTGTAGTCGTGGTGGTTGTGGCCTCTCTGAGTACGCCCATCCCTTCACCAGTAGCCAGCCTCACTTCCCAGGGCTTGGACAAAGAAAATACTTGGCCGTTTGGCTGTCCTTCCTATGTCTTCTGGACCTTACCCATACCATCTTTTCCTTTGATCCTGCAGAAATGGGGTGAAGTTGTAGAGTTCTCATTTGACTCTTGGGTTCCCTATGGATGCTCCCTGGGGCCAGCATGGTCCCACCAGTGGGACTCTGTCACCTTTCCTAGCAGGCAGCCAGGTGACCAGGCTGGTATTGTGATTTTGTGATTAATTTCCAAGAAAATACCATATTTTCACCTCAGAAGTGTGAACTGCTACGTCGTGCTGGTACGACTTGGGACACTCACTAACCCAGTTTCCACAATACTGTAAATATGCAGGAAGGTCAATAAGTTGTGTGAATTTAGGGGTTCCTTGTGCTCGTCTCACATTTCTGTAGTTCCATTCCTTGTCAGGGTTCTCAAGGGCTGGCAAATGTACAGGAGGCTGGCAGGTTGTATTTACTGTGCTCAGCAGTGGTGTCTGCTCAGCTCAGGAGGAAGTTATGAAGGAAACTGAAATGCAATTTCAGTTTTTATTTCAAGTTTAACTTCAATTAGTGTTTGCTCCAGTTAGACTGTACTGCTGGGAGTCTGCAGCTGATGGTTGGAATTTGGCCACCACACTGACCTTCACAGCCAACATCTGCCGCACCTGACAGAAGGTCCCTGTTGTGTTTTCTCTCCTGGGCTGGGCAGGAGCAGAGGGTTCTCAGCTGGGTGTCCCTGCAGGGAGGTTGGCTCAGAGACCTGCTCCTGTGCAGGTCCCCATGCTGCGCTCACATTTTGCCTTGCTTGGTGTCTCCCATCCCCACAGGAGCCAGGTCCAAGGCCATGGTGTGGAATTGTTCACAAGCCATTAGTTCCACTCTGAAATGTGCTCTCAAGCAAGAGGAACATGTCCTACCACCATTTTCTGGTAGCCCACAGCAGCCACATCCTCTGCAAGTGAGAGGCAGTAGGTGACGAGGATGATAAAGGCGCGGAGAGTTTTCTCTGAGACTCGTGGGTCAAGGTGAGGTTATTATTGATAAAAAACTCATGAACGTTCCCACCTGGCCTCCAGAGCAGGGGAACCCCTCTGTCCCCCCCAGCCTCTCATTCGAAGGGCACATAGAAGGTTGTGAACATCATTTGATGCTTGTTTCATGGTATCTGGGGTACTCTGCTGAAACGGTTACCTTATACGATGTGAAAAATCAATTGTTCTGGCATTGGGCTGATGCAACTTGCCCAGCACTGTTCAGAGGGAGCCTGTGGCAACAGAGCAACTCAATGGCTTTGGATATAGAATCATTCAGGTTGGAAAGGACCTCTAGGATCATCAAGTCCAACATCTCCCTGATCCCTAGACCAAGGCAAGTGCTACAAATTTGGGATCATCTTTATACCATTCTGTGCGTCCCTCCAGGTTTGTAGTGGGAGGTGGTGGGGAGACAGGAAAATGCAGTGATGCAAAGAGACATTCCTCAGGGATCAGCCCAAAGGCAAGCGAGGTGCTCACCTGGCAGAAAAGGGAAGAGAAGTGGCCCTGGTTTTATTCTGAAGGTTTCATTTTGTGCTAGGAGGAATCTGCTCGTGCTGGTTGGTGTGTAAAAAGTGTGTGGAGCTCCTCTGAAGCGCTGTCATTGCCTGGGGGAGTTCCCTGCCTGAAAAATCACTGCAGCCCTGTGACAAGCAGATAGGCTGGTGGTTCATCTCCATAGCAAAGGGTTTGTGTACACCCTGAGTGTGGCTGGGATTCCTTTAGAGGTTTGGCATGGACATGAAGGAAAGGCACATGATGGTGATTTCCCAAACCCGTGTGCTATCTGTAAGATACTCCACTACCTTCCTCTGTACCGGGTCATTCCCTTCACTATTTCAGGGAACAAGAGAATGAATATTCAGTGATACTGGAGCGAGGCCAATTTGGTTGGAAATGTCTGTGACTCTCTTTCCCGCAGGTTTTTTTCCTGCGGGTGGTTTCTGGGACTTTCCCTTCCTGGAAAGCTGTTCTCTGTGGCTTGCAGCTCGTGGTGAGCTTCTCCAGGGCCCATCTGGCACCTGCAGGAGCCAGCTTGCTGCTGCATCTCACTGCTCCCACTCAGCAAAGTTCTCAGAGCAGAGAGAAGTTGCAGGTAGAAAGGCAAGGGGGTCCCTTGAGTTAACCTTCCATGTCCTTGTGTTCCTGCTCTTGGTGTGAAGATCTGAGCATCAACCTTGTTGCCTTGCTTTGTACTAATAAGAGTCACGTTCCTTCACCACAGATCCAAATATTCCATCAGGTTGTTTGTTTGCTGCTTATTTCATCCAGCTGAAGAGAAGGAGAGCATAATATTCTGTGAAAGGTTAAATCTGGACCCGAGTTTCTCTAGGCAACACTGGTGTGAATGATGGCACGTCCAGTCTTTCACTGAAATTCATTTTACTGCTTTAGAGACTTTGGTTTAAAAAAAGTTTCTTAGTGCAAAATAACTCCATTTTACTCTGAACAGCATTTTTTTCCTCTGAGGATTTTTGGTTACAGGATTGATTCAAGTTCATTTTTCCTTTTGAAATGAAGCTACCATTAAACTATCTGTGCATGAAAAAAAAAGAAAAAAGAAAAAAGAGTTGAGATTCACAGTCTTATTAACTTTTAATTTTTTCCATTTTCATACTCTTCACATGAAAGTCGGTCCCTGCTTTAGATTGTGACAAGATAAATTGACAGACACCCACAGGAAACTATTAATACAGATTTCTTTTTTTTTTTTCCTAAGGCACGAGTGAGAAAGAGCCATCTTAAAATAGGGGGAGAAAGTAATAACTTCGCATGAATTAGTGTCTGTGGCATAAGGATCTTGTAGGAGATTTTTTATCTGGCGATGCAGGGACAAGGGAGTGGGATGTCAAGTGAGAAGCTCCAGGCTCTGATTCAGTGGCAGGTCTAGATGCGGACGTCAGAGCTTGGCTGACTCCTCATTTCATCACCGGCACAAGAGGGAAGGGAGAACTAACTGGGATTGTGGGGGAGAATTCATGGAACTGGAGCGTGGTGACAAAACTGCTCCTCCAAAGCAGTGACCCGAAGACTACCGGCTGCACTACCTGGGGGTGAACAGGAGGTGTCACCATCGGACCCAAAAAGCATTCAGCTAATTAAATATCATTCTGAAACTATTCAAATCACACCATTATGATATAATAATGATGATTTTTAGTTTCCTTCCTTCTACAAAGGGAAACCACTGAAGAGACTCTGTGAAACTACTTTGTCTGAAAAAAAGAACCAAATTCTGATTTACAGAGCCCCTTTCTTGCTAGGGATGTTTATAGAAGTGCTTCCAATTTCCTGTAAGTGCCCCCACGTTCCACACTCCATCATGTAAGGCTGTTCTTGACCCTGAAGATGCGGGTGAATCATTAAACCGAAATGAAAGGAGAAGAATGTGGAGAAGAGAAAGCTAGTGAGTTGTGAAGACAGAACCTAGTGTAGAGAGGAACCAAAGGGGAAGTTTCAAAACGGTTGATATTAGAGGAGAAATAAGAGCCAAGGAAGAAATGATCTCCTCCCTCATCCATGTTTTGGTGGGGTTAAACTACAAGCAGTAGAATAATGTCTAGTACAGAATGGTCTCAATTTCTATGGCCCCTTTGAGGTCAAAATCGGCTCTTCTGGAAGCAGGACTGGCTTGATGTGCTGTGAGCAGTGGGGCAGGGGTTTCACAAACAGCATCACTGATGACAAAGCTGTATCTGCAGCCACAGCCAGGCCCCAGCCAAGGCTGGCTTGGCTTGTCCTGTCCTCTTGTTCCTGCTCGATCTTCTCCTCTGAGAGATCCTGGGCTGGGTCTGGAAACTGTGACCTGAGCCAACTTTCTTCCAGCTTCCCTGGGAGTTTCAGCTCTTCTCGCTGCTCCTCGAGTGTGATAGAGCAGAACGTGGTCCTCAGGTTTTCACCAGTCTTTACTGAGGCCAAGCTCCCAGAGCCCAGGATATTTTCCCCAAACCAGTTTTGGGAAGAAATGTCCTATCTGCACACATGATGCTCTTCATCCCTGCTTCTGCCTGGGCATCCTCTGCCACACTATCATGATTCTTGTACATATTTTTCAATGTTTGCCTTTTTTTTTCTCTTTTTCTGAAGCGTAAGCACCAAACTCAGAGAGGAGGTAGTTCAAGGGAAGAAAACAATTGTCCCTCCATTAGTCCCTTGGGGAATCTTTTCAGTGCTCAGTACCACTGGAGACTTGCACTCGTTTCTCTGTGAGTCCCATCTGCTCTGGGGAACTTCCCCACTTAGGGGGAAATCCACACTCAGCCACCCCTGGGGGAGCCCCAGGCAGCTGGACAAGAGGAGAGAGAGGGGGCAGAGGACCTAGAAATGGCTTCAGAGAAACAAAGGCACCATCTTCAGTGCACACCAGGAGGTGTGACTGGACTGGGAAGACCCGTAGACCTGAGAGCTGAGCCTGCTAGATCCAGTCAGATTACTTCTGCTTCTGAAGAAGTTTGTGTAATACATAGAATTTGTATTCCTCAAGCTATTTCTCTTTGCCACCTTCTCCTGAAGTTTCTACGTGTGTCTCTGTATAGTAAGATATATTTATAGATGTTCTTGAGCTGCCAAGTTTTATTTTCCAGCAATTTTAGGATGTTCCTCTGTAGCTGTTCTTTCCAATGATAAACCTTGTAAAAACCTTATATATAGATGAGGAATCTGCACTGGTTAAATAAATCTCTGTATGTAGAAAGCCTTTTTTTGGGCGATGCAGCAGCATGATCCCCTCCCCTGGCACCCATAGCACATTCTGGTGGTGGCACATGGAGCTGTACCCCTGCAATGCTCTGGGTGCTGATTTATAAAAGGGTATTTTGACCAAATCTGCCCTGATGTAAGCATTAGGGAGCTCATCAGAGAGCTTTATGTGTGCTGTATTTGTCTATTTATTGATTTCCCAGGGTCATGGTGTTGTGCCTGGAAATGAGAGTCAAACTCCCCTGCAGCAGGTGTTGTGAGACCCTTTGCTATTGTACATTTGCTTTATACTCTTTTTACTTGACTGTGGTGGGATAAGGGAGCTCCTGATGCATCTAATCTAGTAAATAAGTGTGATTGAGCTGTATAATTTAGTAGGCAATCATCTGAATTATGCGGGCATTGGCAAATCTCAGCCAGGATGCTCTAGAAGCAAATTTTATCTGGAGAATGTGTGATTTACAGAAGTGTTAGAGGGTTTAGGAATCCTGTAGAGTACCGTGGCATTAATCCGAGGACAACGCAGGATTTATTAATTTGTGTCTATTTCTATTACAATTAGAGTATTTACTCAGGTAAAATGGTGCTTGTATCTTCTTAGAGCTTGTAATCTAAGAGTAACTTAAAAAATAGTGGAGGAACACAGCCTGGTGAGGAAGGGGGCATCTGATCTCACTATAGCATCATATTTTAGGACTCATAATAAAAGAATGCTTCAAAGGGAAATATGAAGGTGTGCACAAGTTAGGGCTGAAGAAAATACAAAGGTGGAGATCTCAAAATCTGGCAGCTGGTTGTATCTGAGGTTTGTTGGGAGGACCCTCTCATCCTCAGCATTTCCACAGCAAAGGAGGCAGTAAGTAGATTAGGGCTGGACTACAGCAGGTCCTACAGATAGACCAGTAGAGTTATAGTTAATATGATAGAAAAGCAGGAGTAAGAGGAGAGAGGTCTCAAGAAGGGAGATGAAATGAAGATATCAAAGTAGGAAATTTGTCCTTGCTGAAACATTTGCATGGTGCAAGACCACGTTGCCAAAGTTAGGAAAAGGGGGAAGCAACCCCAAAACCTCAGCAATGTAATGGAAACTATTTGAAACAAACCCAAACTGGCAAAGGTTATTGGGGGAAAAGGAAGAAAACAGAGATTGGAAATTAGTAACTAGAAATAATTGATAGAATTCAGGAAACTACACCTTAAAAATGGACAGAAAAGTTATGTCAACATTGCACTGATTTTGAAGAGACAAGTTGGCTGCTTATGTTTGTATCAGTTTCTTGTATGCAAATATTGGCCATGATTTTAGGCATCTTGCCTTATAAGAATTATATTTACCTCCTCCCTTAGGAATTGTATTCTGACAAAGATGAGAGAGAAAAGTGTTGAAGGGAGTGGCAGATTTGAGGACACAATATAATCACTGTTATTCGTGCTGGGAGGAGAAACACAGGAAAAAAGGTTAAAGAAGAGGGATAGGGAGTGATGGCAGGAGGTGCAAAATAGAGCAGGAGCTGGAAGAGGGAAGGATCGTGATGGCAAGAGAAGATGTTAAATGAGAGCAGATAAAAGCTTCTACTCGTGAGGTGAGGAGGAGGAGAAAGCCGAAGGAAAGGCTCGAGTGACGGAGAGGAAGCTAAAATGAGGAGGGGAAGCTGAAAGCAGTTATCACTTGAGAGAAATGGGTGGGTTCTGGTGTGTTCAGCACCTATCCTACAGCACCCTGAAACTCTCAGCCAGAGAGGAGACCCGTTCTTTCAGACACTACATAGCTGGAAGGACCCATCTGAACACTTTTGCCCCACTTGGGTTTTTTCTGAATGAAATCGCCTGTTTCTACAAGTATGTTCTTTCCAATGGTAAATTTCAGCTCCAAGTTCATGTTTTCCTTTTCCTTTGGGTTTTTTTCATCTGAGAAAGAAAGTGACAAGTGTTTACTTTGTTCTGGACTATTTGTTTTCTCTCCAACTCTCACTTTATGGACCCGCCCTCTTGCATTAGAAAGTTCTCCTGCTGATCACCACTGGAAGGAGGGACCTTTCTCCACAGAAGCAGTGAAACCACCTTTCATCTTTTCTCTCTAAAATGGCATTAAGGAGCTGCTGTCAGTGTGGGTTCAGCCCTGCACATTTCATCTCCATTGCCTCTGGGGGAAGATCAATCTTTTGTTCCTTACTCAGTCTTTTGGAAATCACCAAATCTGGTTGAATTTGGTCTGTATCTCACGTACAGAGGCAGCATTTTAGAGCTCACTTCAGTAGGGAAGACTAAAGGGTTAGATCTGAATGATGAAATGAAACCTGGAGGTACTTGGAGCACTGCAAGACAACAAACCAAAACCAAAGACTCGAAGTTCTAGTTGGAATACACCCAAAACTAGTGAGATGTTTCAGTCAGGAGCAAAGGGTGAGAAATTTCAGCTTTGGGAAGTTCCAGCAAAAGCTGAGATTTGATTAAGGCTGATCTTGAAGTTCCCCCACCCACATGTGTCACCTGATATTCAAAAGTATGCACAGAAAACAGAAACCCTATGAAAGATCTTAGTTTCAGCAACGTTTCCTAGCCTTGCTTGCAGGACCAAGATGAAATGACAAAAGTTGCTGATATTGTTCCTCCTAGAAAGCAGGAGTCTCTTCTCAGAGGCTGCAGCATAAGGAAAGATGCGTTTCTTAAAAGGCTGCCCTTTAAAAGATGAAGCAGGAAAAGCTGTTGGTATTTTTCTTAATTTTTGCTTAAAATCCCCCAGCCATTCGAAAGAGTGGATAATCTTAGATTAGTGGATCTAATAAAATATATTCCTGGCTCTAAAGATCTCCAGCTCAGCGTAAGCAGCTGAAGAAGGGTGAGGTGGAGGAGGAGGAAACAGCATCACCCCTCCTGTCACCTATAATACAGATGGGATACAAGAACTGGAAGGAGAGCTAAGATCATGGAATTAATCTCCAGTTTTCCCTTACAGAAATTGTTCTGCAATTTGCATGTGGAAATTATTCATGTTAATAACCCTGCATTGTTCATGTCTTATCTTCCCAAGTCAGAGAGCTTACACAATACCAGCCCTGCTGCCAGAGGCTTCTGTGCCCTCTAAGGCATGAAGTGATTTGCCTTCAGTGAATTCAGATGAATTCAAGGCTTTTAGGGATTTAGGTGAAATCAGCCAGAATTCTGAATTTCTCCTCAGGTCAGGTTGTCCATCTCTGCCTCTGCTAGAAGGGCTTTGACCCAGTTACTCCTGCCCAGGCTTCTGCTGAGCCTTGCTGTGTTTGAGGGACCCCTTGTCACTCTGGGAGGTGATGGAAGGTTCATCCTGCAGCACCAGGGAACGGTCCTTTCCCAGCCCTGCTAGACTTGAGGCGTTGATGGTTAATCTCTTCATTCAGCAAGCAATGCTTGGCTGCCCCTGTGCTCGCTGCAAAGGGTCCTACAGACCCACAGGATGATTGCTGCTCATGTGGAGATACTGAGGTGATGGGTTCATTGGCATTTTCCCCCAGTTGTACAACTAGGATAATGTTCTGGGAAAAAAGGGATGGTTGGATGGTTTTTATCAGCTAGGTTCATGAAGGTGTTTTTCTAATCTTTGAAAACCTCTGGCATGCTTGTATTGCTAGAAAAACCCCTATAGTTTGGGTTGTGCCCACCAAACATTGTGTCACCAATGCAGTGCCTGGTGCATCGCTGCAGAGAACTCCAGCGTGTTTGTAGAGCACAAGGGAGTGCTCTAAAAAACACCACAGCATCTTCTCAGCTGCTGTTTAGACCCACTCTAGTTTCTCAGTTTTTCAGCACTATCACTCAGCACTGGTTTTGCTTCCCAGCGTTGATTTGCGTTCAGCTGAGCTTCTGTTTCACAAACTTTGTGAAACGCACCTGCCCAAACACTTTGGTGATATGGAGCCAGCCTGAAAATGGCTCAGTATCTATTATTTCATAACTGAAACCCAGGCAGGTTTCTTTTGTATTTTAGTGTGATATTGTAAAGCCACACAGGAAACCTACCTTCATTTCTATAGTGGCTTATTCTCGACTATTTGGCCAGATATTATCAAGTCTATAATAGATTAAAATTACTCAGTGTTGGCACCACTCCTAGAGACAAGCCCATCTACACGTGTTGGAACTCTCCTCGGATATTAAGAGTCTAAAATGAGTTTCATTTTCTGCCAGACAACATTAACCATCAAAGCAGGTGAAATACAATAACCGAATGAAAAAGACACCGAGATTTCTTGAAATGTCGTATTTCTTTATTTACAAAAAGAGTAGGTCAAGTGCATCTTCTACAACAAAGGGCGTTCCTCTTCCCACTGAGCTCGATGGCAAAGCTTCACTGAGTGTCCTGGAGCATAAGCTGGTCCTGTCAGGCACTACAAACCCTGACTGTGCCTTCATAGACTTCAGAGTTCATTGGCATCAACCCCAGCCAAGCCTACCTCGAGTTTGGCTCCTGCATTCCCACCAGGTGGGTTTGACTCTCTGAGCAAAGAAGAGACAAAATGAAGAGACAAAAATGGTTTTACTTCGAGAAGCAGGTTCAAAGACGTGAGTTAATGAACAAAAACTTAAGCCTGCTGACACACAGAATATCCAGGCTGTGTCATCAGCATTGCCACATGGAATTTGGTGGAAATATTCTGCTTTTTCACAGGTAGCACTCTGGCAGACCACCCAATTTTCTCAGCTTAAGGGGAAGCCATAGACCTAAGGCCTTCCTTAGATTTAAGGCAGACTAAAAACTCTCTGGTCCCAGAGACAAACACATCTCCTTGCTCCCCACCCTCCTCCCCATTCCAGTTTTCCCCAGCATTTGTAGGATGTTTTTCAGCAGCCTTTTCACAGGATTCCCCAAAGGCTCATTAAAAAGCCTTGGTCTGAAGGAAGGTTCTTTTGTGGATTAGTAGCCAGTTAGAGGATGAAAAGCAAAGGTGGGAGCTACTGATCATTTCTCACAATTAAAGGAAGCTGCAAGAGGAAGGTGACCGTGCCAGGTCCTGTGTTGTCCAGCACACCCATGGGAGCAGTGGACAGCCAAGGTGGCTGATGCTACAGAGTTATTTCCAACAGCCAAAACCAAGCTGCCTGAGGAAGCAGCACAGGGATCTCACATCATCAACTGACTGCGTAGTGAAGCAGAGAGAAAAGACAAAGCTGATAAATACAAAACTTCTGGGAAAAACACAGCCCTAATAAATGAGCAGCTGTCCCTCAAGAAAGACATCTCAGCATCCCTGCAAATGTTAACATAAAAACACCAGCTTAACATTCAGACCAGGGACTGGGTGTGCCCTTGGCTCACAAACCTGACCTGCTGGTTGCCCGAAACTAGGAGATAGAAAAGGGGAAGGAACCCTCTGTACTCACCCTGTTTCTCATAGGTGTCCACTGCTTACCACTGTGGAGAGAAGACGTGGAGCTATGTGGATGTGGAGCTATGTGGATCCTCACTGTGAGCTAGGGCAGCTGCTCCCCATCCTTAAGTGAAATGAACTCTTTGAGAGAGTAGATCTAACCTGGAGTCACAAAGGAAAGTGAAACTGGGGAGAAATATACAACCTGAGAACCAATGTCTCAAGTCCTGTGTGTAACCAAGTCCCAGCCAAAGGACCAGAACAAACATTGAAGCCACAAAAGAGACCACGAGGAGACCCTGACTGCAAAATACCACAATAAAACATCACAGAAAGACTTGGAAGAGCTCAGGGACAGATGTGAGCAATGTGTCCTGCAACTGGAAGATGCCCAGAAGGTGCAGAAAGAGACAGGCATCAGCTTAGTGAACAGAATGTATACCAGGAAGGGCAGGATGAGCAGTTCCAGTAGTTCTTCCCTTGGGAAAAGACACTGGTTGGAAAGAAAATGAACCTGAAAGCACATCCCAGACTAGCAATTCCTATCTTCTGTGGCATAACTTTACTGATGACTGTGCCTGTTGTGCTGGACAAGACAGTAAGGGACATTATAATGTCCAAAAACACCTTTAATGACCTTGAATTTACTTCCCCACACCAGTGGAATGGCTTGTGAGAGGCTGGGTTGCTCTAAGATGCTTTTTCCATTTGAGGACACATCGAGGTGTGCCCCAGAACCAAACACATAATGAGCTTATCAAGGGGACGTGGTTGGGTATTTTCACTCACACTCAGCAAGGGACTATTCTTAGTAGCTAATAACACACACGTGCCTTGCAGTGTGCTTTTTGATAGCGTTGGTTCTGCTCTTAGGGATCTAGTGTTTGACTGTATTTCCAAAGAATTAAAGGAAAATGATGACAGCTTCTCACAGTGAAAAATCTGCTGCTAGGGCCAATTTCTTTCTTATATCTGCACTGGGGGTAAAGGTGTCAGGCTGACCTGGTATATCTGTGCAAGTGAAAGCAGTATAAATCCAGGGTTAGAACTGGGTGCTGTAAATGTTAAAGAAAGGATGTATTTTTTAACCACTTAGTGAAATCAGAATTTCCAAGACCTGTGTTTTTTTCTGTCTCTGTTTCCTGAATGCTCTCACCAAGCTCCCCACAGCAATCCCAGTGTCTGCACTTCATTTGTGATTGCCCATCATAAGTTTTAAGGTGGACTTGGGGTTTTTTCGAGGCTGAAGTACACACAAAGGTAGCTGCTGGCAGGTTTGGAGGCACACAAGTGCAGTGATTCAGCACACGGTTGCCATGGCAGCTAACCTACATCTAAATTATGCTAGAACCTTTTCTCTGCCATTGTTCCTCCTCTCTGAATTGTCAGTTCCTTCTTTTTTTTTTTTTGAAGACCTGCCTTTGCAAAGCCCTTCTTTGTGCCACTTGGGCCTCATCTGCTGGCTCAGCCCTTTCCTCCTGGCCTGCTCCATATTCTGTCTACACCATCCATTAAGGGCAGGGGAAGCAGGAGGATGAAGCTGAAGGAGATGCTGGTCTTCCAGCTACTCTGCCTGTTGAGAGCAACTTCTTGAAAGCTGATTTTCACTGAAGTAAACCACAGCAGTAACTCCCTTCAGTTTCAGGGCTTCAAGCGCTCTGCACAGCTTTGATTTTGATGAAGTTACTGCAAATTCGCAGTGACATCATAAAAGGCAAGTCTGTTTTTCAGGCAGTGAATTTCTCGATGAGTGAATTCTGCTCTGTGGGCACATGGCAGTAAATCAGGGGGCTCTCTCTCCTGCCCAGAAGACAGGCTTTGAAATGCTTGAGCCATATTTATTACCAAGGAGAAATACCAGAAGAAAGGGCAGCGAGTCCTCCAAGTTCTTTCCCTTCCTCTGACCCCCCTTCTCAGCCCAGCTAGAAAACAAGCCCACTGCTATTTATGCATGTTAAGGTTTTGCTGTTTATTTCTGGTGCAACAGTCCCTGTGTGTCCCCTCGCTGTGTCTCAGCAGAAAGCCATTCCTCTGGCTGCTTCTGACCAATCCCCCTTCTTATCTCCCTTCTCACCACCTCTGAGAACTAAGTTGTGATGCAGCTTCAGGGGAACCCAGCCCACCTCTTATCAGTTCCTGACAGACCCTGGATGGCCGACCTGCCTTCTGCCTATGGCTGAGCACAGCTCAGGGTTTACAGAAAGTGAGATCACAAGATAAGGAGTAGAGAGTATTTACTTGTTTATTTTTAACACAGTAAGCTCAACGTACTGTCAAAGCAGAAGTTTTGTCTGATTTTGAAGAAGGTTCAGTTTCAGTATCAGCTTGGTTGGCTGTCAGGTCTCAGGCGCTTGCCTGGAAGATGATCGTTGCTGCCATGGATGCAGCGTTGCCAGATCCATTTGCCTGCAAAGCCAAGAAGGGGGGATTACTCCATTTATCATCCTCAGATCGCAAAGAAACAGTAAAATCCCCAGATTTGTAGGATTACAGGCCATGCTAAAGCGGTCTCTTTTCAGGGATGCTGACAGCTAATGAGATTCAGCCAGAGCTTTTTGCCCTTCTTTCCCCAAGTTCGTTTATTCAGTTCAATCATCTCGGGATAACTTGCTGCTTAAATGGGACTTTCAAAGTATTAAAACCAGTGCAGATAAAAGCATGAGGAATAAGGTCTTAGAAAGTGACAATGAATAAACACTTTGTGTTCAGGCTTGCTGAAGACCTGCCCCTATAAACACATTATAGAGTAGTTTGTTAAACAACAGCTGAAGAACTAAAACATGCAACTTGAAAATGAAACAGAGAATGGCATTTCCCATTCAGAGAAAGGGGAATGGGTGGCACTTCCCATTCAGAAAATGCCAGATGATGCAAGATACTTGTATTCCATCCATATGGCCTAATAGAAATGGCCTCAAGTTGTGCCAGGGGAGGTTTAGGTTGGATATTAGGGAAAAAATGTGTTCTATGAAGGGCTGTCCAGGACAGCGGTGGAGTCCCCATCCCTGGAGGGGTTTCCAAGCCATGGAGATGTGGTGCTGAGGGACGTGGTTTAGTGGTGACCTGGCAGGGATGGGGGAACGGGTGGACTTGATGATCTAAAAAGGTCCTTTACAACCCAAACGATTCAATGGTTCTGTGACTGGCTTCTGAGGGTTTTGAAATGTGGCAACCCCATGACAGACCTGTCCCTGGGCACCACTGACAAGAGTCTGGCCCCATCCTCTTGCCCTTAACCCTTTAGCCATTGATCAGATCCCCTCTGGGGCTCCTCTTCTGCAGCTCAGCAGCCCCAGGGCTCTCGGCGCTCCCGGGAGAAGCGGGCTGGAAACGGGAGACCCAGACCCCGCCGGGAAGAGACCCCACCCGGCCTCCGTCGCAGGCGCGGGGGCTGCCGGGAGCTGTAGTCGCTGCGGGTCGGGACTACAAGCCCCAGGGCGCCCTGCGGCCGGTGCCCCGGGGCCGTGCCCGCCCGGGTGGGCGGTGGCAGGCGGTTCCTGGTGCCGCGGCCCCGCCGCCCGCCGCTCCCGGAGCGGGGAGGGGGGCAGGCCGGGCGGAAACCCGCCTCCGGCAGCCCGGAGAGAGCCCCGGTCAGGGCGGAGAGGGGGGGGAGATGCGCCTCACCCTTCCTATCATCTTTAATTAATAATAATTAGCTCGTCCCCAGTCAGCCCCGCAGCGCTGCCCCATGCCCGCCGGCCGGCGGTAGCTCGGTAACCGGCAGCAGGCTCCTCCCGCCTGAGCCATGGGGAATGGCATGAACAAGGTAACGCCGCTCGCTCCTCGTCGTTCCCGGCCGTGAGTGCGTGTGCGCGGGCGAGCGGCGGGGCCTCCCCGGGCACCCCCCTCCTTTGTCTCCCCCCCCCCAGCTTCAGGAACAAAGGAAGCGGGAGAGGCTTCTCCCCTTCGGTTCGGGGGATCCCCGGGGGGAGGAGGAGGAGGAGGAGGGCCGGGGCCCCCGGGGCGCGCCTCCTTCCCCGCCGCAGCGCGGGCAGGCGGGGGGGGCTGGTTTCGGTGGTGCTCGCCCGGGCTTCCCCTCCCCGGGCCCTGCAGCCCCCAACGGCTCCTAACGGCCGCCGAGCGCCCCCTCCCCGGTGCGGGGCTTCAGGCCCTCCCCGGCCCCCGCCTCGCTTGCGGGTGTCCCCTCCGGGGTGCCCGGGGAGGGTTGGGGCAGAGCCGGCGTCCCCTGGCTCGGGTAAGAGCAGGGAGCTGCCGGGCATCACATCATTTAACTTCTCCATCGCATGCTCCCCCTCCCCAAAACAGGACCGTGGGTGCCGGCCCGAGCCCCCCTCGGGGGTCTGCCCTGGCAGGCGGTGGGTACGGGCTGGCCCCGGGGCTGGTGGGGTGGGAGGATGCTTGGTCCCGGTGGATGGCAGCGAGGAAGGGAGGCGGATCTGTTTGGCCAAGGGGTGTTGGCTTTTTAGGCAGTGTAAGCATCGATTCCCCCGGCATGTCGTGGTGGTGGTGATCGAGGGACAGCTGTGATTTTTCTCTGTACCTCCACCTCTGTTTTAAACCCAGGTCTGAAAGCGTGGTGGTAGCTAGCCTGTTATATATAGCTTGCTGCGAGGGGCAGAGGTTGAGTCATCTCTCCTGTGTAACATCCTGCTTTCAGTGCTTTGGGAGTAGCCTTGCTGCGGCCGTGCCCTCCGACAAAGCGCAGGAGAAGAGCGAGCAATAGCTGCTCACAGGTTGTCCGAGTCTTGCCCCTGGAAGTGAGATTGGTGAATGTCCAGAGTGCTCAGCATGCCACCTGGGAGGTGCACCATTTTCATCCTAGATGGTGGAAGAGAAACTTTGGGCAAGGGCAAGATCTGGCTGGTTAGTCCAGCTGAGTTAGTGGGTAGGAGGTAAAGCCTCCCATAGTCCTCCTCTCCGTGTTTGGTTTCAAAGTCTGGGGGTAATGTTGTGATATGTAGCCACTCCTTGGAGGTACCTTCTAGGAGTGGCCAGTAAGGGAGAAATGCAGCTGGAGAGACTTCTGTTAGCTTTCTGGTATATTCTGGGCACGTTTGAAATTGCCAAAACATTTGGATATTGGATGCTAAAATTGCAATCTGGAGAAGGGGGAAAAGAAAAGGACAATTCTGAGCCCTTTGAACCTTAGCAGGCTGTCTGCATTATGTCTTGAAGACAGGAGCTGGCAACCTGTGACTCCGGGCAGTCTGGTCATTTTAATTCTACTAAGTGCTGCCCTGCCCTGCTTGTAGCTCTCGAGACAAGCATAGTGCTGCTTTGATTTCTCTCCTCCCTTCTTATGGCTGTCTCCAAGAGGATGAAACGTTCAGCAGCTCAGGAGGAGCTGGTTCCTTTAAGGAGCCTACAACCACATTGGGTACTGGTCATCAGGGTTTATTTTTGTAGGGGTCTCATGTGTAGATCTGGTACTTGCCACCTTTAGAATGTGCCCCTGGATCATCTGCTCCTTTTGATCTTGTGAGTCAGCGAACGCTGGAGGGGCGAGGGGAGCTGTGAGGTCATCGACACCAATGTTGGGGTAGCTTCCCTTGGTTCAGTGCCTTGGTTTCCAACTGCAGTGTGGGCTTTGTGGTAGAGCTATATGTGGATGGTAAGAGAAAAGAAGCAGTTTATCCAATGGTGAATTATTTCATTTAGGGAATCTCTTTGTACTGATGCCAGGGGAGGAGGATTAGTAGTGACCTGTAATGGGTATGGTAAGGAAAAGCTCCAGAGCTTGACACAGCTGCTATAGCTGCTCTTGGATTCTGAGCCTTTCCCAGTGGCATGGTCCCCTCCTATTTTCCCATCACATGGTATCGGTGAATTTCATATCAAACAGCAGTTGGGGCTGGAGGCCTGGCATCCTTTTAGGTGGGGTTTGCCTTTTGTTGCTGGTTTTCTTTGTAAAATTCCCTGTGCTTAGTTTTTTTCCTTAAGTCTACCCAAGCTTCCAGATTTTTCCCAAATTAAACTGAAATCTAATTGAGGGTTCATAAATACCCTCCTTATTCTGGTGAAAGGAGAATAGACTAGTGAGTGTGCATTGACCTGGTTACCGTTCATTTGTGGTGCTTTACTTTTTACATCTTTTAAGTACAGGATGAGTAATGGGGTCTGACTTGGGACATTGCCTGGGTAGCCTGATTTGTCTTCACTCTTAACGTCTGCCTTTGAGTTGCGTTTGAGTCAGTGGTTGAAAATCACAAAGATGTTTTCCAGGAGCTGAAGTCTAGCAGCTGAGATGGTGACAAGAGATTGTTGTGCTTAGATTTGATTATCTGTGAACAGGATGTGCTTAGCGAAGAGTTTTTCCTGGGGTCTAGTTCTGGTTGGTCCTGTTGCAGTTAACTGTCTGTTACTTGCATGGACTCCTCTGGAGGTTGGGCGTGACCCCTCCAGAAAAGGCAGATAAGCCCTGTTCGTTGTAGGAGTTGGTTCACAAGAAGGGTAAATCAGTGTTGATAGTTAGAGCTGATGCAACCAGTTCTATGGAAGGCAGTGAAGCTTCACCGGTTCACAGCAGCAGCAAATCCCTCTCCCTGACTTGTGCTGCTGGACAAGGTGGGCTTGTCTTCTCCCATGTCCACAGAACTTCTCTGGAGCACCCATCAGTACTAGCGCATCTAGAAGCAGCGTTGAGCAGCGAGTTAGGTTCTTTATTATACATGTGTATCTTTAGAGGAAACAGCAGCGAAGCCATTTTCCAAAAAAAGTGTATTTTCAGGGAGTTCTGATGAGAAGAATGAGCCACTGGAATTGCAGGGCTCTGCCACGGTGTGTGGTGGAGAACACGAGTTGTTCTCACACGAGGCACGGACGGGGACAGGCGTTGCCTGTCTCCTCGCTTGCTTGTGCGTTCTTCTCCATCTGTTGTTCAGCCCGTGGTCATTTTCTCAATGTTTCGGATGATATCGAGAGGCTCCTGTTTTTATTCATGAAGCCGTGGTTGCAAGGTTCACAAAAACAACCACCTTATTTGTCCTCTCTTCTGCCTCCCACCCTTTCCCTCTCACACGCCCCTGGCAGCCATCGTCCCTCGCGGTGCGCAGCCCGGGGTTGCAGTTGCGGAGGGCAGTGTGAGATGACACAGCTGAAAGTTCCCAGCCGTAGCCTAGTGCTGAAGTATTAGTCAGCACGACATGAAGATTCACTTCTTTCCAGGTAGCTTTCACCCATAGTAATGTTTCTTGCTTCTAGAATGACTAGGACAACAGGGGTAACATCTGGCCTTGGTGTCCTAATTTCCTACCTTGCTCTCAGCGTTGCTTCGTGCTGCACAGATGCAAACTTCTGGATTTCTTCCTTTTTTGCAGACAACAATCTGAGAAGCCTCATTTTTTGCAACCCCTCCAGTGTTTCTCGGTATCTTCAATTTAAAATGACCGTGATGGCAATTTAAGCTTTTACCCTCTCTTGAGAGCACGTAGTTGATGCAGAAATAATCTCTAAATAATGGAGCCTGAAATGCCCTGGTCCCCAGTAGTGGTGTGATTGGAGATTTGTACTGCAGACAGGAAATACCAGGCAGCTATTCACAAATATCAGAAAGCCTTTTTTCATTTTTTGCATTTTTTTTTAAGCTTAAGTTGAGGGAGCTGGCTGAGGTGATCTGATTGGTGAAATGGGTTCATAACTTGATTCTCTTGCTTTAGAGCATGTTTTTTGCTCACAGAATTTGTCCCTTAGCAATGGCATTTGGGTGCTCTGCTCTCTGGCTTCTGATACCTTGAAAGGTTGGACTAGGTGATCCTTGAGGTCCCTTCCAACCTGGCATTCTGTGATTCTGTGGTTCCTCACCTGGGCTGGTGGCTTTTGTGCTGCGCTTTGAGCAGAGTCATCCAATGTGCTTAAAATAATGAATCGGTCCATGAAACCAGGAGTCTTGTGCCGGTGAAGAGGAACAGCAGAACGTTGGAAGGGCTCTTTTCCCTGCTTGATACCCTGGTGTTGAAAGCTGCCCTGCTGTTTTTTTTGCTGTCTTTATAGGAATGTTGAATTTGTACAAATGAGAAATGAGGCAAGGAAGAGGGAGAAAGCTGTCGGAGGTTATCCATGCAAAACTTCCAGGTGCCTCTTTGTACCTGACTAAAGAACCCTCCTCTTGTCTCACTGGTGCTGTTGTGCAGCCCTTAGTCTGTTCAGGGTACAGCCAGCGTCCCAGAGAAGGCCTGGGGGTATTGGTGACCAAAGTGAGCTGGTGTGATGCTGGGAGAGAGCTCACCCAGCAGGGCTGAGAGGGAGGAATGTTTGCCCAGACCAAAGCGGGAGCGGTAGAGGTGCCACAGCCCTTCTGTTTTCCACAAGGCTGGATAAATACCAGCACACACGGCGCTTCCATGGGGTGGAAGCCCTGGAGTTAAGGCAGGTCAGGAGCTCTTCCACAGGCCCTTCTGCTGGCTTGCTACCCTTTGTGTGGGGAGCTGGGTCGCCCTGCAGCAGGAGGGCTGTGGTGGAGCTGGGGCTGGGGCGATAATCCCCGATGAAAAGTCCTTCATGACTTTCGGAACTTCGCGGCTGCCGGAGGGAGCAAGGAGGGTGGAGTTTTCCCTTTAAATAGCTGTGCCCTAGAGGAGCTGGCTGCTGTTGTGGTGACACTGGGGTGTTGCTAAGGCTTTAGGAAGTCAGCGCTGACAGATCTGTATTGGTGGCATGCTCTACATGCACCAGAGAGAAATGGATCCTACGGTGTCACCGCCAGAGTTCTGGCCCCGTCAGAGCATGTGGGTGTGGGTCAAAGACTTCAGGTGGCAGAGGATGAAATGTTTGGCCAATAAGCATGTGTGTGGTGTGTCTGGGTTTTTTTCCTGTCCTTGCTGCTCCCAGCTTGGGTGAGTTCTGAGAAGGTGGGAGGGGTAGCACTGCA
This sequence comes from Brachypteracias leptosomus, assembly GCA_013401335.1. Taxonomy (NCBI): domain Eukaryota; kingdom Metazoa; phylum Chordata; class Aves; order Coraciiformes; family Brachypteraciidae; genus Brachypteracias; species Brachypteracias leptosomus. The sequence continues at coordinate 65,142 of VYZX01003549.1, read as the reverse complement.
GTGTCACCTGCTTCTCCGTGTGTGTCCTCCAACTGCACAGGCTGGTCCTCAGGCTGACCTTGAAACTCCCCATTTAAAGCCCCATAACTGAGAGCTGTGCAGGCTTCTGGGAGCACTGGGGTGAGGGGGTACATCTGGGTGAGAAACACCCAACTGGAGGACTGTCATTGGTTCTTTTTCAATGTGAATACACCCCTGGTTGTTGGCAGTGGCTTCCCCTATGGAGGAGCCCCACAGTGCTGCAGTGTGACCTTGGCAGCAGAAGATTGAAGGTTGTTTTGCAGTGCTGTGTCCAGCTTGCTTAGCAGCATTAGGCAAATCACCTTTTCTGTGTGAAGTTTCATCATTAGTTAAATGAGGGTAACTCTTACCCTGCTCCGGGGAGGGGGGGCAGGGAGAAGGGTCTGTTTGGAGGCCCGCTCCATATTTGTAGAATTTTTGGCCATCCTTGGAGAGCCTCCATTATGTGCAAATCCACGTGATTCCCAACCCCCAGGGTGTTGCTGGACGCTCTCAAATCCTGGTGCACCTACAGGGATGGAGCTGGAGGAGGTTGCAAAGAGGCATAAAATGTTGTCAGAGAGCTCTTGAGGCTGCACTTGACAATGGTCTGCTAAAGTAGTATGTTCCATCCTGTATGCAAATTGAACTTTGTCAAATTGTCTTACCACAAGATATCTATATTTGATACTATATTTCTTTCTCACAGATTCTGCCTGGCTTGTTCATTGGCAACTTTAAAGGTAAGATTAGTTTTATCTTTCTCTCTAGGGTTACTTAGCAGGGGTCTTAAGGTGGTGTTTCGAAGGCCTGTGGAATTCTCTGACATCTCTGCAGCTTCTTTAACCCAATCCTGCTTCAGTTCTGGATTCTCCTGGTAGCACTTGCAGAAGAACTTGTTTGCTCTCTCCTCCATGCAAGTGCTTTAAGAGAAGAGAGATGAACACCATCTCCTGGGAGCCTGCTTCAGCTGGCATTCCTGAGCGTTGGCCTGCCTTGAATGATTGCTGCGCTTGGCAGGCGAGCCTGTGAGCCAGGCAGATTCTTTGTCAGGCTTTATTTCAAGCCCTCCTTATAAGTAAAGGCTTAGTGTGCCTCCTGCTCATTGCTTTCATTATTTTGGTTATTTATAACAGCTGCTAAAGAGTTCTGTTATCACTGCTTGTGAGACTGGTAGGTGTGCAGGTTGCTCTCTGACCACTGATACTCACACTGTCCGTGGTGCAGATGTGTAATTCTCTGGATTTTTTTTTTTTTTTTCCTGTTTTCATAAGGTTTATTTTGTTGTTTACAGAAAGACAGAACCATATTTAGAAAGCACAGGAAACTTTATGCAGGCATCCAAATAAATGACCTGTTCTCAAAGCACTCTGTTAGCAGCAGTCCCACCTGACTGTCCCTGCTCTGCAGTAAACCTGCTGTGCCTATACAGTCATTTTGATGCCTTTAGACCCTGTATTTCCTATGCTTGGGTACAACAGCAAAGCAGGACTCGTGAGGGCTGCTGTGATACCCCTTGGTTCCTGCTCTGGCTGATATCACAGCTGGTCTGTTAGGATTGGACAATGTCTGCGTTGGATTTAGATGGTGCTGCACCTCCTCCCTGCCTCATGCCCACCTTTCCCCTCCCTTCCATCCCAAAACCTGTGAGTTCAGTGGGTTTTGCCCGAGTTACCTGCCTCTGGACCTGCTGACCTGTGCTGCTGGTCCAGTGCTTGCTGCCCCTTGGGAGGAGAAGGAGCTGATCACCCCGAGGGGCACGTGAAGTTAAAAGCTGCCTTTTGCCACAGTGGGGTTCAAAGCCCAGTACAAGAGCCAGTGTGTGAGAGAGAGGGAGTTAAGCATGCCGTGTGAGGAAAAGGGGAGGTGGAGGTGAGTTTATACTGGTGGAAGTAGGTAACGAAGGGAGAAAAAAGAAAACTAGCAAGAAAAAAAGGAAAATAAGAGGAAGAAGATAGTTTTGGAAACACTTTGGACAGGTGCTGTATGGGCCAGTGACAAAGCAAACTTGGTCACAGCCACGTTGCTTCCTCTTTTTGTTATCTACTGTTTTTTCTTTCCTATCAAGTAATTTAGGATAAGGGTGGGATGGGAGGATGTTTGGTAGGAGAATCCTTCAGGGTTTGAGCTGTCTGGCAGGCTGGGCCCAGGGAACGTGGCTGTCCATCTGTCCCTCACTGTGGCCATGCCACTGGGGAGCCCCTGGGGGTCCATCCACCCGTGGAGCGAAGCTCAGCCCGAGCATCTGTGCTTGGTGCAGTTCTGGTTTCAGGTGCTGAGGAGAGCTGGCAGAGGTTGCAGGGTGAGTCAGCATCTCTGCCCCTCTCCCTGGAGCTGCTGGGAGCCATGTGCACCTTGCAGATGGTCCTGGAGGGGCACATCAGGGATTCTGCTCAGGGGATGGAGGTGTGGGCAGCGTTCCCGGGGGACTGGCTGGGAAGAAGAGGCTGAGATGCTTCAGCTGCCTCCATAAAAGAGTGAGGATGGGTTAGCTTTAGTCTCAGGGTTTGTGCTCTAGGGTCCGTTTTATAAATGGATTAAAAACACAAACAAAATGTTAGTTTATTTGTTGCCATGACCTTTGCTCACATTGCATTTAATCATTGTGTTCTGCCATCATGAGTAGCTGTTGTTACAGTCTGCAATTAGCTACCATACCTAGAGAGGAGGAGAGAATATCAGTGTTACAATACTTCAGTAAGACAGAAGCAGACTTTAATAATTCTTTTTCTGCATCCCCTGCCCCTCAGCTCCTTAAGAGCAATGAGCAATGGCAGTGAAGTCATCACATTTAGGAAGAGGCTGTTGGTTCATCAGCAGTGTGTTTTCTGGAGGAGTTGGATCACCATGTTCTCAGGGCATGTTCTGGTTTGTGGCATTTTCTCAAAAAGCAACTAATGGATTTTGAGACTGCCATAAAGGGGATCACTGACTGGGAAATACCCAGCAGCATCTACACTGGGGATTGGTTGTAACATCCCAATTTGGGGAGCTGAAATATCTAGATACTTTTAAAGACCTGGGATTACAAACTTTTCCTGTAATGCACTTCTGAGCAGTCTCTTATTTCTTCAGCTCGAGACTGAGAGCTTGAATTGAATAAAGTTGCATCATGTCAATAAGAGGAGTAACTGAATCCTTGTTGTGCATCTTTCCTGGACACGGGGCTGAGGCTTCATGGCACCCTCTGGGTCTCTGTGCAGGGGGAAGAGAGGAGTGAGATGAACTGAGGCCCAAGAGAAACTTGTGAAATAAATCTTTTAATCTGGATTAATAAATCTCGCTGCCTCTGGTTTGGCTGCTGCTGTGCAAAGCTTTAGGCACATGGAATGAGGGGGGCTTTTGTAACCACCTTAAAGGTCTCTAGAGTAGAAAGTTGTGTGGTCCTGATTATGGGAAGCACTGACGTACATGCTGAAGTTCCCCCTTGGTCCACAGGACTTGAGTGTGTCTGTGGGAACTTTCCTGAGAAAGCACAGCTCTGCCTGGGCTGAAGTGCTGCTTGCCTTGTAAGGTCCACAAGGGTGATTCTGCTCTGAAAATTGTGGCGTGTTCCTGAGAGGGTGTATTTGAGATTGCACAGCTAGAGGGCAGAAAAAATCAAGAATAGCCACAGATGTCCATATGAAATAGCAAGCTGAGTTTGGGCTGAGAGCCCACGAGGGAACAGAGCTCTCGGGCTTCTTCAGGGAAAGCTCAGGAGCTGGCTCTTTGGAAGAGGCAGGGTGGGGGGCTAGGAGGGGAAAATGAGGGAAGAGAAAGAGGAAGTTAACTCTGTTTCCCACCTCCAGTTTGGGGGAAATTTTGGGTTGTTCCAGTTGTACCGTACAGATTAAATTCAGTCCTCTCAAAAGACGAAGAATTTATTGTGGGATTGCATGTCCATTTGTCTTCTGCAACTGGAAACCTGGTGTTCCCTGAAAGACACCTGTGCTCACAATTAAAGTGGGTGCTTTGTTCGTTAAGAGACTGATACAATGGGGATTTTTAGCCTATTTCTCTGCACAAACAGAAAAAATACAATTTTTTTCTGATAGGAGGTTCCAAATGGGTGGTGGTTTGGTTCCAGGCTGGAAGGTGGAGCAGTAGCAGTCACCAGAGACTCAGGAGAGTTTCTGCCTTGGATATTAAAGAGCTTGTGCCCCTCCTTCCTTGTAATTGTATTTGGAAGGTTAAAGTTTTTCCAATGGAATATTTGAGGGCTTTTTGATTTGAAGGGGAAAGCCACCATGTGAGGTTTAATTCCCCCCAAAGAGTCCAGTGTTGCTGTGGATGAGCTGGAGAGTCTCGGGAAAGTTTCTGCCCTTCCCATTTCAAAGTGTATCAAAAGGCAGTGCCCACCAAGTGGTTTTGTGTTTCTAGAGCAAATTAATTCCTGTTATCAGCTGCTTAATTTTAAGGGGAAAAGTTCCCTTTTCTAAAGCTTTATTTCAGGCACTGAAGACAGGAGAGGGTGAAAATACTGTTTCCTTTTTCAGGTTCATCTCTGAAGGAAGACATTTTATAGGTGCTCATTAAACAGAGCACTGGACCCTTTCCCCATCTTTCTCTCCCCTCAAAAAGGTTCTGAGAGGCTGGGACAAAATATGTGTTAGAACATTGTGTGAAGTGGGGCTGGGAGACGTGGAGTTCTTGTTGGTGTGCTTAGTTTCTGTGTGTGAGAGTCTCTAAGTTACAGACCACAGGAGTCTGGTTGTTAGCAGTAGAGGTGGAAAAGACTCTACAGCCCTTTTTTCCCCATCTAACTCTGCCAAGGGAGAAATCTTTATTCCTCACCTTGCATCACTCTGGAGGTACTAAAATAGTGAAGTAAGAGAGAATGGTTGTATGTGCATTTGAGACTTCATCACCTGAGTATTGGAGCCCGTCAGTTGCTGATGTGGCTTAATTGTTGTAGAATGAAATTGAGGGGGGAAAAAAGCTAAATATGGATGTGAGAGGGAGAGAGGAAGACTTCCCAGTGTGAATTGTGTCCTTTTGTGTGAGGAGAGAGTTTCTTCCTCAAGGCTCCACTCAAAAGCCCACATCACTGAGGAGCATTTTGCACTATGAAATTGGGTAACCTGCTATTCAGAATAATCCCACGTTTGAGGAACCTTTTAGGGATGCACAGGAGGGACTCGGAGAGGTTTCTTTCATCTTCAGTTTTGGAAATGGGCTCTTTCACACTGAGTTCCAAAAGTGAGCCTGCGTGGGGTTGTGCAGCCCTGTGCTGCAGAGAAGGTAGAGTTGCTGTGGCAGTGGTGATTCTCCTGACTTTCTGTGGCCCTTTAGATAAACCTTTGATTTTTTTTCTGATTTATGGTATGAGACAGTGAGTGACAGGGTATCTCGTTTGTGCTGCTGTTTAAATAGCTTTATCTGTAGTATCTGCAGAGACTTAGTGCAGGTGCCAGGGGAACCAGGGGAATTTCCCCTTTGTGAACTGTTTAAAATTTAGGTCCAGATAATACAGTCATTGCCTGGGAACCTTTTTTTCTCTTTGAATGGTTGTTTCCTAAATATATTAAGGACCTGCTGGTTTACCCTGGGATGTAGGTCTGGGATAGCTTGTTTCTAGGAACGTCTGAAATCTCTCCTTACTATATAGTTCTGATATGTTGAAACTCCTTTAGTCTAGGTCCTTGGTTAGCTGAGGAACTGCTTTAGCACCACGAGTTCCAGCCAGCAGGCTCCAAAATGGAAATTTCTAGGAAATTTTAATTGTTCTGGTTTTTTTGCTGATTCTCCCCTGAAGGATTAGACATATGATGGTACAGTAGCAAGTGAAATCAATGCAGCTCTGATCCTTCTCCCCATTTTATTAACCTTAGAGAAGCTTTCATGGTTGGATTAGGTTTAAATCTTACTGCCTGTTACTGCCCTGACATGGATCTTGTCTCTTCCAACCTAAATGATTCTGTGGGGCAGTGTAATTAAATGTGCAGTTCCTCTTTGTGATGGAGAAAAGGCACTGAAACTTTATAGCAGAGTGGAATAAGCTGAAGCACGAGGTGCTGATTGAACCCTTGCACGTCGATGAAGAATGCCCAGGTGATGCTATTGTTATTTTTGTACCTAGAGAGAGCCGGTTTGAAACCTTTGTGGTCAGTGCTCTTTTTTTGTGTGCAGCCAGGCTCCTGTGAACAGATTGTAGGGGCAGATTTGGCAGGCAGGTGTTGGCCACACAAACCCACTGCTGTAATTGCCTCGGTGTGCCATGCCAGCCTCCAGTTTGTGTCCATTTAACTTGGCCTTTTCTCTGACCTTGACCTGTTTTAGCGGGTCTTTGAGGTCGTTTTCTGGCCTGCTCATGGTTTAGTGTGGGGAAAGTCTCTTGCTGGTGACAGATAATGTGTGTTACCTTCTTTCCCAGGGAAACAAACCTGTGCTTTCGCAACAGCTAGCTTCAAATTTTCGGTCGCCCCAGTTTGCTTTCCAGTTCTGAATGTCTGAAACCCCTTGGTTACAGGTCTAGGAAACACCTTTTCACAACTGCACTTCCTTGCTGCAGCAATTTTGCTTTTTCATATGTTCAATATCTTTATCATCTCGATCTCTCTTCAGGCTTAAAACTCTGGTAGGTATTGGCCAAATGCACATTTTTTCCCTATGAGTCCACAGGAACTAATAATCTAGTTATGGTTTTGAGTTGCCCATTAAAACCTCAGTTCAGGTGATATGGTTGGCTTCACTTCTTGGAGCTGGATATCACAAGGTCTGTCTCCCAAGAGAAAAGCCATCTCCTGCAGGGAGATTTGTGGGTAGAGGGGAGGTTAAGTGAGTTCCTTAGAGCTCTGCCTGCTGTCAGGTGGCCATCACCTGCACACAGGCCTGCATGGGCTTATATTTCAGATGCAAAATACATGAAACTTCTGACTTAAGAACACATTCCTGAGTCACTGTAGCTTGCTCTTTATATAGTATATAATTTATTTTGGAGTTATAGTGTCCTTCCTGTTACCCACTCAGATGATGCTGTTCTACAACAGCTGTATTTGGGGTTTTGCTTTGCTTTGTGAAGCTTCAAAAAGAAATGTACCAATAATGAGTGGTTTTTAACATGCACAGTGGAAAGGGGAGTGGGGTAGTTCGAGAGATTAAAGAAATTCTTTTTTCCCTTTATCACAGATGCCCGAGATGTAGAGCAGTTGAGTAAGAATAACATTACACACATCCTCTCCATCCACGACAGTGCCCGCCCTATGCTGGAGGTAAGAGGTGGGGGGCTCTGGGAAATCCTTACCTTGTACTTGTCTGTTAGCTTCACCTTGGGGTTAATTAATGGGTCGTGTTGTTAATTTAATACAGTAAAGGTAAGTTTCCTTCTGTGTGGAGTCCAAGCATCACATAACTAGCAACATCCCTTCTTCCCCTTCCCCAGTGCCAACCCTCCTTTGTACTTGGGCCCCTTTCTTGCATCTTTCTAGCAGATGGTTGTGCAAGAGGTTTGCAGTCCTTTTCCATGTAAAATAGCCTTATTTAGGCTTGGGGCCTAGGAGGAACCAGTGCTCCCTCATAGAATACATCTGATACAGCAGAGGGGACTTTGGCTGGGCTTTTCTGCACCTTAAAATCCTGCTACTTGATTTATGTTGGGAACTGTTGTCCCCTTAAATTTGTTTGTTCCTTCCCTGCATTCCCCTTCTCATGAAATATGGCAGCATAGTGGGTAAGGCAGTTGCTGGTGTCACCCCTGAGATGCTGCTGGGAATCTCTGCTTTTCATTCTCTTCATGTAATGAATTCAGTCCATAAACTACAGAATTTCCACCTCCCCCAGGCACGTCAGTAGGAAAGCTGAACAAAAGGTGGCCCTAGTATGTCACACTTAAAATCAAAATCAAATTAATGCTGAATTCACTGGGGACCTTGAACTTAGAAGTGTGCTGAAACAGAGCTTTAAGTGTTGACTTCATTATAATTTCAATTCTGTTGTGCCTGATGCTTGTTAACTCTGAAACAGTGAATTCAGGAGTGCTCCTGGTTGAAGAGAGAAGCAGTTGGGAGGTAGAACGTTTCCTCTGGGGTGCTGGTGAATAGGAGCTTGCCTTGTTTTATTATCGTGATTAGAACTGTAGGAGGACTTAATGACGGCACAGATCAGCTGCAGCCTCAGGCCAATCTTTCTTCTGGTGGTGGCAGTTTTGGCAGCCCACACGCCACCTCCTCGCTCGTGGAGCTGCATCTGCTTGAGGCTGCGTGGTGAGTAGATCTGGGACCTTCTGTGGGTTAAATATAACCACGTCACCAGTTCTTCCTCTGGCTACCACCACAGGAGACATGAAGGGTGATATTTACCCAGATCTGTTCCCAATCTGTACACAGCAGTGTCTTAAAAGTCACAGTGACATGGGAACAAGTAGTGGCTGGTTGAGGATGGACTTTATTCACCCCTGCTTCTAAAAGAATGTTTCTCCAGCTGTGCATTCTATTCTATCAGTGTGCAATACACTCCCTTTATGTGCTGGTGGTTGGAAAACAACTGTTAAGGGATCAAGTTGCCTTTGTTTGGGAGCTGAGCTGGTTATGAATTATTTTTATCATTCATGGTCTGGTGGTTGTTTGCAACTAAACGCTTCTGTTTAGGATCAGGGGCCTAGAAAACATCCCTTAGGTTGTGTTCTTCCTTTTCATCTGCATCTTATCCAGGTTTTTTTGCAGCCTGGGTATCCGTGTTGTCCTTGGGCCTTGTTCTCCAGTCCCCTGAAGTCAAATGGGAACAATGTGCCTCCCTCATCCCCGTCCCCCCAGATTTCACTTGTGGAAAGGCAGGGCTTACATTTGTGTTCAGAAATTTATCTGATGTTACTTGGACCTTTAAACAGGGAATTGCAGTGATATGAGAGTGTTGCTGCCCTGTTTTGTGGGTGTGTGTTTATGTGAACACTGGTCAGCTGTAAGAAGCTGCCTTCTCTTCCACTGCAGCAGTTGAGTTTGTCTTTTGCTAAAAATATTTTATCTCAAGTGTTTCCCAGTCAACCTATAGGAAATGCTACAAATACTTCATTAAACAAAGCTTTCTTTGCAAGCTGTGGAAGGTGAGTGTTTATAGGCATCAAAATAACCTCAGCAGTGTTGTAGTAACGTGTTATCAAAGAGAATTTGGCCCTTTTTGTCTGTCTGTGGAACAAATGAATATGGATGCAGAGCTCACAAATTCCCCAGGTATTTTGGAGGCACAGAAGTCACCCCTGGAGTAAGAGCCTTGTCCAACAGCATCACGTGTGTTCCCACAGAGGCTGTGGCCTTGGTGAGTCAGGTTGGCTCATCTAGAGCCCTTTGGATGGCTGCCCGTGGAGCACTCATGGGTGTTTTATAAATCCACACAAAAGCCATATACAAAGGAGAATAATTAGGTTTTTTGCCACCTGCTTTCTAATTTATTTCTTGGCTAGTTCAGGGTTTAAAATCTGTTCAGAATGTGAGAGACACTGAGAGACAGATGGGGAAACATACCTCAGAGTGGGCTTTAAAGAATAGTGTATCTGGCAGTGACCTGTTGTCCAGCAGGTTGTCACCTGTCTGTACTTCTCTAAGGCCTTTAACATGGTCCCCCACGTTCTTCTCTCTAAACTGGAGAGATGTGGATTTGATGGATGGACTCTTTGGTGGGTGAGAAATTGGTTGGATGGTTGCATCCAGTGGTCAACAGCTCAATGTCCAGGTGGAAATTAGTGCCTGGTGCTCCTCAGGGGTCTGTACTGGCACCAGTGCTGTTTCATACACACAGATTGTAGGTTTGTGTGTGTGCTGCTTCTATGTGCACCTCAGTTTTCTTTCTTGTTTTCTGTTGCTACAGAATATTTTTCATTTTACTTTCAGTGTGTTGTGATTTTCAGATGGGGAGAGAGTCTATCAGCAAGTGTGATAGTTTCAATTAAAGTCATTTGGATGAAGCATGAGTAGAGGAAATCCCAACAAAACATGCCCGGGTTGGGGTGTTGTCATCTCTCTGTTCAGCCCCAAAGCTCTCCTAAGTTTTAGGGATCTCTGTCTCATGTTTAGCTGGTCTGTGTCCCTGGGACACTCAGGTAGCAGGGGGGTCTGTTTCAGATCTTACCATTTGTGGGATTTCTTCTCCAACAAAAAGAGTGATTTTAAAGCTGTATCTTTGTAAATAAAAAACTTCACAGGCTAGGACATCTTACAAAGAATTATAGTTTTTAACCTTGCAAATCTTAAAATTTGAATCAGAGTAGAAATAGGGTTTCAAATCCTCAGCCTTTAAGGACCTGAATGGAAGGAGAATTGCACAGCTAAAAAGATCTGTGCTGATCTTTTAGAGCAATCTCACACACTCCCTGAGTGAAGAGTTAAATGCATTAACAGAATACAGGAATACAGGCAACAAAAAGATGCTGTAAGTGGAAGAGAACCAGTAAGTGTGAGGAATAGAAGTTGTAGGGAAATAAGGCTGCTCTGGAGAAGCTGTATAACTTCTGTGCACTGGCTTTACCTCGGCTGGATGCTGATATACCTGTTGTGTAAGGTGGGAAGGATGAGGAGGTTGCAGCTGGGGAAATCACAAGGGGAAGTGCTGCATCAGATTTATGAATTAAAAACTAAAATGTGTGTGACTGGCTGGAAAATCCAGACCTGTGGAGGAAAGGGAAGAGCTAAATGGCTGAATAAGCATCAACAACTGAGCACTCTTTCTGAGATCAAATGCTCATAGCCTGCAGACCTAGTACAGATAATGCACTAACATCTGGAATCTCATTTCATATTTTTTAAGCCCGGCTGGGTGTTTTAAATCTTGCTGCAGCTGTAGCTGGGCAGGATAATCTTGTGTGCTTGCAGGCAATCTTTAGACTATACGTGTGGATTTGTAGAAAGGGGAAGCAAATGAAGCTGTGGAGGAGCTGAACTGGCAGCTCTGGCACAATGCAATAATCTGCTTAGCCTCCTTTGTGGATAATATTTTTGCAGCTATTTGGGTTTTTGCTATAGAAACCTCTTGTACCTGCTGTTAGCACTTAATGTGATGAGGTTTATTCTGGGGGAGCTTTTGCTGGAGCTTTGAAGGGGAATAGCTTCATCTCCTCTTAATTTTCTAGTTCTTTCTTTCCATCACTAGTTGGTAGGAATTTGCTTCTTTCTCTCACGGTTGCACATTCTGGGCTGGCTTCATTTTTTTTTTTTTGTGTGTGTGTGTAACAGGAATTACCCTGTGCTGAAACAAAAGAGAAAATTCCTGTGCTGCATCCCCAGCTGATAACTCTGGGAGTGCTGAAAGCTGCCTTAGTGCCATGTAATCTGAAGGAATATCCTCTCACAGACACCAGTCCAGAAAGCATTTGTCTGCTCTCAGAAGCATCTCACTGCTCAACGCTAAATAGGGAAATACTGGGAAACCAACCAGCCCTATATTTTTTTTTTCTTTTTAAAAAAAAAGCAGCATATGCTAATTCTGGGCAGATGCTGCTCAGCAAGCGAGAGATGCCAGTCTATTAAAACCGTGCTCTGATGTTGGATACTGTACAGGAATCTTGAGCTGTAGGAGGCTGTTCGTAGATGAAAACTACATCTCGATGACATGATGAGAGATGTCCCTGCTGGGTATAGATCCAAAGTCGTTGCTGTTGTATAAAGATCTGCAAATTAATAATTCAGTCAAGTCAGGCTGTTGCATTTCCATCTATAGCACTAAGCTCTGACATCGGCAGCATTGGGAGCTGCCAGTTTTCAGCCTTTGTGCTCCCATCAGGAGGGAGCACAAGCACTGCTTCTTCTAATAAAAAACTTAACTTTCTTCTGTGATGTTTCGCTGCCTTTTCACGGGGAGAGTTTCCCCTCATGAGATGTTTCAGAAGACCATGCTGAGCAAAACAGTGACCATTTTTCTTTCAGGTGTAGCGACCCCGGATGATTCCAGTTTGAAGTAATGCCCTGTCTGGCATTGGCTCTGCTTGTTGGGATCTCCGACTAATTTTTCAAAAACGAGAGTGATAGCCCACTAAGAAGCCTCCAAGAGACTTCCATGAAGTGGCTTTTAAAGTGTGTCAGGCCAGGCCTTCATCATGAGGTCCCCTTGGCAGAGGCTGCTGGGGTGATGCACTGCATTAGTTGGCTGCTGGGGATGCTCAGCACACAGCAGCTGTGTCAGGGGAAGCATGTTCCTGTAGTGTTGATGGCAGGGAGGAGAGGACAAGGCCTGTTGGACACTTCCAGTGGCAAGCTGTTTGCACCAGAGGTGTTCGGACCCATAAACACCTGGTGTTCCTCATTGCATGGATACAGGGTTGACCAGATGATGTGGAGAGTGTGTAACCCATGCTTGTAACATGAGCGTATTCCAGAGGTGTGGTGATGATGTTCCAGCATTCCCTGAAAGAAAAGGCAGGTGGGATGTGTAGTTTTATTGTACCACTTGCAGATCCCCTTGAAAGTTCAAGGACCCGGTGTGATGGGTAGCGCTCAGAAGTCAGATATGCCCTGACATGCCCGGGGGCTTGAACACATCATCTAGTTGAGGCAGATGGACAAGGTCCTTCCTCTCAGCTCTAGATATTCTTGGAGTTTCCTAACAGAGATAAACTGCAATTTATCCTTAGTGTTTCCTCCCACTCTGCGTTCCTTCAGGTGAGCCAGGTTAGAGTTGGAATTCAGAGCTAGAACTAGAAATAATATGTGCAGCTCTTCGTGCAAGTGAAGTAAAATCTTTCACTCTTCCTTAAAATGCCAAGAGGGAGGTGTTGAAGGGTGGTAGAGATGGGGAAGGAGGGCTTTCACAGGGCACTTGGGGCACATCCCAGCCTGGATGATCCAGACTTCAGAAGTGTCACTACTTGCTAAGAAAACCATGAACAAACACTGCAAAACACCCCGTGACTTGTAAAAACTATGGTATTTTTCAAGATAACACCACCCAAATGTATAAATTCAATTGCATCCCACTTTCTTTTGCTCGTACCTTTCATGTAATTTCAATTTCATGTATAATATTTTTCAAAACCAAACCCATGTTGTTCGCTGGAGTCAATTAGTGGTGGTTTTTTGCTGAAACACAAATGCATTTTCTATGAGTCATTAATAAAATCATCACCAATGGTGATTGCTATGGAAAGTAACTGAAAGGACAAACAAACGGTTGAACGGTTTTCAGTTTAGCAGGTTCAGTTTGGGGCATTACTGGACAAAACCCTTGATAACCTCCTGTTGGTTTGGCTTGAGGAAGCTTTGTGCCGGCTGTTTCCCACTTTAGCTTTTTTGCTGAAATGCCCCTAAACAAAAATAAGTCCTCCTGCCCTCATCTGTTGATGTGGCGACTCAAATTAACACATGGTTTTTGACTAACCTGAAAGAACTTGCCAGGTGTTGGAGGTTTTCTATTTGCATCTGGGTTGACAAATTTAAGTTTAGGGGGTTAGGTTTAAAAAAAATTTCTTGGAAGTCGTTGATGGTATCTTTACATAAATTTAAATAGACAGGCTTAATGCCAAAAATACAATCCTGCTGTTTTTAAACGTTTTTGGTTTTTTTGTCAGCCTGTTCCCCCACCCCCTGCCCTTGGAGAACAGAAATGTTGTCATTTGAGGTTCTTTCCACCCTCTCCTTGTGTTTTACAATCTGAAGCTTCAGGTTTCCATTGCTCACTAGAGCCTCAGAACCGTTGTGTGTACAGCAGTGGTGGGGACAACGTTCTGAAGAACATTTGTAGAAGAACACTACTTGGAAAACCCACTAACCCTGAAATAACAAGTAGCATTTTTAGTCCTTTTCTCGTATTCTCACGCACACTGCTCTGCTCGAGGCTGGTAGAAAATCCGTTGGGCAGTTCTCTTTCACGGGTAAGCTGTGAGCATGACTTAAGGTGTAATCACACTGAGCATCGCTCTTAATGGCTTCAGAACCTCTCTGCTCATGACAAAGGAGCAGACACCCCCGTAGGTGCTGCCTTTCTCTCCTTGCACCTTGCCCTGCTCAGAGGCCAGGTCGTTCGTGGCATCGTGCGTGATCTTGAGAGATCCTCTTCTCAGTCACTGCCCCTTGTCTGACGAGTAGCACTTGTGGATGTGTCATTTTGCTACTGCCAAATTCTGCCTGCCCTACTAAAAAAACCCAAGTGCCAGCTTCTACAAGTGTAGTTCAAATGGAGCTGGAGGTTTTGAAATAGATTATAGGTGAATAGCATAGAAATAGAGCATTCCTTAAACAGGACCGTTGTTGCCTGAGCACTTCATGAAGTGCTGGACTTAATAGAAAAGATTTAATTATCTTTTATAAAAGCTAATGATTTGAGGAAGGTGGGGTCGTGCAGTCTTGTCCGAATGTGAGGTGATTGTTTAGTTTCCAATCTCAGTAAATGAACCTCTAAAATAATTAGAAATTTGGAAATGGTTGTGATTCCACGAATACCTGCAGTGTAAAACCTCTGCGTGTAGAGGTGTGCATGGCTGTAGCACCAGAGACTCACTGCAGCAGGACTGGCTTGCTTCTATGGGATGGAATTGCACAAGTGTTGTCATTGTTTCTCAGATAACAGAGAATTTTAGAAGTTTTACTGAACTCTCGCTTGTTTCAGCTCTGACAGTCCTGAAATCGGAGTCCTTGCTCTAGTTTTGTCAGCTCTCACTGTATCGGTTTAACTGTGGCCTTGAGTTTCAGGGCCTAAGAGAGACAGAAATCTAGTTTTGGTGGTTACTCTGTCTGCTGAAACAGAAAACAGAAAAGTAAATTATATTTTATTTTACTGATTTTGGGGGAGAGAAGTGGGAGAGCTGCTGCTCTTATTTGATGAGGGCGTCAGTTATGGTCCTGGTGTGGATAATGGGGAGAAGGTTCCGAGCAGTGTGGGCGTGGAGGGTTTGGTGGGGAAGGGGATGGATGCAAAGGAAAAGGAGCAGGGACTTAAAAGGAACAAGTGGAGAGTGCTGGAGAGTTGAGACGAGCAGGAGAACGCTGTGTTCAGCATCTCCTTGGCCCAGGAGCTTGGGTTTGAACACATTCGATATATATAGAACATACAGAACTTCTGTTTAATTTAAAAGGTTGGATTGATTTTATTTTTTTAAAAAAAATGAGTAATCTGGGAAAAAGCTTGTTTGGAGAGATAAGACGATTGCAGCTCTCAGCTGAGGAAATGTTTGAGTAAATATATATTAGCAGTGTTCAGTAAAGAAAGCAAATGTATTCATGTGGGATTTAAGAGAATATTTCTCTTTTCATGGTTTTTTAGTTGCAAGCTTTTCTCTTTGAACAGATCCCATGGTTTGGGATGAGCAGCTGTTCGTGGCACCTGATTCAGTGTGTGCAGGTGAAGTGCAATGCCTGGTTTACAGGGTTCACTTAAAAATAAACTAATAAATAGAATAAAGCCCTTAATATGGTTGGCATCAAATTCGTATTTGTCTTCCCATCCTTACTTTGATTCTAGTTGCATCTGCAACTAGGTTGAGGTTAATTTAAGGAAGCTGCAGGTGAGGTGCTGGTTTGGAGCGTGTTGAAGTTTCCAGGAGGAGCTGCTCTGCTGGACCCCTCCACGATCTTTGGATGTGACTTTGGTTAAGTTGCTGCTTCAGTGATTGCTGCCTTCTTACACCCCTGCAGTCTCAGAATGGCAGAGTGCTGGGGAATAAAGGAGTGATGCTGCTGCTGTTCATGCAGGCTGGCACCCATCTGAAGTGTTGTAGGCATCGACTTGTTTGGTTGGCATAAACCCTTCTGCTTTGAAAGGTCCCTTTGGGACAGTTCTTAGATGTTTTCTGCAGGGTCTGTGCACAGGAAGGACCGCAGCGTCTTGGGGCACAAATATACAAATAATATTATGATCCTGGCTAGTTCTTTTTTTTTTAAGAACAGTTATAGCAGCAGGGTTCAATAATTAAGTATCTTTTATTGACATTATTTTTAAAGAAGAACATCTACAGAACATACGTGAGGAAAGGCTAATTCCAGCAATCAATATATGAATATCTACATGGAAAATCCCCCGAGTCTCGTTGATGAGTACCTGCCCCATACCTCCTTGTGTTGTTATTGTAGTTCAGGTGCCTGATTACAGTGAGTTATGTTTGATCCTATTATTATCATTATTATTTCCACTAAGAGAAGCAAAACTTGATGGTAGGTAGGGTGGGATCCTCAGGAGTTACCAACTCTGGCCAAACTCTGTTTGGGTCGAAGTCACTGAGAGTTTCACTGTTGATTTTTGTGGGAGTCAAGTTAGGTCACTGCTCAGTACTTTTGAAATCCCACCTCTAACTATTTCTGAGTTGAGTGTGTGATTATTTCCTCACAGGGAGGAGTCCATCACCACAGCCTTCCAAAACCACCGTGCAAGTGACACGCATCGGTCAAAATACCGAATTCCAGTGACTTTAGCCATCCTCTGTCTGAGAGGCTGGATTGATGAGGCTCAGAGGCTGATGCTGAGCACTGGTGAGCACTGGGATGAGCATTTTGGGCTTCACTGGAAGGTGGAAGGGCTGCAGACCTCCAGGATCAGGCTCTGGATGAGCCATTCAGCACCACGTGTGGTCTCTCTTAGGCTACTTTCGTGCTTGCTTGTGGTAGTGGGAACTAGCCAGGCATGACAGAAAAAAAGAACATTGTGGGTCTTAAACTTGTGCTGGTGCTACTTCTGCTTTTAAAGTGAGCAGGATCTGAAAGCCCCTCTGCACTCAGGCTGTGCAGAGCGCTCAGCTTGTGCCATAGCTCCTGGAATCTGTGGAACAGCTTGTGTCAGTGTGTGCAGCAGGAGCAAACCTTCTGTGGTTAACCCGTCTCCAACCCCAGTTTTCTCCCTGGCTTTTGCCCTTGGGGTGCTGCAGAGTTAGTGGTCTGGAGGTGTGGGGGAAAGAAGAGCATGTAAATGTACTTTCAGGTCCCAGGCCCTCGTTCTACTGGAGTGACTCACTTGAAGCTGTACCAGTGTCCGAGATAAACCTCTCAGAGGCATCACACAAGATGGTTATTATCGTAATTAGTCTGTCGCAATAGAGCTGCCGTCCTTGGCTTGGCAGCCTCTTGAGATGTCATCTTTCTAGATGAGTGTATCTGCGTGAGCTGGTGTGGATCAGCTCATGGCCATAGAGCCGTCCTGGATCCCCCTTCTGATACAAGGCAGGAGGAACTGTTACTGGTTGATGCTATTGCCTCCTGGTTTGCAAACTGACCTTATTCCCGCCTCGTCTCAGCTCTCACGTGCTGGCCCTGGCTTGGTGTTGTCCTGCTGGTGCCTTCTCCCCTTTCAGGCACCACCACATCTCCATCTCCATGCTTAGCACTGTCTTCAGGGCCTTCCCCACTTGGACTTTGCCTGTCCCAAACCAGAAAGCTGCAGATGTTCACATCTCTGCTGTGGTTTTGGCACATTGGGGATGGCCTTTCAGAGCAAGGAGGTCTGGTAAAGCGTGGTGGGGACAGGGCAGGCTCTCAGATCTGTGTGGCTGTGAAGAAGACGCTGTCTGAAGGGGTTTTGGTGGGTTGAGAAAGGCTGGTGTCAGTGTAAGTGGTGGTGAAGGGTTGGGGGTGAGGTACCTCCACATCCTTTCTGAGATAGTGGTGGAGTTCATGTGTCTACTCAAGGATTAGTGTGATGTGCATCATGGTACCGATGTCTGGACCACTCATAAAAGGGATTGCTCTTTGGTGTGGGGTGATGAGTGAAGTTGCAAAGTGAGTGTAGAAGAAATTAAAGAGCAGTTTCTGGACCAGCAAAGCAAAGGTGGTGTTGGAGAAGATGCTGCCTCAGGTAGCTACCAGTTGAGCAATGAAATGTTCACCCCCCACCCCAGCTGGCGAATGAAATGCCAGGTAGATGTCCTGTTGGCAAAGGATCTCTTCTAGATCAGTGTGTGACCTCCCGTGCGTGTTGTGGAACACGCAGGGTTACCACAGGGGTTTGCACTGCTACAGAAGGAGAAACTAAGGTGTGTTTTTTGGTGGACCTCTTGCTGTGAGTCCTTATCTTCACAGGGACATCTGAGAAGTTCATAACTCTGCATCTGAGATGAGGGGAAAGACTCCCAGTGAACGATTTAGTTTTAGTGTGTCTGAGCTCAAGCGATATTCTTGGAAGTCCTATTTGAGAAGTTAACTAAATATGCTCTCAGAAGTGTTCTTTTTCTTAACCCTCCCAGGAGCAACCCAAGCTTTGAAAAGAAAACGACAGTTAAAATAAGCGTTGACAATGCAAAGCAGCAGTGTATGATTATAGTGGTGTTTTAAATACACCCAGTGACATTTGTAATGCATCAGAAATGGTTATCTAACTTCCCTAATTGATCTCGTAGCTTACTATGATAGCTGACTGAGGGAGCGAGGCTAACTGGCAGAGAAGTATGTTTTACTCTTGTCCTTCTTGAAGTTTCCCCCAAAATAAAACCCAAACCCTGCAGGACAGATGTGTTTCTTCTCAGAAATGCATTTCGTTTGGTTTATCAACTAGGTAAATAAAAATGATTGCACGAGATCAAAAGACATCACTTATCACACTCTTAGGTTGTAGCATCTCTTTAGAGAAGGGGAAGGGCAGGAGAAGATGCAGGTGAGTTCTACTAGAAATGTAAGAAGGAGATTTTGAAAGAGGTTTACACCCTTTTAGTAAAGATGTTTGTAGTTCACAAAGCTCTTCTGGGCCTTGGGATAAGCATGACTAAGCAAAGTGCTGGTGTCCCAGCTGCAAAGCAGATGTGAAAGCATCTTAAAACCTGGCTGTGTAGAGAGGATCAACTGCACCAGCCCAGGGCATGGTGGTAGATAAATGTATTTAACGTGGATGTTTCCTTCTCATTCCTTTTTCCTTCTTTACACAGGGAGTGAAGTATCTCTGCATTCCAGCTGCTGACTCACCCTCGCAGAACTTGTAAGTTTTCTTGAAAAATAAATCACAACCCCCCAGAAATCCCTCAGTACCCTGATGCCTGCTTCACCATGAGCTGAGAGATCTCTCACAACTGTGACACAAATGTGGGTTTTAATCCATTAAGAGAACACAGCAACTCTTTATTCCAGCCACTGTGGTTCAGACCCTGCTTTCTGTGTGTAAGGCTTTGTAGGAGGGTCAGTATGTGAACACTCTTCAATTATGGCCTTCAAATTCAGGAATTCCTTAGTGAGTCTGCTCCTTATTTAGTCCCTTGTTTTTGTAAATCTTTTTGCTTGGCTGCTCTTTTTTGTTAGTGCTGTCTCCAGCCATTAACGAAATGAAAATATTTGAGAGAGGTCGGAAGCCTCGTGCTTCAAGGGTTGAAATAAATTCCTTATAGTGGCCCTTCAAGATAAAGTGTGCAAACTACCTTGCAACAATCTGCTCTGGACTTCTGGAACCTGCCTCGGGAGGCCCTGCTACTCTTGGCCATAGGCTGGTGTGGATGGTGGGAGGTTCCTGCCTTGAGGAGATACCTGCTGAAACCAGGGTGTCCCAGCCTCACTCTTTCTCCACCAACGTCCATGAAACGTTCCTTGACTTGCCCTTGGTTTCAGTGTTTTGAACCATTGAGGAGAGCAAGTCTTGATTCCAAAGAGAAATCAAAACAGGGTTTTGTAAGAGAACTTGGATGGTGACCAACTCTTTCTTCTCAAGCTCACTGTTTATGTTGGGGAGAGGTGAGGGGGTTTCAGCCACATCCTGCTACCAGGTTCTGTAGAGAAACAGTAGTTGAAAGAGGCCTGGTGAGGACGGAAGGAAATGCAGCAATGCTCTTCTCTCACATCACTGCCATATTCTGGCTTGTGCTTTCGGGGGATATTTTTAGAGTGTGTGTTTCTCATACCTTAGAAAGATTCCAGCGTGGCATTTGACTTCTCGTTCTGCATTTTGGGTGTGATTTTTAGGGGAAGGGGAAAAAAACACCACCCCTCAACCCACAACAAGAAACACCCCAAACCCCTAAATTTCAGGACAGGTCTGTAGTGAGAAGGCAGGCAGCTAACTGTGCCTTTGCCAGGGACAGCTCTTATGGTCTTAACACTTAGAAATAAATAAATGTAAAAAATATCCTTTAGAGAAGGACAAAAAATAGGAGATTAGAGGGTAACACCTTGTCATATTAATTGCTTGGTATTCTGATACCTGTAGCATTCCTGAAAACGTTCTGCAAATCTACTTCCCTTGTTAATAGAGATCTGGATCAATAGGGAATGGAAATAGAAAGGATGGCACTTATGATGAACATTAATTAATGTACAGTTCAGCCCCTCACCTCCCTGTTAAATATCAAGGAGTTATACTGAAAAACCACCTCCGGTGCTTGGGCCGTCTGGCGCTGCACCAAGGCTCTTAAAACCTCAGTAAGAGGATAAAATATTTGCATGAGTATTGTTTCTGTTGTGCTGCAGGCATCTCAAATACTTGCTTTGGTATCAGGTGGTTGCAAGCAAACGTCATTATTTCTAATAGTGATACATTTGATCACTTAAACTAAAACTTGATGAGTAACTGATTTTTTTTTTTTTTTTTTTGCTTTACACGGTCCAGTTCTCCAAGTAAAATCAAATCATGATGCTCACAAGTAGCACGTTGCTTGCTCTGCACATACAACAGATTTAACTTTTTACCAACAGGTGCTATAGAAGATGACATTTCTGGAGAAGTCAGTGGCCCAAGGTAAAAGTCTCACAGCCCAGGGAAAACCACTCAATTAACGCTTAGGAAGCACCTCGAGTCTCAACAGCTTGAAACACTTGATTCCTCTGCTTGGTAGGGGCAGAACATGAATTCTGTGATTCTGTGATGCTCTATCTCAGGTCATTGTGTGTTCTTAGTGATGGATGATGGGTGCAGCTGACCAGACACGCTGCTGTCTTCTCTGTCTTTCCCAACATCATGTTTGTCAGAAGCTTTGCTGCTGCTTTGCAATCGCTGGCAGGTTGATAAGGTCCCACTGGAAGCCTTTACCTACTGGATTTTGGGACTGCAAGCTCTATTTTTGTGAGGGAAGCTCTGTTTTCTTACACGTGGTGCACATTTCCTCCTGGTAAGCTTGTTTAGTGGTGCTCAGTTCCTTGGAGGAATGACTTGCCAGGGAAATACTGCAGGGATTCCCCTGTCAACACATGGGTGCTCACTAACATATCTCAAAAGCTCGTTTCCACTCCCATGTTCTGCCTCTACAAGCAGAGGAATCAAGTGATTGCTGTTAAGATTCGAGGTGCTTCCTAAGTGTTAATTGAGTGGTTTTCCCTGGGCTGTGAGACTTTTACCTTGGGCCACTGACTTCTCCAGAAATGTCTTCTTCTATAGAACCTGTTGCTAAAAAGTTCATTCCGTAGAAATCAGATTTTCCCTTCCTGTGCTGTTCCAGCTAATGGTCTCGGGCTGCACGTTTCTAAGGAACTAACCTCCACCAGTCAGGCTGCTGGTGTGACAGTACAAAAGCCAGATAACCTATTAAAAAAATTTAGGTGGATCTTTGTATTTACACTGCCAAAGGAAAGAAACGTCAAGCAGCTTCTTCTTATCTGATTTGGACACTTTCTTTTTAACCTTTATAGTATTCGTAGAAGTCTGACTAGCAACAGATGAGTGTGGAGATCTGGTGTCAGGACTCTGCCCTCAGCCTTGCTGTGGGTTATCCAGCTTGGCAATGCGTGAGCTTAGGTACCTTCTACCCTGTGCTGGCAGGGGCATGCTGCTGGTTCTCCTTCCCGTGGTGATTCCCCCCGTGAAGATGATGCAGTTGAGGAGCCAGCGTTAAGCTGGGAGATGTAAGAGCCATGTAATAAATTGTCTTGAAGTAACTGTTCAGCCCAAGAAATAGGCTGCAAATCAACATATTTGTCAGTGTTTTCCTGTTACACATGATAATCAACTGTTTTGTGGTTAGTGTAAGACTTGCCATTCTTCTTTGTGTCTGGCACTTGCCACCCAGCTAACTGCTCCTCACCCTCAGTTCTCATGTAAATATGGTTTGTACCATGATTCTGGAAATGAGTTCAGGCAAAGGTGTCTGCTGGAGACCCTGAGGCCATAGGGTTGTACGTTTATTTTCTCTGGCTCAGGGTGAGGAGAGGCCGTAGTTCTACAGAGCAGGATTGGTTCTAAGCTGGGCTCTTTCTCTTTGCGTTTTCACAGATGCCTGTAAACACACTTGAGGGTGTTTCAGCAGTGTCAGCACCAAGGAAGGGCAGATAATACCGAGTGAATGGTGTTCTCTGCTAGCTGTATTTAGTTCCTTACAAAGGTGTTACGCTCATCTGCAGATATTTTTCAAACCAAAGCATTGGAGTGTTTAACCAAAATGGGTGCTACACCACTGAAGTGAAGTCACTGGTGCTTGGAGCTGAGCTGTTGGCCAGACTTTCTAGAGAGAAAGAGAAAAAATGGGTCTGTGATGTGATTGGGATGTTGTCTTCTCCAGCTGTGCTCTCCTCGTAGCATCCAGCGATGCAAGAACTGCCCTGGGGAGGGACTCCTGGGCTCTGGGATCCCTCTTTTTGGATATTTCAGCTTAGCTCTCACTGCCTTTACAAGTTCCACAGGCCCTGTCACCCTGTGGCATCACTGTTGTCCTCCTCCAGGTCTCGAGTGTTGATGGTATCAGCAGCTGCAGTGCTGGGCAGGAAGGGAAGCTTCCTTTTATGTGGGTATTCCTGATTTTTGTGTGGCTGCTGGTGCCGGGCTGAGGTTTTTGCTTTTACGCTTGTGGTGTAGTATTCACCCTGAGAGGGGAAACATCTTGAATACAGGACATTGTGTGTCATGGGTGTTGAGCTCAGGGTGCTTTAGAGTTCACCTTTGCCAATGAGCCTGGTCCTGGCTGCCCCTAAAGAAGCTCTTGCCCTGCTTAAAATGAAGAGGCATGTGGAAAGGATGATGAGACACCTTAAGGCTTCTAATCTGGGACTTCTCCCTGCTTTCTCCTCCACGGTTTAAGAAAGGCGGGCTGTAGCAGGGGGTGGCTGACACCCTGAATGAGGGCAGGCAGAAGGACTGCTGCAGTCTGAGGGGAGGAGGCTGGAAGGAGCTGAAGAAGCAAGGGCTTAAACTGAGAAATTGCTCATAGCAGGGACGAAAGAGAGAGATTTCATACTGCAAAGAAGAAAGTCGTAACATTTAGATGTGTCCTAGTACATGGTTTGGAGGAGGAGGTGGAGCCAAAGCTGAGCTAAGTTTGGGTGGATGCTTCTTTGAGAGAGACAATTCACCTTGAGAACCCTTCACGTTGTGCTGAGCTCCACCTGACGTTGGAGCATATGCAGGGACACGTGAGGTCAAGTTGCTACCTTAAAGAGGAATAAGACACAAACTGAAATACAGACTTGACAGTCATCATCATAAAGCATTTGTTAGTGTTTATCACACCATAGTACCTAAGATACCAGTTTCTTCTTGAGGTAGAGTCAACAGCAAGTGTTAGTGTCTGCCAGTGAACTGCAACTTTTACCTCCAAGACCTGCATTCAGTTCTATATTCTAGAAACAGCATGCAGTGAGCTTTCGGATACATTTCTCTCTTTCTAAGTAGTGATTTTACTAAAGAGAGCACTTTCTTTATTCCCCTTCTGCTTCTGTTTTCAGGGCAAGGCATTTCAGAGAGAGCATCAAGTTTATCCACGAGTGCCGGCTGACAGGCCAGGGCTGCCTGGTGCACTGGTATGTACACCACGGGCTCCAGACCCTCCTGTGGGTTTCTCTGCCTTGATTTGGATATTCATCATTTTAATGATCAATTAGTGTCCATCTCCCTTTTGTAACAAAGTCCTCTTGGACTGAAATGGCCCCTTTATTTGAAGAGCCCCAGAAGATCTGCAGGGGCTCATGGTTTTGGGGTCCCTGGGGTGGGCAGCTGCCTGGAGACAAAAGGACCCAAGAAATTCCTCTTGACCTTCTCTTCTTACCAGACTTTTTGTAGGATTGGTTTGACTAGAAATATATTGTCTAAAGATGCACTATTTATTTCCCATTATTCCAATCACAGTATTTCTAAAGATGATTTTCATAAATAATCTGAAACAATTAGTTTCTAGAGCAGCTATTTTGGTGACTTCAGAGCTGTTCAAAATTTCCTCTGAACAGAAATTGATTTTTTTTCCTTTTTTTCTCTTTTTTTTTCATCAAACTGCTGAAGCATTCAAATGTTGCATTTGTTAATAGCAAGTCTCTGATTGGAGAGATGCTCCTGGGACTGTAGAGAATAGAAAAGGAAATCCCACCCTGGGTTTTTTCTTGCCCTCTGCTATTGGCTGTAGTCTTGGTGCTGTATGTCCAAGTGAGATATCTGAGTCTATATCTGGAACCAGAGTCATCTCGTGATTTGAACCTTGGACTTGTACTCAGGCCCCAACCATAAATCCTGACTTTGCCACTGACTCATGGCAGGGCTGTGTATGAGTTGGGTCAGTCTCCCTCTATGTAAAACGGGTCATTTCTCCCAGTTCTGACGGAGTTTTAAAAGATCACATATTAAAATTTGGGAAGCATTTCAAAAGCATAAAGTGTTCTCCACATGCCAAGTGAGGGAGTCTGGTACCACTGTAACTCAGGCACGTTCGTTATGCTCACACTAGTAACAGTTGGCAGGTTTTTGTCCAGTGCTGTCAAACCAGTAACAGTGAATAATTCTTATGTGTTTCATGTGGGGAAAGTGGAGTCTTGAGAGCTGAAGCTGCACAGTGCATGGACAGCTGGAAAAGAGCTCAAGCAACCAGACGTATGCACTTCAATGGTTTAGTTGAAGTTCACTTCAGCCCCACCAAGTTGAAGCCTTTATTCATGGTGGAGAGGGAACAGTCTGTCTTCACTGCCCTGATCTATACAGGAGGAAGAAAGTGGGTGACTTATTTCTAGCTTATTAAAACCCAAATCTCACTTAGAACCAGTCCCCTGGTTTTATGAATACTTATTTCTTCGTATGAATTACCACTCAGAACCCTCTTTCTCGATCTTGTCATAGATTTGCTCTGATGCATTTCAAAAACCTTTTTAACTCAAAGACTGTAATGTTTCTTCCTGGTGGCACACACAGCAGTCTGCTGAGATGTTGGGAAGTGATGCTGTTAACTGTGCTGGATGCAGTACAGCTCTGCTTCAATTCATTGCCTCTCCTTGTTGCTGCAGCCTCGCGGGTGTCTCCAGGAGCGTGACGTTGGTGGTTGCCTACATCATGACCATCACAGACTTCGGTTGGGAGGATGCTCTGTCTGTTGTCCGTGCTGCAAGGTCCTGTGCCAATCCTAACATGGGCTTCCAGAGGCAGCTACAAGACTTTGAAAAGCACGATGTTGATCAGGTGAGTGAAGTACAGACAAGCGAGCTGGGAAACACAACTCAGATCACGGGCTACTTCTTATTATTTTGAGGCCTGGGTGGTTTATCCAGCTCCCTGGGTTTGCTTTGAGGTGGCTTCTTGGCCAAGCCTGCTCCACTGGGAAGGTGCAGGTAGGACTGAGGGTATCGGGGAATGCTGGGAGGGAGAAGAGGTCAAGCACAACATCCACACACCTGCCCAGCTGTGCTCTCAGTCCAGTGATTGCTTCTTGTGTGCTAAGACACAATACAAGTCTGACACCTTCAGAGGGGCAGAAAGTAAGGAGTGAGTTGCTCAGAATCCAGCAACCTGTAAGGACCAGGTGCCTAAAAATAGTTTCCCCCAACACATTAATTTGGAATAGTAAGCAGGAAAGAAATTGCAATCTCTGCTATCCAGGAATTAAACTGGGTTTTCTTTATGACTTTCATGTTGTGTTCCCTTCACCTTCTGTGGTTAAGGCTTAATAAATTCTTTTGTGATGTGTAGAACAGTCTCAAATCCGACCCTTCTTGTCATCTTGGCTTTGAAGGCTTTGTAGGACTAACTGAAGGAACAGTGAGACTGCAGAGTGGTTTTCACAAAGCAAAATTTAGTTTCTTCCCCCTCAAAAGAACCGTCCCACGCAAAAGACCTGCTCCCCGTGGGTGATGGGTGACTTCCACTTCTGTTAACAACCTGCCCTGGCCCTCCCCTCCGTTTTCCATTGCTCAGCATGTTGCTGTTCTCTGGCCTTTTGTGCCTCTTTGTGCTTCTTCAAAATCAACAACAACAAAGGCAAACCAAAATCAGAAAGCAAAATAGGTGAGGCAAAAAGGATGTTTGTTGGTTGGTTTTATTTAATGTCTATTACTCTATGCAGAAGGCTCAGAGTTTAGAAATTGACGTCTATTTGGCATGATGCAGTTTGCAACTGTAAATATTTGTGTTTTTTTAAAGAAATATTTAACTGAATGTTTCCTGGATCGTTTGGAAATGGCAGAGTAACTGATTTTGAAGAGACAGAAGTCAGAGGGGGACTTTCCAGACTTGTCTCCTTCCTCCCTTACAGTCATTTCTACTCTAATTGGTCTGGGCTAGCAGCAGTGACAATTAAGGCTATATGCAAATAGCCTGATAAAGACAGTAACGTCTCTTTTTTCATCCACCATGGACAGCACGTTCTGCCCTTTTTCACTGAGGGGGGGAGGCAGGAGGTTGCAAAAAGAACTACCCACCTGTAGTGACTGGCCGGGCTGTAGTTTCCTATGTCTCTCAAGAGCAACCACATCCTTGGCAGGTGCTGTTTGCACACCTGACCTGCTGGGCCAGGGCCAGCTGCCCAGGGCGTGAGCTGCTGGCTCAGTTTCTGTTGTGCTCTGCCCCTCTCGGGGGTATCCCCAGGGCTGGCTGGAGTGGGGGCCTCTAGGTCATGGTCTTATGGAGCACAAGGCTGGTGAGGAGCAGCTGAGGGACCTGGGGTGTTGAGCCTGGAGAAGAGGAGGCTCAGTGGAGACCACCTAGCTCTGCACAACTCCCTGACAGGAGATTGAAGCCAGGTGGGGTCGGGCTCTTCTCCCAAGGAACAAGTGATAGGACAAGAGGAACCGGCCTCAAGGGGTTTAGTCACTGAGGTCACAACATGGTTTGCACTAATACCAGGCTTCCACGTGGTAGCCTGAAGCTTCAGATTTGACTCAGGACCTTACGATCTTCTAGGAATGGGAGGGAGTAGCTTTGTTGAGGGCTTGTCTCCCTGTGTCCCAATAAATGATCTCTATGGATAAAGCCCGAACAGAACAGAGCTGTGGAAGTTAAGCCTTGAAAAGTTAATACTTTCCCCACCAGGACAGAGTAGTTGGGGTCTGAATCTACTTGCTGCTACTGTAGAGAAGAGCAAGAAGATGGTCAGGAATGACTAAATGTACTCAAATTCTTCCAAAGAACTGAGAGAGAAGGATGTGATAAAGGTCTATAAAAATGAGTGGGGTAGAGGAGGTTGAACAGGAGTGATTTCCACTTGTCATGTGGGATGGAGCTGTCATTGGCAGGTTCAGAACAGGAGGGAGTATTACTTCTGCAGAGGTCTCATCATATTGTGTATGTGTGTGTTCTATTTCTGCAGTTCAGGCAGTGGCTGAAAGAAGAATATGGGGAAAACTCTTCTCAGGATCTGCAAGAAGCCAAAAATCTTCTGAGCAAGTATAAAGAGCAGGCAGAGTTGCAGCAGAGCACTGGAGGAAGACAGTGGAACAACAACTTCTCATCTGTGCCATCTCTCTCGTACAGCAACTACACAACAGAGACTTAATCATAGGAGGTTGATTTTGATTTTTTTTAATTTTTTGTTTGTTTGTTTCTACCTTTGAAAAACATCTGGCCATAATTTCCATCCCATCTTCAAGACTCTTGGCGGTAATCATGCAAACACTTGATTTGTAGAAAGCTTCTTGATGGAAATACCACATGATGTGTGTGTGTGTGTGAGTGTGTTGCACACAGGTTATGGTTTGGGCAGGATCGAGCTCTCAGCACCCAGAGGCACGATCTGGTTCTGTGGCTGAGCCAGCCACAGCCATCACCCCCTGTGCCCACCTTGCCTGGCATTTGCTGTGAGGTTGGCTCGACCCCTGTCGTGGTAGGCTAGCAAAGGGGTGCAGTCTGGTGGTCCAAGTTGTGGCAGGTTGACATCTCCACACTGTTCACGTGGCAGAGATGTTATTGCACCCGGAGGAGGCAGCTGAGGTCGGTGTCTCTGCTGCTCCAGTTCCCAGTCCCTTGGCAAGTGGAGGTGGCCTTGTGTCTGAGTGCCAGGCTGCCAGCCAGAGCAGGTGAGATCTGGGGACATGCCCCTTTCTACCAGCAAGAAGTGGGGCAGCCAGCTCTGAGTGATGACATCTTCAGCTGCCCCCCTCGTGAGACGGAGCCGCTGGTGAGGCTGCCAGCACAGCTCAGCTGGCATGCAGTGAGTGAAGCCTTGCTTGTTCCTCCTGCCTCCCAGGGCCAGCTTCTCTGGAGAGCAGCTCCTGCAGTGCTGCTGGGCCTCGTTGCCCATGGAACACGTGCCTCTCTTCATGCCCCTGCGCACACGGTCTCCAAAGAGTGGGCTCGGTGTGAGTGCGAGCACCGGCTGCTTGGCTTGTGCTCTGCTTTGCTCTTTGCCTTCAGCTACCTCAGAAATGCTCTTCTCATCCTTGTGGTTGTGAATGCAACCTGGAAAACTGCCTTGTGTCATCTTCATCTGACACTGGGGGGGTGCGTGTACAGCTCACGAGTGTCCGTCTGGGAGAAGCTGATTGTTCCCTTTGAAAGTTGCCCATGTTTCTCACTGCTTTCAAAACGGAGTTGTTGGGATTCAGCCTTCTGCCGTTCTGAAACCACTGTGTGTTTTGCTGTGGTCAGATTTGTAGGAATGTCTTTGTAAAAGATGTTTTAAAGTAGGTTGAAAGCAGGGGCCGTGCTCTGCTCCTGGTGATGTGTCGTGTTCTGGATGGAGCCATTGCCTGACTCGAGTGTAGGCTGAGAGGGTCACTTCAAAAGTGTCACCAGGGGTGCTGGGCAGCCTCTCAGCGTAATGGGGGGTGGCACTGGTGCCAAAAGCAAGGCTTCTTGTCTGTGGCTCCGAGGATGAAAGGCCTGTTTTTCTTGAAGATTCCAGAAAATTAAGGAATACCTGCTGAGCAGCCAGGATAGGAAGCCAGCCCCAAACCCCTCATTGTTTAAATGTGGTGTGTTTTGTGCCAAGAGCTGAGCGAGCAGCAGTCAGCACACTAAATAGGCTGTTGTCTCTCCATTTCCTCAGTACTCTGACCTCCCATCCCTTCACAAGATCCCTTTTCGTGGGATCTCCTGCTTGCTTTGGGGAGCAGTGAAGCCTTGGGATGGCTTTTGGGGTCAAGTAAGCTCTGGCTGATAAAATCTGTGGTTAAGTACCTTCAAAAAATGTATGTTATGGCTCGTGAAATATGGATCTGACATATCAATAATTGCCAAAAAGGAGAAAAGGGAATGGGGTGGGGCTGGTGTATGTTGTTGGAATCCAGGCCTGCCTCAGGGTTCTCATTGCACTGGGTGCTGGCAGCGTGCTGGGCACAGGAGAGCAGGGTAATCACGGTTGTGTCCCAGCAAGGGATGCTGCTGGAGGTGGGAAAGGGGCTGGGGGTGACTTTGTTTGCAAGCTTGTAGCTGAACGAACCTCTCACTGTTTGGTATATGCAGCAATGTCTCTGTTTGCCTGGTCAGAAGAGCATTTAGCTCTTGTTGGAGATGCTGACCTGCACATAACGGGCTGTTGAGGTGTTGCAGCCCAGCAGTGCCCACGTGCCCTCGTGCTCTGAGGGCCACTGGGCAGCGCTTTCCTCGGTGACAGGGTCTGACACGCTCAGGATGCTGGTCCATTGGTTCAACCTGTCCCCACGGGCTTTGTCAGGAGCATCCTGCCTGGGCAGGGTCCCTGCAGCCCGTCCTGGCACTGGCTGCCAGCCCTGGCCATCCCATGCCCTCCCCGGGGGCTGGTGAGCTGGCGGTTCTTCTTCTGTTCTGACAAAGACAAGAGTAGGAGAAGTCTGTTAACGTTCACGTGTCCAAGTTTGTTCCATAGTGGGTTTTTTTGATCGTTTGGCTGTCCCCAAGGAGTCAGTCCCGTGGATCAGGTTATTTTAGAGCAGAATCATCACATCCATGTGTGCTATGCTGCAGCTCGAGAGCAGATACAGGGTAGAGCAGGAGGACAGGGCAGTGCCACGTTGTCAGGGGTGGAAGAGCTTCTCTCTCCAGGAAAGGCAGGAGGGGTGTTTGCTGTAGTTGCTTCCCCATCTCGTGTAGTGGTCTGTAGGTACTGCAGGCTGAGCTTGAGACTGGTCACAGAGCAACAGCAGCCCAGGAAAACTCCAGGCTGGTTGGTCCAGATAAACTCCTTTATTACCACGAGGTGCAGAGGAGTGAGTAGCTACAGCTCTCACCTTTAGAGAGGGAGAGGAGCTAACCCAGACTGAGAACACGACACGACTTGTCTTCCAGCCAGCCTTTCAGTGGCAGTTTGTAGGAATTCCAGGCTCTCTGGAATGTGGCCGGACCCCAGCCCACCTCTGAGGAGTTGGCCTTTGTAGTGTACTCGATGCATCCAGTTCTTTTCTTTCTGTACTTCAAAGCACTGTCCTCATTTTGATGTTCACTGGAAAATGTATAAAGTTTATAACACGTTATTGGATATCCAGATTTGAAATGTATAATCGATTTTTGGGGGAGGGATGGGCTGAACTTGATATCCATGTGTGATTATAAGCAAATGTTTAGTGTTATACGATGTAGGTAATGGGTCAATGCATTAGTATTTATTACTCTGATTTTTAACCTGGAAAGAGTTGCTTCCTTACGTTTTGTGGCTGAGTGGGAAGATACAGCAAATCATGTGTCTGTTTTTTTCCAAGGGACAGTAATTGCACTGGTTGCTGTAACAGCCACTGCCTATAAAGAAGTCAGTGAAAAATTATAGTAATGGCTTCAGCTAGTCTAAAAACTCTAAACCTGGTAAGCTTCTCAATTCTCTGTCTTCCTCTTCCTGGGCATCTTAGTGAAGCCTTGATTGCTTTTTCCAAATGTTTGTATTTAATACATTCTACAGTTTTTTTATAAATAAAAGTAAATGTTAACACCTGATGTGGTCACGTGTTTCTTGAATTTCTCGAAGGCTTCTCCTCGCCGTTTGCATCCCTGCAGGTACAGTAACAGCACAGGACTAACCCACTTGGGTACTTAAATTTCGTTTATCCCCTGCACACAGGCTTCTCGTGGCCTCCCCTCTCTTCACCAAGTTCTTCCAGGTGAGTTCAAGAACCTGCAGCACAAACATCTCTCGACAGCAGTTGCACAAGAGGATGCTGCATGTTACTCTTAATTCTTGCTGTGGGTGGTGAATCCAAATTCTTTATTCTTTCAAAATACCTTATTTTCCATAGCACGCTGTTTTGGGGCTTAATGAACTGTGAAACTTTGGCTCGTTTGCAGACTGCCAAGGCGCTCAGTAGTGGTTTGTCAGAAGCTGATGTAAGTGGCAGATGATGATTCTTGGGGGGGAAAAAAAATACCTAAAAACTTGGGAGTGTAAGGAGGGGGAAAGCCCCATTTAAATCCCCACAGACAGCACACTGGATTTCTGGTTTGACACTCTGCTCAGAGGGTAATTCTGGCATTCAGACAATAAAAAAACCAACCAAACCCAAAAACCCCCCAGGCTGAAGGTATAACCAGATCTCACGGCTGCTCCAGCCACTGCTGGATGGTTCCTGCAGTGGGATTCCCTCACCATGGAGCCAAAGATGGATGGGAAAGGGGGAAAATCACCATCTCATTCCCCAGGCTGCTGCTTCTCAACATGAACTACATAAAATGCAGCTGTCATCATTTCTGTATGGAAGAAGATGGAGCAAAGCAGAAGAGATCCCCAGCAACTCTGGTTGTGATGGCCCTGGACAAAACTCATCCCATGGGTGCATCTGAATGTAAAATCCCAGGTAAAAATGTGTGTCTGTGACATCAGGAATGATGGGGGGGGAGCAGGTGGAGGAAGAATAACACATGGAAAAAAGAAAAACATTGGAATACCTGGAGCTGTCACACAAGGGCTGGTGATACGTGTGCTGAGATATGATCTATATGCTCCAGGAAAAAGTCTGCAGGCAAAAAAATAACAAAAAATAAAGGGAATCTCTCAGTTTCCTGTACTCTGGAGATACAGTTGTGATGATAAAAAAAAAGTGATGTCCTGGTTTTCCCCCAGGCTTGTTCTGGAAAGAAAGTGCATATGGTGAATACATCTAATAAAAGCTGTTCTGGCAGAGGAGGACTGGAGGAGGAGCAGAGTTGGTGCCTTCTTGGCCAAGCTGCTGCTGCTGCTTTGGGACTGTTTCATGGAAGGCTTGAATTTGATTCATTTCCAAAGGCAGCTTGGAAACTCCAGGCAGCAGAGGAAGGGACTCCCCCTTAGCTGGTTTTCTCTGCAGGCATTGCTGTGTGAAATGCTGTCAGCACCACGTCTTGGGTCACTGCTGGGGGAAGGTCAGTGCGTGGGGACTCACCTCCTGTCCCTCAGGCTGTGACCGTGCCTTGAAACACGTTGGACTTCAGGCAGGGTTGGGGAACTCGGAGCACCTGCTGAGGGAATCCTCCCTTTAACTTTGAATTAGAGGAGATCCAAACTGTGTGTTGGAGAAGCCTCTGTCTTTCTACTGATGCCCAAGATCCCCTTGATCTCTCCATGTGTTAGCTGGGTGGTTAGGGCTGGGTTAGTCCCTCCAGGCCCTTCAAGACTGGATGAGGATGGTTGCTGAACTCGGTGTTGTTCATTCATTCAACAGCTTATCCATTTTTAATTTGAAGGGTGGTTAAAAACTAATAGAAGATAAAACAACCTGAGGAACGGGGCTGCAGAAAGAGCCAAGGTAAGGGTAGGGAGATGTTGGTTTGGTGAGTGCCCCGAGAGTTATTAGCCAGCTCTGATGGGAAATAATAATGGGGAGGAAGAGAGTAATGGGGGAATCAACCTGCACGGCTCGTTTAGAAATACCTCCTCTTTTGTGGCTTTGGTTACAAGAACGTTCTGTGGGCTGCAGAGGAAAGGCACCAGTCGGCGTCTTAAATAAGCCAAATTCTGATTTCACGGGTCTTGAAGTCCCATGAACCTCTGAGCAGGAGAATTTCCCCCCGTGTGCGTGTCGGGGGCAAGGGGGACACGTGAGCAGGGGGCGTTTTAAGCATGCTTTGAACATGGGGTGCAACCCTGAGATAA
The DNA here is from genome assembly GCA_013401335.1 of Brachypteracias leptosomus. NCBI lineage: Eukaryota > Metazoa > Chordata > Aves > Coraciiformes > Brachypteraciidae > Brachypteracias > Brachypteracias leptosomus. Next base: position 32,204 of record VYZX01003549.1, on the reverse strand, counting down.
ACATCTAATGCAGAAGCCAATGACACTTTGGGCAGTGCCGCTTTTTAGCCCCCCTTCAAAGGGGGGTGATCAATGATCTTGGTCTGTCGTGAGTTGTTGCAGCTTTAGGAACAGGAGCTTCACTTTTGGGGGTGATTTTTGTCAGGCCCTGCAGATGTCACGTCATTGCTGTGGCAGTCAGAAGGAGGGAGACCTGTTATGAGGGACCTTCCACCCCTCAGCAATAATCAGCTGTGGGATGATGTGATGAAGATCACATTTAGAGAAGGGTATTTTTTTTATTTAAACAAGACTACTGATGGAGTGTAGCCTGATCTGATGTTTTCAGTAGACCTTCCAGCAAGGTGGTGTGTAAAATCCTCCTGGCTTCTGATGGTTTGAGCAGTAAACGTTGCAATTGACTTGTGCAGGTGTTGCTGTGAAAGTTACATGGCAAATGTAATGGGGAAGAAAAGCTCAGTCTGTGTGGCTTTGGGCTGCCATCAAATTCCTCGTCTTCCAGAGTTCAGGAGCTTTGCCCCAGCGATTCTCAGTCTGTGTTGGACAGTCACGGGCCACAGTTGGACCATGGTGCACCCTGAAGGTGACCAGCCATAGCAGATGACCTGGTCTTCACGGGGTTTGCAGTGGCCTGGCTCAGGGAGAGCAAGAGAAAGCCAGGATGAGGTTTGTAGAGGAAAGCCAAGCAGGGGTTTGATTCTGGGGTGCTGCTTTCCTGCAACTTCATCACCAGGGAAAGCTCCACGAGGAGATTGCAGCACCTGTGGGAGGCAGAGGGAAAACTTGGAGGAACTTCCAGGAGATGCATCAGTTTTCTGAGAAAGATGCAGTGAGGGAGAGTTAATTTTGTTCTGGGTTGTGTGAGAGAGCAGAAAAGATGGCTACGTAGATTGGGAGTTCCCTAAAGGATCCTTTCAACCTCTGGGAGCATCAGAAGTAAAGGAACTTGGCTCCAGGAGACCTTTGAGGGAAGAGGAAAGAATTGGTCCCAAGCAGACAGCAGGATCTGGCTTTCGGTGCTTTGAGGAGCAGTGTAAGGCCACCAAGTGGCCATTTCTTTCTTTTTTTCTTTTTTTTTTTTTCTTTTTGACTTTTTTCTCTCCCTTTCCCAAGGCATCCAGCTGCAGCACCACCATAGTGAAGGGCTAAGGGAGTAATACAGGGATGTAGCAGGATTTGCCTTGCAGAAGATGAAATTGTAGAATTATTTTGGTTGGAAGAGACCTTTAAGATCATCAAGCCCAACCAGGAGGTTGGTTGGTTGTGTTTTTTTTAACAGGCACTATATTTTTTGGCCCAATCCACAGCAAAAGTTAAAAAAAAAAAAGAATTATGTAACAGAATGAGTAATGCCAAGTGGGTGAGGGAATTTCTTGGTGTTTTCTAGCATGCAGCACCTCCAGTCCAAGTGTGCACGGCTCAGCCTGCACCACTGGCAGTGTGGAAACCTGTGTCTTGCTCCAGAAGGGAGGCTCTGGCCTGTGCTACCAAGTCACCCTTCAGAGCATCCTTCCTGTTGGGGCTACCCAAGGGTAGCCACGCATGCAGAGGTCTCTTTGTCACCATCAGGAGAGAGCAGCCTGGTACAGAAGCTGATGAGATGGGCCATCCAGGAGGCATCAGCTGCCAACAGTCGCTGCAGCTGTTGGCTCCTCGGAAGGTTTACAAAGACTTGTTTTTAGATCATTCTTCTGCACATCTAACAGGGCTGACTCGTTGCTTTTCAAAGTGACATCCCACTGTATGTTCATTTGGGGCTCATGTTTGCTCCTAGATCACAGTCACACTTGCCTTGTGTGAAGAACAAGTCAGGTCCCTCCTCAGCAGAACAACTCTGGCAGGTTATTTGTGTTGCTGCCTAGGGAAGAGCAATTTATAAGTGGAGCAATTAAAATGTTGATTTTTTTTCCTTTAATTTAGATGATAGCCCCCTTTGCTCACTAAATAATTTTCCTTTTGGGCCCTGAGTTCCTCTTTTGTCTATGAAAAAGAAGAAGATAACACAGACAGCTAGACCATCACCACCACCTCCTCCTCACCATCTGCATCTCATCACCAGGCTGAGGAGTCACCCCTCACTGATCAAGATGGGATTAAACCACATCACCTGGTGCAGGGTATGCTCTGAAACCCCTCCTTCCACAGGGGTGGCAGTGCCACCAGTGGTTTTGAACTTAGAGACACACAGCCCAGCACTGACACTGTGCTGGTATGGGAGCCAACAAAGGCTGGTTGGAGCCAAAGTGCATCAGGTGGGCACGTCAGAATTGTTTTTCTAAAAAAACCAAAGTTCTCTATTGTTTTTTCAAAGCAGCCTGGACAGGTTGTGTCCCCAAAGCTTTTGTGCTGGGGGCGATCCTTTAAAAAAGGGATTGGTGCTGGTACTTACTGTGATTTAATGCAACACACTTTAAATCATGGAAACAGTGGCTGAGTTTTTCAAAAAATTGAGTGTTTCCCCCTTCCAGAAAAGGAACACTTGAGGTTCTCCAACCAGATGCCAACAAGCAAAGAAACAAGGAGGAGATAAAGCGGATGGGAGCAGAGATTTCCTTCCAGTGCCAGGTGAGTGACCGTGGTCCTTACGATGCTCATCTCCCCCAGGAGACCTGGCCTGGGCAAACTGGGAGAGCTGGGACAGAGCTGAAGGTCCAACACGTCCCCTGCTCAGGCAGTGACAGAAAATAAGGAATACACAACGACTGCCTGTGAGTTAAATATGTTAGTTCAAGACATTTAATTCACTATTTTAAGACAAAGTGAACATACTCTTTGCAAACACATTTATAGCCCGTTTTGCAAACACATTTACACACTTTTTAGTCAAATTGCTGTTCCCAGCACCCTGCAAAACACCAGCACGTGAGCCCTGTGCAGACACAAAATCCAAGGCTTTTCCCATAATAAAATTTTAAAAATGAAGTGAGTTTGGAGGGGACCAGACCTCTACTGGGACATGCTGTGGAGCTGCAGGCGGATGGATGGATGGATGGATGGATGGATGGATGGATGGATGGATGGTGCAACCAGCACAGCCCTCCCAGCCCAGGTAGGAGCAAGGCAGAGGGGGTGCCCCTCACTCACCCTTGGCAGGTTCCTCTTCTGAACCGAGGAACTCCCCCTGAACCCAAGGGGATTTCGTGGTCTCTGATGTGGGGACAGCCCCTGAATGAGCAGCAATCCTCAAAGGGCTTCTGCTGCCAGACATTCTGCCCCCAGCACATCTCCAGGAGGTCTCTGGGGTTGGAGACTGGTGGTTTTTAGGGAGGCAGGAGAACCTTTGCACCCGGGAGAGCCAGGGCAGCCTTGCTGAAGGAAAGGAGGAGCAAACTCTGGAGCACATCTGAGCTGGTGGCTTTTTGTTTTTCACCTTGGGTGCCATTCCCAGGTGAGTCAGCTGGGGCTTCAGAGGGGTCTGGTGAGAGCAGAAGCCAGTTCCGTGCGCCGAGGGCTGGCGAGGGACTGTTGAGAAGAAACAGTCACTTTTCCTGGCATGTCTTTACTCAGTGTGACCTTAAGAGTGTGAAAACCAGGGGCCCGGCGGTGGCTGCCGTGGTTGAACAGCAGCGAGAGCATGTGCAGGAGAAGACTCCACTTGGTCACCAACACAGAACCTCCATGAAGGTGCCAGGGTTTGGGGTAAGGCTCGAAGGGTCAGGCCCTCGCCGTGCTGTGGAAATCACTAGAAAAAGCTGAAGAGGCTTGAGGGGGTTCAGATCTCCAGCCAGGCTGGGTAGGGAGGAATCTTCTCATATGCAACAAGCACCCAACAAAAGTTTCCTGCTGCTGCAGCGTTGAGAGCAGACACCACAGTTGTGGTATTGATCAGAGGTCTCCACAGACTATAAACGGTGGTCCTAAAGTTGATTTTTTTTTGCCATCTTAAATGGAAAGGGCAGAGGTCCAGAAAGCCTGAGTAACAGTGTCAGCAAAGTGAATGAGCCTGGCACGTCCTCCTGGCTGGGCGTGCACGGAGGGGTCTGGTCCCAGCATCTCCTCCAACATTCAGGCAACTGGAGGTAGTTTTCTAACAGTCCTTGTTGCAGCCACCCACCCCCTGGGCATTGCCCACGTATGTGTTTTTATGGCTGACTTTGTCTTCTGTCAAAGATTTCTGAGTAACTCATTTCCCTCTCTATCTACACATGGATTTCTTTGGGCAAGAACAGCTATTTTTGCCAAAATATTCTCCAGTATTTGAGAGAGACCTCTTTTTTTCCCCCTGAAGGGTTTGACCTAATGCAGGTTGAATCTACATATTTCACCCTGGCCCAGAATTTGCTTTCTTAAAAGCAGCAAGAGAGAGAAGGCATCAGAAGGGTTCATTTCATAGGGATGTATCTCAAGCTGATTTTATACTCAATGAAATTACAGTTGGTGCCCCAAGTACTACATGGTTCTTGCCCCTAGGAATCGAAATTGGATTTTTAGAAAGCCTTTTTGGTAAAGCTGTGGTTGCTCATCATGATTGATGGTGCCAGTCACCGCCAATCTCAGAGACTTTTCAAATGTTTTGAAGGTGCCTAAACTTGCCACTGAAAAGATTTCTGATGGGCTCTGCCAGTTCTTTTTTTGGAGGATGGCTGGTGTGATACAAACTTGGTATCTAAAAAAAAATGCCTGCACTTCTCGCCTCTCCCTCCAGACATGGTGATAATTACATTTAAATTTCAGAAGATGGCGTTGAAGATTTGCAATTAATATCCCAAACTGCTCCCCCCCC
>VYZX01003549.1:2990-27047 GCA_013401335.1 Brachypteracias leptosomus | reverse complement strand
CGGGTTGGACGGCCGGGGGGCCGGGCCCGGGGTGGGGCACGGAGGGATGGATGGATGGGTGGGGGGGGGGGTGAGTGAGTGAGTGGGTGGATGCTCCCGCCGTCTCCCCGAGCCTCCCGGGGCCCCGGCCGGCGCCGTCTAGCCACCGTTTGTGGTGGGTGTAGCGATCTGGGTCTTTTACAGTAAAAGCTGCCTGGCTACCATAGGTAGGAGTTTCCCCATGCTATTTATGTCTGTGTGTCTGTCTGTACGGATTAAAGAGAAAAAAAAAAAACCCAGCGCGGACGCAGCCCCCCCCTCCGCCTGTGTTTACCAGCATCGAGCATGTGTCACTGCCTCACAAGTTTTCCAGCTCGCAAAGTCCCCGCTCCCCATCGGCAGCTCCTCCTCCGGGGCCGGGACCCGCCTCCCCCCGCCCGGGCACGACGCCCTCCCATCATATAAAGAAACTTCCCGGTGCCGCGGGGCCAGTTCGGAGCGCCCGGTCCCAGAGCCGCGCCCGCGGCCCCTGCCCGCTCCCAGCGCCGGGACTCAGGTAAGCGGAGACCCCCCCTCTCCCCCGGGACCCCCACCCCAGCGAGACGGGGGCGGGCACCTCGGCTCTCCTCCGGCCACCCGAGCCAGCCGTTTGCCCCATTTTTTTGTTTGTTTTCAAATTTTTTTCCCCCCGATTTAAAGCAAAAAAATTAATAATACCTGCCCCTTAATCCGCTCCCTGAGGAGGGTCGCGGGAAGGGGCTGGGGTGGGGGGTCTGCTGCATGCTCTAAGGAGGAGAAAGGACTTTTGGGGGTCTTTGTAAGAGCTTCAGGCTGCCCAGAGAGGTTGTGGAGTCTGCTTCTCTGCAGAGATTCCAAACCCACCTGGACACCATCCTGGGCCCCCTGCTCTGGGTGAGCTGCTGGAGCAGGGGGTTGGACCAGATGGTCTCCAGTGGTCCCTTCCATGCTGGGATGCTGGGGTTCCTGCTCCGGCAGGGGGATTGGGCTAGATGGTCTTTCGAGGTCCCTTCCAAACCCTAACATTCTGTGATTCTGTGACCTGTGGTCCCAGCTGCCCCTCGGGCACGCTGTGCTCTGGGGAGAAGCTGAGGGACCAAGTTTGGTGTCTGGGGGGATGCTGCTGCCTGAGGAGGGGTGTGAGGGGTGGGCACCAGTCCAACAGGGTCTCTGAAAGTCTCCCTGTGCCTACAGGCAAAGACTGTGGGTGAGGAATCACTTTTTTGAGTCACAGAATCATTTTGGTTGGGAGACACCTTTAAGATCATCAAGTCCAACCTTTAACCCAACATTTCCAGGTCACCACTAAACCATGTCCCTCAGCACCACTTCTATTAGACGTATCTATTCGTTAGATGCAATGGAGGGGAAAAAAACCCCACCAAAGTAAGTTTTGGGGGCACACAAGCACTTTTTCAGATCAGGGAGACAAACCTGATGCCAGGTCCCTGTCACTGATGTTGGTGACCTCTCCCATGACTTTCCAGTGGGTGCCCATCACCCGGAGCGTGGCCAGGGCTCCGTGCGGCTGCCTGTGAGCTCCCTGGGGACAGGGCCCCCGTGCCAGGGTCCCTAGGTTGGCGTCTTCCTGCTTTTTTTTAGGTATTTGCAATGTATAGACCAGGGTGATGCTGCATGTGCATTTTGGGAGCAGGTGGAGGGGGAAGGACGTAGAGGACATAACGTGTTCAGATGTGTCTTGCTTAAGTGAGCTTGTGAAAATCCGTTTGCTCTTGTAGTTAGATGTAAATCAGGACTGCATGAAGCCCTCCCAATTCTGTGCCTGGCATCATATGTGCACAAATACATTTTAAAGTGATTTTTTTTTGTTCTCTGACTAAAAAGCAGAAGCCCAGCTGAGCCCTGGGCAGGACGAGGGGTTTGTGCCTCAAGCCCCTGGTGACAAAAGCTTCAACAAGCCGTGTACCTTCATGCAAAGCAGTGTCGGGACAGGGGGAAGTCTGTGGGAGCCTGCGGTGCCTGGGGGGGCTCGGGGGGCTGTGCTCTGCTTCCTGAGCCTCTGGACCGTGTTTCCCGGGGCCCCCCTGCACGCCAAGGCTGCTGTTTGGTGTGATACGAGTGGCACTGGGGGGGCTCTGCAGGGGGGTTCGGCCAATGCCTGACCTGTGGGTTTCCCTCTCCTCCCCTCCTCAGCCCCCCAGAGAGCTGTTTGGGTGACCGTGGAGAGGTGGGCTCGCTGAGGCACCCCAACCCCCCCCACCACCCCATCCCTGACACGAGTGGCATGAACCTGGAGCCGGGCGAGTGCGGGATGAACTCGGTGAGCTGCGGTAACGGGAAACTCCGGCAGTGGCTGATCGACCAGATAGACAGCGGCAAGTACCCGGGGCTGGTGTGGGAGAACGACGAGAAGAGCATCTTCCGCATCCCCTGGAAGCACGCCGGCAAGCAGGACTACAACCGTGAGGAGGATGCTGCCCTCTTCAAGGTAGGGCTCAGCCTCCGGGGCAGGGGGGATGCTCTGTGGTGGCCCTTCCCCATCCCAGCCTCTGCTGGGTGGCCCTGGCTGTGTCCTGGTGTCCCCTGTGCTTGCAGGATGGGGCCACCTGCCCCTCTCCCTCTTCTCTGCGTGGGGATAAACACTCATGGGACTGCAGCACATCCATTCCTATGGTCTCGGATTGTTTCCTCCCCTTTTCTTGTGCCTGCTAAGCTGTTTTTTCCTACTTTTTCCCATCTTTCCTTTCCTACCTACCTTCCCATGCTGCTCTTTTCTCAGCCTAAACCTGCAGGGAGTAAATTCACACATACAGCTGCTGTTCCTTGTGGGCTTGTACCTTTTAGTTGATTCTTTTTCTTTTTTTTTTGTTTTCCCCTTATTCTTTTGATTATCTGAAACGTCTCCAGGCTTGGGCCCTTTTTAAAGGGAAGTTCAGAGAGGGCATTGACAAACCAGACCCCCCTACCTGGAAGACAAGATTAAGGTGTGCTTTGAACAAGAGCAATGACTTTGAAGAACTGGTGGAGAGGAGCCAGCTGGACATCTCAGATCCCTATAAAGTGTACAGAATAGTGCCAGAGGGAGCTAAAAAAGGTAAAGCATCTCGAATTCCTTGTGTAAAAGGGCACAAATACATCTCATTGTAAGCAGATGAGGGCTAGGGGGTGACCTGTGGTCCTTTTTAAGGGGCCAAAATGCAGGGCTCAGGTGCAGCTGGTTCTGGAGACTTAAGAGGCTGCATCTGAGGGAGGAGCACTGGTGTCTGGGCATTGACAGGGAGCTCTTGCAGAAGATGCAGACAGGCTGCCCTGCACATCCCTGGAGGAATCACCCTTTACCAGAGCATCCCTGGGTTGGTGGGAGGCAGAACTGTGGCAGGACCCTGGGAGGGCATCGTGGGTGTACCCACCACGGGGTATGGCTGGGCAGCACTTCCCTGAGAGCCCAACAGGACAGGCTGCTGGGAATCCTGGCCCAGGGAGGTGCTGGGGAGCATTTTAGTCCTCTGCTTGTTCAAAGTCAGGTTGTGTGGATTTGTCAGACCTGCCTGAACAGAAGGAAAAATGTCTTTGGTGTGAGGGTGTTGGAGCCTGGCCCAGGCTGCCCAGAGAGGTTGTGGAGTCTCCTTCTCTGGAGAGATTCCAAAACCTGCTCTGGGTGAGCTGCTGGAGCAGGGGGGTTGGACCAGATGATCTCCAGAGGTCCCTTCCAACCCCACCATGCTGGGATTCTGTGTGACTCTGTCTTCAATGTGCCAATTTCATATTTCACAGAATCACACCATTATTTTTTTCCTTAAGCTGTGGTTGACATCATTTATTTTCCTCCCGCTGGTGACCACAGGTGCAAAACAGATCAGCATGGAGGAGCAGCCGCTCATGATGAACCACCCCTTTCCCATAACATCTCCTTACTCTTCACTACCTTCTCAGGTAGGACCTTAATTACACGTTTCACTTGGTGCTTGTCCACAGAGCAGCTTCACTTCTGGACCACGCTCTGTGTCAGTCTTTGCTGACGGGGCTCCTTAGCTCTCTCTGAGAGGAAACTTTATTATTATGAAAGCTGCGAATCCGAGAAGCCACTTTAATGTCACCCGAGGGCACAGGGCAGTCGATTCCCCTTGGTGGTGGTTGTCCCTGAGTTCCAGCTCTGTGCTGACACTGCTGTCCTGCCGTTCTGGGGGTGCCAGCGTGTCCACACGCAGCTCTTCAGAGCAGACATTTCCCAGCAGCTCTTTGACTGCCTTTTGTCATCCCACCCTGCTTGTTATTTACACCAGTGGCGAGAAGTTCGTTTGAAAGCCTCACTGGTGGTGGTGGCCAAGTGCCATCTGCACGGCACTCAGACCTCTGTGGGCTTTGGCAGAGCAAACCAAGGCGCCCAGATGCAAAAGCTGATGCAACACATCAGCCTTGGGAGCTGCTGAGTAAAAGAATCTCTCGTTAAATCGAGCAGGTGCCCAACTACATGGTGCCCCACGAGCGGAACTGGCGGGAGTTCGCCCCGGAGCAGCCGCACCCCGACGTGCCCTACCAGTGTGCCAGTGTCCCCTTCGCAGCCCGCGGCCACCACTGGCAGGGGCCCTCCTGTGAGAACGGTAAGATGCTCCTGCTCTGGGGGTGCTCACCTGGGAGGAGCACAGACTCCAGGCTTCTTTCTAGTGGCTTTGGTGGGAGTTGGCAGAAGAGGCTGGAGAGGAGCGCTGGGCTCCCTTCAGAGAGCCACGGGGCAGGAGCTTTGTCCTCAGGGCTCTTGGTTTCCATATGTGCAGTGTGGGCTGTGAAGCTCTCTGAGTTGACACCAGTCAGCCCCCAAAAGTCCTCATCTGCTTCAAAAGCCCCAAGCAATCAGAAGGAACCAACCCCCTCAAAACCCCAGATGGGGACATGTGTTCTTCAGCTTTGCTTTCTGATTCTGGACCTTCTGAGGCACAGATCAGTGAGGTTTTCCCTCCAGCCCTGTGGGTTAGAACAGTATTATCCTCCCAAGAGGAAATTGTGACTTTATTTGAGTGCTGTGGCAATGGGACAACTTGTCATGGATTGAGTCTCTCTTGGGGCTGGTACAGCAGAAACAGAATAAAGGGACGTTCCCTTCCCCAAAGACCTCACAGTAGCAGAGCTCAACAGAATCATGGCTCTCCAAGCTCAGCATCCTTAGGAAAAAGCCTGAATTGTGAAAATTGGGAAGGCTGAAGCCTTGGGGGGGATAAGACTCAGGAGAAAGGGAACGGTGTGCCATAGACCCTTGCAGGAGAGCTCACCTGAGGAGAAGCAGCTGGTTCCAAAGGGCAGGAGAGGATGGGAAGGGAGGAAGGACTCCTTGGGCAGATGCTCCATGTCCAGAGGACAGCTCTCCAGAGGTTTTGGTGCAGGGAATTCCTTAGGTCTGCTAAAAAGCAAGCGCTGGGTGCACTGCAGCTGTCAGTATATTGGAATTATGAGTCAGAATCCTCTGGTTTTACTTGAGCTAACAAAAAGCTGAGGTGTCAGGCTGTCCATGCTCTGCAGCAGTTACACCTTTGGGTGCTTTGCTGGGTTTGGAGGCAGTTGTTACTTGTGGGTTTTGGGTTTCTGGTTGGGTTCAAAAGCATCTCAAGAGATGTGGGTGTTTTGTATCCACATCCGTCCAGGTCCTGGTGGGTTCAGCCCCTGGGAAAGGTGACGTGTACTTGTCTGTGGGCCACTCGCATCCTCCAAAGGCTTTTATTGGCACTAAGAAACAGAGGAAAATATCAAGTGCCTGTGTTGTAATCCATCTATTGAAAGGCTTCTCTTGGCAGTCTAAAAGCAGCCCTGGTAATAAAACCCCGATAAGATCCTGCTGCACAATTGTCTTTACCTACTTTTTAAGCAGTGTTAATTCCAGATTTATTGTTATACCTGTCTTTAGTAAAATTCCTTGTACGAAATGGATTGTTTTGTGCAGGCAACTTTTAAGAGCGCTGTAGGCCAGTTAAAAATGTAAATTATTTCTGTATAATAACGTTATAGGACTAGGACTAGGGGGAATACTGAAGTTCTAAGGGAGCATTTCGTGCAGACTCAAATAAAAACAGAGTTCAAGTAACATCTGGAGAGATTGGTAGAGTTGACATACCTGGAAAAATTGGGGAATGGGATCTTTTTAAGAAGAAGGGAGGGGAAGAGAGAGAGTTCTTGGTGGGGCCCAGGAAAACTCACTTTTGCATCACTATGATCTCTGCCCAAGCTTTTCTTGTAGGGTTTAGGCAGCAGTCACTGACTTTTGTTTGTGCAAACAGGTTGCCAGGTGACAGGAACCTTTTATGCTTGTGCCCCTCCTGAGTCCCAGGCTCCTGGCATCCCGATTGAGCCAAGCATAAGATCTGGTGAAGCCCTCGCCCTCTCAGGTAAGGTCTGACCCCTCCCTGGGCTTTCTGGGGAGCATGACAAGAGACCCCTGCTTCTGACCTCCCCTGGCACCACCAATCCTTTCTGATGGAAAGAAAAGAAAACAAAAAACCCCAAAGAAATCTCTTTAGTGGATTAATTCAGTGTGTGGGTTTACGCCTCTGCTCTCCAGGATACTTAAGCTCTTGTAGCCCTAGCCCAAAGGGATGCTTAAAATCAGTGGAAGTTTTCCTCTGGCTCCTGATCTCATGATGTTAGTGCTGGGTTGCTTTGGTGAGCCACCAAATCAGAATTGGGAAATTTTGGGGGGATTTGGTGACTTTCAGCCCAGTTTTCCCTTAGGGAGGAGCCCCCCAAAGCTGGTGTCACCTGGGAACCTTGCTGGTGCCATCTGGCTTTGCTCTGCTTCCTGATTCCTGCTGAAAAAAAGGTGCTGGGGCAGAAAAGGGAAGTTATTTCAGCCAGGTTTGCAGATATCTGGGTGCTGGGGGACTTTCTGAATGGCTGTGAGAAGTGATGAGGGAAAATCACACAGAAATAATGGATAAACCTGTGACGTGATGCTCGGCAGGTTTCTGGAGCAGGTTCATTCTCCTAGATCAGGGTCTGGATGTACATTTATGTGTATATATATCTCTATACACACACACATGCATTATATATATATACATATATATTTTCAGTGCTGTGTGAGTTTCTAGGGGTGAGCCAAGTAAAAGCAGGGCTGGGGATCTCAGTCCTGCTGGAGCTGGAACCAGCAGCTGATGCTCCTCAGGCAGCCAAGGGTGAGTTGCCAGGTCCTCTATTTGCTTTTATGCAAAACCTGGGTCTGATCGTGAGGAGAACCTGGAAAATGTGACCAGCAGCAGCTTGTCCTGTGTGGACTTTTAAAGGGAAATGTGAAATTTACGAGCTGTCATTTCCTACCACGCTCCCACCTCAGTAACCCTTGTAATAAAATGGGAGAGAATTAATGCTGCCGTGCCCCAAAAGTTGTAGTATTTATATTGTTTTTGCTGATGTGAGCCTGTTTTCTAGGTGGTGATGACCACCAGGCTCAGAAATCTCATGCAAACTTGTCTCTTGGTCAGAGTATAGATCAGAAACATAAAATATTCCTACTAATATATCACATTGATGTGTTTTTTTTTCTTTTCTCCTGGTAGATTGTCGACTCCACATCTGCTTATACTACCGAGAAATACTGGTGAAGGAGGTGACGACTTCCAGCCCCGAAGGCTGCAGGATATCCCACGGGCAAAGTTACGAGGTCAGCAGCCTGGAGCAGGTGATCTTCCCTTACCCCGAGGACAACGGCCAGAGGAAGAACATCGAAAAGCTCCTGAGCCACCTGGAGCGAGGGGTGATTCTGTGGATGGCACCCGATGGCCTCTATGCCAAGAGACTTTGCCAGAGCAGGATCTACTGGGATGGGCCCCTGGCCCTCTGCAGTGACCGGCCCAACAAGCTGGAGCGGGACCAGACGTGCAAGCTCTTTGACACCCAGCAGTTCTTAGGAGGTAATTCCCACCAGGGCTTTGATAGTGCTCCTGGAGACCTCACCCACTCACCTCCCCCAGCAGCTTTATGGGAGTGGTCTTTTCATGTTGCCTTAGGAATTACCCCTCACTCCAGTTCTGCTGTCCATGCACGTTCAGTGCCCCTCCGCAAACTCACAGGAGCCAACTGGTGTTCAGCTGGTGACACCCAAACCCTTGCATCTCTTTAAGCATAAGGAAGAACCCAACAAAATAGTCCGAGTGGCAGAGGAAAGTGGATCCTGATCTTGGATCTGCTAGTGCAAGTCCAAGGCCAGGTTGGATGGGGCCTTGAGCAGCCTGGTCTAGTGGGAGATGTCCCTGCCCATGGCAGGGGGCTGGAACTAGATGATCTTTGAGGTCCTTTCCAACCCAAACCATTCTGATTGCTTTCAACCTGACCCAGAGCAAGCCTGAGATGTCACTCAGAGTATTCAAGTACCAGTGTGAGTTCCAGTAGAAAGCCTTCTTCTCAGTCTGTGCCAGTGTCCAACAGGTATCTTGGGGGTAAAGAGAATTTCCCAAGCTCTGGAGTTTCAGGCTTGCCCCATACTCCAATCAAGGGGGTGTGTTACCTCTCCAGAGCTCTGGGGGAAGGTCTCAGCAGGCACAGGGCAGCACAGAGGGACAAGGACACACTTCAGGACGGTGCCTTCTCCTTCCAGCCCATGGAGGGAAGGGGCAGAGCCTCTACCCTGCTTCTCAGCACTTCTGAGCAGTTAGAGGGAGGAAAGCTGTCCTCAGAGAAGCTGGTGGGAGCCCGTCATTGTCCCAGAGGACAGCTTGGGCAGCAGGAATACACCTTGGCCCTTTCTGGGAGGTGTGGCACTGCTGTAGGTGAAGAGTGTGCCCTTGGTTTGGTGTGTTTTCCCCTTAGAACAGGGCATCAGCACTGGCGTGACTCTCTCAGGAGAACAATGCCTTCCGAGAGTGAATAACCCAGCCCACCAAACACTTTACACACCATATTCCAGGGCTGGTGCACCATCCTGGCAAAGTGGCCGCACATTTGAAGAGAGAAACCTCATCTGGATGTGAGAATTGGCAGTTAGAAAGGGGAATTTGAGGTCAGGGTATTGGCTTGGGCTTCAATCACATGCTAATTTAAAGATGCATAATTCTGCCTCTGATGATGGTCTTGGAAATCCCTTTCCCTTTTCTCAGGTGGTTTTTTAGATGTGCTCTGGGTTCTTCCAAACGGTTGACAGGACATCTCTTTTTAGACACCTAACCCCAAAGAGCAGCTCGAGCATCAGTTATTTTTCCCCCCTCCTGAATTACTTATGCACCAATGCCCGTGCAAACCCGAGCGTGTGGGTGAAGTCACAGTCTGTGGTGTGTGCAAAGTGGGTTTTTGCATGTGCTGGTGCTCAGCTGGGTTTGTAGGTGACTTGTCATTGAAGGTACCAGTTCCCAGGCTGCAGGCAAGCCTGGGGATCCCCCCTTAGGAAACCCAGCCCTCCCTGGGAGGAGCAGCAGGAGATCTCTACCCGGAGGGGAAGGGGAAGATGCAGGAGGACAGATGGAGAAGGAGAATTTGTGAGTGTGAGAGCATCAGCCAGAGGAGGGGTGGCTTGGCACAAGGAGGAACAGCCGGAGCTGGAGTAGCTGGAGCTGGGGAAGGTTTGGGGAGGTGTGTGTGGAGCTCTGTGGTGTTGGAGAAAGTGCTTGTGTCTGGAAAGGGAGATGGAGTGTTGGAGGGTTTTGGAGAAGCACGGGCTGACCTCAAGCCCCCATTATCCTGCTGGTGAGGAAGAAAGGGGTTTCTTCTCCAGGGCCATGCCACGGGCTGCTCTGCACTCCCACAGCTTTTCAGGGCTTGGAGTTTTGCTGAGGCCAAGTAAAACTGTGGGGAAAAAAGGAAACCAGGGTTTTGAGGGAGATCCTGGAGGGAGCCGTGCTTTGCTCTGTGTTGTGAGTGAGCTGCCCATCGTTTTATAACTGACCTTCCCAGTAAGACCAGTAGTTGCAGGCCAGGGCTGGGACATCGCTGTGGAAGGCACTGAGTTCACACCTTGGTCTGAAAAGCTTGTGGTTAGAGTGGAAGTGGCAGGGGTGTATTTTGGGAGGAGGTGCATTTGTCATGCCTGGCTCGAAAGCTCTGCTTTCTCTGTACAGCAGAGGTATTAATTTATTGTGTTATTAATATTCATTTCAACTTTTTCCAGAAAGCAGGAACAGGGCTATAAGTTTCCTCTGTGTAGAAATACTTCACATAATGCAGACTTTGATGAGGACGTTGTGCTAGATGCAATTTTCCTGTTACAACTAGCTGCCCCTGATCTGTGGGACAGTCCCAACCTCAGCGTCTTCTCCTTGCCTCTTGTCTTTTTCCTGACCTCTCTCACCCTCCCCTGGAGCTACTTCATCTTCTTCCACTGTGAGGTCCTCCATTCAGAGCTCAGCCATCCACAAAGTCTTTCCTACCAGCCTATACTGGTTTTGGGTGGGATAGAGCTAATTTCCCCCATGGCAGCTGATGTGGTGCCATGGTTTGGATCTGTGATGGGAGCAGGGGGGACTGCTTTAGCTGGAGCTGAGCAGGGCTTGCACAGCACCAAGGCTTTCTCCACAGCAAGTGGGCTGGGCTGGAGAGAGCCTGGGAGGGGACACCTGTGACCCACGCTGGCCAGAACATCTGACCTCCTGGTAGGTCAGCAGTAATGCTGGGGTGGGAGTTTGCCAGGGGTCGCTGTTGCTTGGGACCTGCTGGACATCAGTTGGCTGGTGGCTTTTTTGCATGGCTTGTTTTTCTTTGATTTGTTCGGTCTTGTCTTTTCTTTTTACCTATTAAACTGTCTTTATCTCAACCCGCAAGTTTTCTCTCCCATCCCAGTGGTGGGAGCAGGTGTGTGGTGGTCACCTGCCTGCCAGGGCTCACCCACAGCACGGTCCTTTCTCTCCTCCAGAGCTCCAAGCCTTTGCTCACCACGGCCGCCCGCTGCCCAGGTACCAGGTTGCTCTGTGCTTCGGGGAGGAATTTCCAGACCCTCAGAGGCAGAGGAAGCTAATTACAGCCCATGTAAGTAGGACTTCTGCCTTACCTGAGAGAAATGTGTTCCTTGGGGGACGTGAATCTGCCAGCCAGGCTTTTCTGCCTCGTCTGGGTTGGGAGGGAGATAATAAGTGCTTGAAAAGGCAGCACCATCCAGCTCAGGGCTGAATCCCCAGGTCTGCCGAGGGCTGAGTGGTACCCTCTGTAGGGCATCTGAAGATGCTCTGGGATCCCAGCTGCATCTCAGGGACCTCAGGGGCTGCAGAGGCTGCCTGTGCAGCTTCGGGGTTGAGGCAGCTGCAGGCTCCTGGGCTGGCTGACCACAGTTCACACACACTCAAAGCTCGTGTTTCGGGATGCTCTCTGAGAGAGGATGATGACGGAGACTGAGACCAGGTACTTTCTAAATTGGCTGTGTTGGCCCATAAAACCACAAGAGAGGTGGTGATGCACAGTTAGCCCCAGGGCTTTGCTAATCACATTCTTGGGAAGAAAACTGGTGTCTGCCTTAATTTTTCGAAAGCCCCTTTGGCAGCAGCATGGGTCTCAAGTCGGGCTTTTGTCCTAGGCTGTGACCCCACCTTTGCCGTGTGGCTTTTGTCCTGCCCACCACTGCTCAGGGAGTCTCTGGGGTGGGAGGTGGGAAGCTCACAAATCCACCCTGAGCACTCAGAGCCCAAAGCCCTGAGGGGGAACAGTGGTTTCTGAAGAGACAGAAGTGAGGGCAGTGTCAAATCATACACATCCCTCTCGGTGGTTGAGCAGATCCTCATCAGAGCTTGAATAGCAGAAACAAGAGTAACCTTGATGCTAGATTGGAGTTTAATTCCAAACAGAGTCTTTCAGTGATGTATCTCAGCCTACCTGAGGGCTCCAGTATTTCAAGTCCTCAAAGCACTTCCCAATGGAGATGAGACTTCCAGTGCTTTGCATTGGGGTGGCTGTGGACACGTCTGGCTTGTAGGCATCACCCACAGCCAGGGGCTGGCCAGGGGGCTACGTTGTTTGTGTCACTGGTACCTGCCTTCCAAAGGGAGGTGGTGGAGGTGAGGAGCCTGTGCCATTAGCAAGGTGCTGGGCAGCAGAACAGGCAAGACCCAGCTTAAAACAGGCTTTGGGGAGACCACCGCAGTAGATTTCCCGTTCTGGAGAGCAGAACTGCTTTGTCCTGCCTTGGTTTCAGCTTAAAAACACCATAAATAACCAAGCTGGGGAGCATGAGGTCGTGTGACGTGTCTGATGAAGCTTTTGTCTGTCCCTAAGGTTGAGCCCATGTTTGCCAGGCAGCTGTATTACTTTGCTCAGCAGAACAGTGGACACCTTCTGAGAGGCTACGACTTGCCAGAACTTGTGCCCAGCCCAGAGGATTATCACAGATCCATCCGCCACTCCTCCATTCAAGAGTAAGACCCTCAGAAAGTGTTTCCAAAGGCACTGTGAAGGTCGTGCAGAGAGGAGGAGCAGATCTGGGGTGCAATTTGGAGACCCAACAGCGCAGCTGGATGTGTTGAGGGGTTCAATGGTAGGAAAGTGAACTAGGACAACCTTATTGTACGGTACCAATGATGGGTCTTCATCCTTTGGATGCCACATCTCGCAGAGGTTCCACTGCCTCTGAGAACAGCTCACAACTGACCAAACCATCGCCATGTTTACGTTCCCTTAATGTTCTCCTGGGGTTTTGAGGACTGGTTCTTGCCGAAGACTTAAATCCAGAGTTTACACTGTTCTACTTGCAGGGCTATTTATTTTGGATTACTGATCTCAGGGAAGATAGATAAATTAGTGGTGTTTCCCAATTTGAAGCTACTAGAGGTGGGTAGCAAACCTGAGTGGCTTATTGAGAATAGCTGATATGTGTAAGTGGTTATCAATTTAGACTCATAAGCATGATGCCTCTATTCTTGTATAGAATATTTCAGTGTATTTTTTAAAAGCAAAGTGATTCTTTAGAGACTTATTTTTGTAATGCCTGACTGACATTTGTCCTGAGGATGGATTTTGTTGCTGCCACTGCTGTTGTTGGATCAGCCCCCATAACAGCAGTTTCTAAGGTGATGCATTTATGGTACTGTGTTAAGAAAAGTGACCGTTCAGCTCCTATTACCTGTGGATTTAGTGGGTTAACCACTAGAATTCTAGAGTCCCGAAGAGCAAGCTTAAAAATAAATTACATTTTTCTGAGAATTGAAAGCTACTATGCATTTTATATATATACATATACATATATATATATGCATACACACGTGTGTGTGTGTGTGTGTGTGTGTGTATATATATATGTATGCATTAGAATGAAGTTGGCAGACCTTGCAACCAGCACAGAAATGGTCCTGCCAGCCCTTTTTGGATGTGGTACTGAAATGAACGTGGAGGGAGAGCTCAAGGAGAGCAGCCTTTGCCCTCCTGTATTAAGACAGTCAAGAAAATACCTGTTTTAATGTTTGTTTTCAAAAATTGGCTGCGATTCGCAGCTTTTCCTGGCAGGGAGCTGTTGTAAAGGCAAAGAGAAGAGGTGTGTTGGGTGTGTGTCAGTGGGATTTCCTCACTGACCGTGTGGTCGTAGTAGCTTTAACTCCAGGAGACCATCTCCCTGTGCTTAACAGGCTCCACTTGACTTTCTAAATGAGGAAGAAAAAGCAGTACTTGGTCTGGCAGCAGACTTGTCTTCTAGGGACTTTGAATTTATACATCTTAAAGATGCATACTCCTTTGGGATATATTATCCCCCCTCCTCCTCCACAGGGCCAAGCAGAATCAGCAGCTCCTTTTTACCTTTGTGTTCTTTGCTGCTTGGGGTGTTTCTCCTGGCTTAATTTTCAGAGGAGACCTCTTGGCCACGACAAGCGCTGCTCTAGGTGACCTCCTGCAGATGCTTCTGGCCTGTGCATACATTGTACTGAAAGGGGCTTTTGTGTTCAGGCTTAGCAGGTACAATACAAATATTTGATGTGTTTTTTGGCTTGTTTGCTAGCGGTGGTTGCTTCACGTGCTCATTGCTTCAGCTCACATCTTAGAATAAAGTCCTTATTCCCCACCAACTCCATTTGTACGTGTGGTTCTCAGCAGTGGGGCAGGTCTTGGTGGGCTCAGTTCTGCCCTGCACACCTGGGCAGCACCAAGTCTGGGGGAACTGGGGTTTAAGCCAGGGAAAGGTCAAAATGTAAGGATTTTTTCTTACAGAAATCTCTGCAATGTTAGCTACAGTTGGTAGAAGAAGGGGAAAATAAGGAGGTTGCCCTTGGGCTGTTGGTTTCCTGGACCATGGATGATGCAGCAGAGCTCTGGAGCTGGGGATCTGGTGGTGCCGTGCTCCAAGGACCATGGCCTGGGGTTGGGGACCAGGATGGGGTCCCCCAGCCCGGCTGAGCCCCCAGGGACCCTCTGACCTACTGCTGGCAGTTGGAGCTGGGGTGCTTACTGGTCGCTCTGGTTCTGAGTACTTTCAAGTGAGAAAAGGTGGGAAAGGGTGGAAGGGAGGATGAGAAGCAGACTGAAATAGTGAATTTAAGAATAGGGGTGAATTTCAGCAGGCAGCCCCCGTTTACTGGAAATCAGGGTCCTGAGAAGGGCTCCTGGGTGCAGTAACTCACAGCCAGAGCAGAGTGTGAAAAGTGGTTACGAGATTTGTGAGGTGTCTGAAGGGAGGAGGGGCTGGGGGGGGACGTTTTCTCTTTATGTGGAGGCTCCTGTTGGCTATGGAGGTGCATGATGGGTTTTGGCTTCAGAATGAGCTTCTAATTGCTTTCCTTGAAGGAGCATGTTTAAAGTCAGCAGCTGGGAAGAGGGGGGGAGAAGAGCCCGTCACCTACATTCTGGCCAAACACAACCTGCTTGGTTTGAATGCAGAGAGGTGCTGGTGAAAGTTGTTTCCATCAATATATTTCTCTTGGGGAAGAGTGGGAGGAAAATCAAGCTGTTGATTTGTACCATGGATTATTTTGCTGGTGAGGACTTTAAAGCTGCATTCATTGATTTCTGTGGCCGCCTCTTGCTAATGGATACGTAAAGTGGAAAATAATAATAATAAAAAAAGGCAAACAAGGAAAAACCCTGAAAACATTTTCTCCTTTTAGTATCTTTTTTTTTTTATTTTTACAGTCAGTCACTACGTGAAAGCATTTGAAGTACTGCCTCTTCTGTTAAATGCTGTTTATAGTTTCTTCCTATATATGCTTCCTTCCTGTTATGATTTCAGTGGCGTTATAAATGACATTTTTGACTCCCAGCAACACCGGAGGCAGAGCTGGTGTGTTTTTCAAACCATTTCAGCGTGTGAGTGGTGTCACCGGTGGTTTCTCTGGTTTTACTACATCCATTCGTCGTGCCTGGAAAGGGCCCCGTGGCAGAGAAGCCCCCCCCTGTCCAAAGCTGGGCTCTGCTGGGTTGCCTTGCCCAGGGGGGGGGGCGGGGAGGGGTGTTTGAAGGCGAAATGCAGCGTGAGAGGGTTTGTGGAAAAAACGCAGGATTCACGTGAAAACCCCCGTGGCCTTTCAGCCCCTGTTTACATCAGCTCTTGGCGGCGGCGTGGAGGTGGGGAAACACCACCCTGGGCACGGAGCTTTCAGGAAAAACGGCAGCATTTCTCTCTCAGATCACTGTCAGCCTGTGCGGGCAGGGGGCAGAGAAAGAGGACTTACCAAAAACCCAAACCCAAGCACTTTGAGGCACTCGTCATATCTCCTTTCCCAGGCAGAGCTAGATGTCAAGTTCAGCTGAACTCGGACGTGAGATTTTAAAGATTGCCAGGGTGATTTTTATCTGAGCTCTGAGTGGGCTAGCAGGAGGCTAAGAGTGAGTTAGTCATTTGTGATCAGGTGCTTGTGAGTTTGGTCGGCTCCAAAAAGGACTCACCAGGTGCCTGTGACTTGGAGCAGTCAGGAGGCAGCTGGTGTGCAGCTCATCCAAGCACTTAGCTTGGTGAGGGCATCCCCTTTGCATCCCAGAGAGGTGCTGATGTCCCTGCATCCCACAACCAGCTCTGCTGCTGGGATGCAGCTGCCTGAGCACCAACAAAACGCTCAGTGCCCCGACCGTGCTGCAAGGACCATCAAGGAGGAGCTAACTTAGGTGTCTCCAAACTCCTTGAACTATAGACATGGAGTAACTGATGGACATGCTGACTGGAAGGGTTGCTGGTGCTCTTTTGGGAACCAGCAAGAGGGTGAGGCCGTCACCTGTGCTCAGGTGGAAGCTGCACACCAGCCCAGCTGCCTTGGTTGTGGGCTTGGATTTGGTTTTCCACTTCTCATGAGCCTGACCTGGAAGCTGATGTGGCTCTGCACAGCCTGGAGCTTCACAAGGTGACAGTGATGAAATGTTAGAGCACAGTCCATATTATTTTCATCTCTTAGACAGAGGAACCAGCCTGCCAGGCTTCGTCCTCTCCTGCCCCCTTCAAAGGGCAGGTCAGGAGCTAGGCACAAATTCTGCCTCTCACGTGAGGAGAACACAGGTTTAGGTGGCTTCTTTCACAAACCACAGATGATGCCTGTCCTCTGTATTCTGCAAAATGGTTTCATCTTTGACCCTTGGGCTTGCTCTGATTTGGTTTCTAGACTGGCTTCTGCATTCCTGCTCTAGAAATGCTTGGAATCCAAAATCTTGTCGATTCCCATTGGCCTCAGCCCAGCCTTCAGTCCCTTTCCTGGCCAGGCAGAAATGATGCCCATGTAGTATCAATGACATCACCAACCAGGGGAAGTTCTGTGAACGCCCTGGTGAGGACATCGTGGACGTGAATGACCTGGTGAGGTTAGAGTAGACCCTTCCAGCCTAGCAGCTGAAATATGATTGCTGAGCTCTCTCAGCTCCATCAGGACTAGCCAGTGTGTGCATGAAGCTCCTTTCATCCCACCCTCACTGTGCTGTCCACCTTGCTCCTCACTTTCTCCATGAAAAGCTGATGTTTAAACGTGGAGCAGGCAGCTGGAGGAGTGCCCTGATTTCTTCAGGCCTAACACCAACCTTGGCACATGGTCATGGAGAAATTTTCTTCTTTACTGGTGGTTGTGGCCATCTGAGAATGTGCATTGCTAAACCCCTTGTTGAGGGTCTAGCTAACAATTTGGGCTCTCTCTTGGGTCCTCCCTCATTCTTCTACGTTGGGAGCAAGACGTAAAGGCAGGCAGTGCTCCTTACTATTTGTGAACTAAGAATCTTTGGAGATGAGCCTCCAGACAACTCCCCAGTTCCCATCATTGTGAGTAGGGTGTTCTTGGGTCCTGCTCGCCCTCGGAACCATGACGTGCTCAGCAGGATACAATGGTGGCCATCACCTGTGTGAGGCTTTCCCGTAGGAAGCTGCTGTGCAGCTTGTTTCAGCCTGAGCCACCACATTCAAATGACTTGTTCTCAAGGAGGTGGTTGAATCGAGTGTTTCTCACGCTCCTGCTGCAGCCATTCATAATTCTCTGGCAGAAGCAGGCACCAAGCGTTTCCAGTTTCTAGCACAGATCATCTAGCTGCAGATAAAATCGCTTTTAGAGACAGACACCCTGCCTTTTTCCTTTCAAACTTCTCCTGGGTTTCATGATTCTTATATCCTCAGAAACTAGAGTTTGGGTCAGGTCTACTTACATCTCCAATAACTCATTCTCATTTCCTTTTTTCACACATGATCAAGAGGTTTAGCCCTCTTCATGACTGTCCCCTCCCACAGAAAAAACCCATACAAGGAGTACCAAGAGAGAAAGACTTCAAAAACAGGGTGAGTGACCTCATCATGTATCTGCTGTAGAGACGTCAGTCTCCAAGAAATAGGAAAGGTCAGAGCTGTTTAAAGCAAGGGGGTTTTCACAACACGACTGAAAAACCCAGGCTGGGGCTGAAGGATACATGCTGTCCTCATCCCTTACCTCATCTTTCCTCCAAATATTTGGAGACCCTCCATCCATCCAGAGGAGCTGCTGCTGTGTGATTTTTAACACAGATTACCACCCTGAAGCTTCCACAGAGTCCCAGAATCAGAATGGTGGGGGTTGGAAGGGACCTCTGGAGATCATCTGGTCCAACCCCTCTGCTCCAGCAGCTCACCCAGAGCAGGTTTTGGGATCCCTCCAGAGAAGGAGACTCCACATCCTCTCTGGGCAGCCTGGGCCAGGCTCCAACACCCTCACACCAAACAAGTTTCACCAGGCTTACACTTTCCAAAATAAAATAACATTTTCTTCCAGTGCTTCTGCCACCCTCAATATCACCAAATCCTGCAAGTTCTCCTTGCACCACCTGAACAATTTGATTAGCTGGACTAATTAACCCAGAGGGTCACTGGGAGAGAGGTGGCCAAGCCTTGGTGGTGGAGCTGGGAGCTATGTCCCAGTGCTGTAGGCTGGGGAGGGGGTTGCCTGGCATCCCTGGCATGGGTGTGGGTCACCCATAACCACCCAGGAGCCAGTGCCAGCCTGAAGGGTGACTCCCCAGTCTCACTTTCTTTTAAACCCCTCTCTCTACGAGTAAAATGGCTCACCTCCCATCCCCACACATCTCCTTTAAATGTAGCAGCGCCAATGTCTATCTGCAAATTACAAGGAAATGAATAAATCGAGGCGACCCAAACCACAAGAAGGAAGTTTGAAGCCAGCCCTGGGCTGTGATAGGTCGGGCTCCTGCTGGAGGACCCTGCTCAACCTCCACCATCCACCATGCTGCTGACAGGGCCACCCGAGCCACCCCGGCTCCCTGGCACGCAGCCCCATGGCCGGGGGACAGAGCTGGGGGAGGGTGCTTGCTGGAGACCAGTGAGGTCATTTCTGGGAGGTGGTGCAGGGGGTGTGAAGAGGATTAGTGCAGGAAGCTGGGGGGAAAGGTTTTCTTTCTTTTTTTTTTCTGTTTTTCTTTTTTAATTGGGTCTTTGGGGGTTTTTTTGTTTTTTTTCTGGGTGCAGAGGTTTGGAAAGGTTATTTGCCAAATTATTAGGATGATGAAGGGTTTTTTTTCTTTTTCCTTGCAAAGTTTATATTAAATTCAGAATCACAGAATCACAGACTGGTTTGGATGTGAAGGGACCTTTAAAGGTCATCTGGTCCAAGTCCCTGCACTGAGCAGGGACATCTGCAACTAGAGCAGGTTGCTCAGAGCCCAACCTCACCTGCAATGGTTCCAGGGATGGGGCAGCCACCACCTCTCTGGGCAACCTGGGACAGGCTCTCACCACCCTCAGCAGCAACAATTTTTTCCTTCTCTCTAGTCTAAATTTCCCTCTTTGAGTTTAAAACCATCACCCCTTGTCCTGTCGCAACAGGCCCGGCTCAAAAGTCTGTCCCCATCTTTCTCACATGCCCCCCTTAAGCACTGAAAATGGTGCTAATGATGCTCTAGAAGCTTCAGGAAAATCCTGGGCTGGGGAGAGGAGAGAAATAAAGTTGAGGTGAGCAGGTGTGAAGGGTGTCTGCTGCAGCCTCTCAGCAGGTATTTGGCATTTGCTGCAGCCTCTGCTTCCAGCCTCTCCAGCTCAGGAGAAGCTCTTGAGGTGGCTGATGCAGAGCAGGGTGGCTGCAAGGAGCAGGTGTGGCTGAGGACAGCAGAGCTTTGGGGATTCCTTAGGGCCATCCAGCACCTGCTGCTGAGGTGAGTGAGTTTTGCCTTTCACACGGGAAGGGGTGAGCAGGTCTGGAGTGGAGAAGTGGAGTTGGGCCAGGAAGAGAAGTCATCTATTTCTCAGAAATAAGGCTGCACATGCAGACGTGGGGAGCAGGGAAGGCGTGAAAAAAAATGACAAAAATCAGTGCATAAAGACAGCTCTGCCCCCTACCTTCCCCCCACCAGAAAAAAAGGAAGATAGAAGCTAAAGCTGGCTGGAAAAAGGGTAGAGCGGGTCCGAGCTGCTGCTTGTGGCTGCACAGGGACTGTGGTTATGGGGTGGGGGGAATGGGAACTGCAAGGGGGTCAGGAAAAGGTCCGAGAGGGGGGAGGGAGGGACGTCGTAAGGGAGTGGGCCAAGAGCAAGCCTGGAGACCACCCCAGGGGAGGATGGAGGAGACGACAGGGAGTGAAAGGGCTCCCCAAGGGCAGTGGTGGCCTCAGCCATGGGAGAAGGTGGCAGGAGGGCTGCTAAGTGGAGGGGTAGGAGGAATATGGTGCAGCTGGTCGTGCTTGGAATAGGAGAGGAAGCTTGAGGAGAGGTTGGAGGAAAGAGGCAGAAGAAGGCACAGCAAGAGGGATGTATCAGCCTCTGGGAAGCAGGAGGAAGGGGGGCCAGGGAAGAGGAAGAAGATGGAGGACACATGATGTGAAATAAGGAGCTGGTTGTGTTTAGGGGAGTCAGGGCTGTGTGGCCAGGTCTAGAGGAGCTGGAGGAGAGGGCTGTTGGGGCGCCTCACCAGGAGGCTTTCAGCCACACTGGGAAATTGGGGAAAAATGGATATTGAACTGGGATAGAGCTAAACAGAATGGAGCAGTGCTGGGGAGAGAGAAGGCAGGAGAGTGAGAGCTGTTGGAGGGGTCCTGAAGGAACTGGGCTGTGTGGAGGGGCTTAAAACAGCAGCAAAGCCACGGCCAGTGATACGGCCAAGGTCATGGCAAGGCCAGGCAGGGAGACAAGAAGATGATGCTGAGGAAGAGAAGAAGGTGGCCATAGAGAAGGAACTGAGAGCCCAGAGATCAGATAAGGAGCAGTGCATAGCCCGAAGGACGTTTTTAAAAGGAGTGAAAGTTAACAAGTGGTCCTGGTGTGGTGACGCCTTAGTGGAAGCGGGATGCTGAACAATTCCTCAGTTCCTCAACGAAGCCAAGTGAAGCCTCCTTGGCTCCAGGTGAGCATCTCCCCACAGCCACCCACGTGCTCCTGCTCCTGCCCAGCTCCACATTCGGAGAAGACAAGGGCAGTTACTTCTGGAACAAAGACAACTACTGCTCAGCCCACCAGGGCATCTCCCCAAGACTGCACAGCTCCAGTCCCCGAGAGATGTTCCAGTCCCCAGCAATGCTTCCAGTGCTACAGGATGCTTGAGAAGGATTCACGCTGATGGCAACACCTGTAAAAACCTCTCCAGGTCCACAGCCTCTGTGTTTTGGGTCTTGTACAAGCTCGGGGCAAGGTCTTCTGCCTGCCAAGAAGGAAGGTTACCCTGAGGTGGGTGTGGGGAAATGCTTGGTGAGGTCTCTCAATAAAAGTCTGTGATAGATCCAGAGCATGGTTAAAGCCTATCCAAAGCCATCCTCCCACCCCTGATGTGTTCATATGTGAGAACTTATTTAGAGCCTCTTTGAAACTCGCTGGAGGCAGGTGAGGGCACTGAGATAGATGCACAAAGCAAAGGTGCCTTTTATCACTTAGAATCATGGAATCATTTAGCTTGGAAAGGGCCTCCCGGATCATCAAGTCCAACACTTCTTGTGCTGATGAGTAAAGCAAAGGTTTTCTTTTCTCCCTAAGGACTATTATGAGCTGTGTTCAATCACGTTAATGACAGCATTGTTTATATATAACAATAAGTATTATTTTAGTGGAAAGTGGGGTGTTGGTGAGATGCTGGAGTGGGGCAGGGCTGGTGGGACACTCAAAATCCTGACTCCACTGACTTTATGGGCTGAGATTTCACCCTGAATAATAAAGCCTAAGCTTTTAAAAGAAAAAAACAGAGATGACTTCAGCTCTTTGGGAGTGATGTCACCTCAGTGTGGAGGACATCCCATGAACCTCTCAGCCACCCATGTTTTGATGGGCAGCCTGGAACTGGGGCGAGTGATGCGGTGGAAATAATTATCTCAGCTGCTGGGCAAGGTGCCTGCAGAGCAGGGCGGGCGTGTGGAGGATACTGGAGCAGCACGGGGCTGGTTAGCTCTGCTAGAGGTGAAGAGCAGCAGCACGTGGGAGGAAGCGGTGGTGTTTCCACTGTGACTGGCAGCGAGCAAAAACAAGGCGGTTTGAGGAAGGCTTGCGTGTTAATGGCATTTCCCTGCTCTGTTTGTCAAGCAAAGGTGGGAATATAGAGTCAGAGTTTACTTGAATCGCTGCTTTTACAAGAAGAGAGGGAATAATCAGCCTCTCAGCCCGATGGTCCTGTCAGGTGTGATAACCCAGCAGTGTGGAACAGCTCCTGCCTCTGTGTGTCACAGCCTGCCCTCGTTATTAAGCTTAAAAGGCCACTTGACACAGAGTCCCAGCGTGGTGGGGGTTGGAAGGGATGTCTGGAGATCATCTCATCCAACCCCCTGCTCCAGCAGCTCACCCAGAGCAGGGGGCCCAGGATCACATCCAGGTGGGTTTGGAATGTCTCCAGAGGAGACTCCACAACCCCAGAACTGGACACTATACTCCACATGCAGCCTCGCCAGGACGCAGTAAAGGGGGAGAACCTCCCTTGACCTGCTGGCCACACTCTTCTTCATGCACCCCAGGAGACCATTTGCCTTCCTGGCCACCAGGGCAAGTTGCTGGCTCATGTGCAGCTTGTTATCCATCAGGACTCCCAGGTTCTTCTTCGTGGAGCTGCTTCCCAGCAGGTCAGCCCCTCCCCTGTGCTGATGCAGGGGGTTATTCCTCCCCAGCCTTGGGTCATCACGGGAAAACGGGGTGAGAGACGAAGCAGAGAGTCTCCTGTGCAACCAGAGATGCCTCAATACCACTGAATGAGTGGCAAGAACTGTCTAGAACCCAAACCCAAGTTAGCAAGAGCATGTCCACGTGTCTCACACCATGGCCACAGCTGATGGTATCACCCTGATGGTGATCTGGGATAGTTTTCATGCCCACCTGAGCTCCTGCTGCTCAGTCATGGTGCTTGAATGAGCTGGGGAGGGACCAGGATGTTTCACCTCCAGGTGCAGCCCCTGTAGCTGCTGGGAACCAGCTCCTTGGCCACACTAACTTACAGAAAAAAAGCAGTTCCTTTTGTTCTGTGGTTGACATCAGGAACTTCACACCAGTGATTTTTTTGGTTTTTTAAAAAAAGCTTTTGTTTTCTCCTACCCCCCACATTTGCACAGCCCTGTGCCAGGTTAACCTCTTGGGAAGCCCTTGTCCTGGGTGATGGAACCCCCCAGCAGCAGCATCCTTGGGAATGGAGCTGCACCCTGCCCGGGACAGTGGGGGTGGGTTTCTTTCCCTGTTTTCTTTGCCTTTTTCTTCTCTGTCCCCAGTGCTGTCACAGGTCTGCCTGCTTTGCCTCTGCCTGTCAGTAAGTCAGGGCTGCTGGACAATGAGAATTCTGTTTTGCAGAAGCACCAGTGAGTTTTGTGACATTTGGGGTTTGGGCTTTTGGTTTTGTTTTTTGTTGGTGCTTTCTTTTTTTCTTATAATTCAGGGAGGGGTGAGGGGAAAGCAACACGTTGAGATTTTTTTTTTTTATGGGGGAAAAACCTCCAACAAAGAAAGAAAAATAAAATAAATAAAATAAAATAAAATCAAACAGCAACCACTTAAAGGCTTGGTTATTTCTTTATCCCAGTAGAGAAGCTGGAAATCAGGAGGCAGGTGCTGGCCCAGCCCAGTCTTCCCAGTCACCTGCCTGCTCTGGTGTGGACACCCGTGCCATGAAGGGCTGCAGATGGCTCAGCAGGGACAATCACAGGATCCCAGCATGGTGGGGGTTGGAAGGGACCTCTGGAGATCATCTGGTCCAATCCACTGCTTCAGCAGGTCACAAGAGCCCAGGATTGCTATTAACTGTTGATCAGCATTGATCAGATCCCCTCTCAGGCTTCTCTTCTCCAGCTCAGCTGGAAGCCCAGGTTTGGGGACACCTCCCCATGAGCTGGGGTTGCTCCTGTGGGACTCAGCAGGCCCGTGGGTGCTCAGGAGGTAGTGAGGTAGGGGCTGCAAGCCCTGGCAGCTCTGGTAGCCCTGCAGCAGGGTGCAGAGGGGGCTGAGGCAGCCCAGGGCTCGTGCGAGCATCACCCGCCTGCTGCTAAAAACAGACACCTTACTCAGAAACAGACCCGAGGTGCCCCCACTCCCCATCCCTCCTGATCTTACTGCAGCAGTCGCTATATGAATCGAGCTCAGCATGGTGGGGAGGGGGAGGGGGTAACTAACTGGCCACACTGGGGCTGCTGGTTTGCTGCTGGTTTGCTGCTGGATGTGGCAGGGAGAGCATCATTCACCTCCCACCACCACTGCTGGCGTGTCTGTGTTGCCTCCATTGCAACCTGTGGCTCTTCTGTCTCCCCAGGGATAGGACATTAGTGTTGCCATTATTCTTCTCCTTCCTGTCATTGTTTGGCTGCTTTCTTTTTTTTTTTTTTTATATA